>CM050943.1:22328672-22928672 GCA_027789145.1 Solanum arcanum
GACCCAAATCGAGCCGCGAGTGGCACCCACACTTATCCTACTATGTGAGCGAACCAACCAATCTAAACCCCAATATTTCAATAGAATATAAACAGAAGTATAATGCGGAAGACTTAAAACTCATTAACACAATCAATTAATAACTTCTATATTTTATCAATTACTATCCCCAAAATCTGGAAGTCATCACCACAAGAACATCTATCCTCAAATTACTAAATCTAAGAGTATCTAGGAAGCTAGAATATATAAACAGCTAGTCCATGCCGGAACTTCAAGGCATCAAGACATGAAGAAGAAGATCCAGTCCAAGCTAGAAGCATTAGCTCACCCTGAAATCTGGTGTGATGAAGACTGGCTAGAGTTGCGTTTTAGTTGAAGACGATGGCACGTTTGCTGCACTCCACAATTAACACAGAAAAATAAATACAAGTAGGGGTCAGTACAAGGCACAAGTACTGAGTAGGTATCATCGGCCAATTCAAAATAGAAAGCAGTATATGTCAGATAATAACATAAAATCAACTAATATTCTTAACAAGTGACAACAACAATTTCCATAACCCTTGGTTACAACACCAAGCACATTTATGAGGGCTCAAGCCTCCACACCATACTCATTGGGGAAACAGGTTCTTTAGATTGAGTATATTAGCATATTTCAAGATTCATTCTCTTTACTATCCTGGTGTCGGAACGTGACACTCCGATCCATATATTATCCTGGTGTCGGAACGTGACACTCCGATCCATATACTATCCTGGTGTCGGAACGTGACACTCCGATCCATCAATACTATCCTGGTGTCGGAACGTGACACTCCGATCCATATACTATCCTGGTGTCGGAATGTGACACTCCGATCCATATACTATCCTGGTGTCGGAACGTGACACTCCGATCCATATACTATCCTTGTGTTGGAACGTGACACTCTGATCCATATACTATCCTTGTGTCGGAACGTGACACCCAATCCTCTATTACTATCCTGGTGTCGGAACGTGACACCCGATCCTCTAATCTCATTACTTTAGTTCATCAAGCCTTATTTTATACCAAGGCATCATCATTAACAAAGTAAATTTAACAGTTAAGATTCACAGCCTCATCTTTCCAATCCGTTACAATTACATAATCACATCATGCAAGCACACAATTAAGCATATAGAGGACTTTCTAATACTACCCAACACATATCATTCGCTATTAAGAGTTTACAATGAAATAGTATAAACCATAACCTACCTCCACCGAGGAATTGTGATCAAGCAAGCTAATCCTCAAAATCTTTGCTTTCCTCTTCGTTCCTCTCTCTCTCAATCGTTTCTCCCTCTTCTCTCTGTTCTTTCTATTTTTCCTTATTCGAACTCCTCTTCTTTTTGCCCTAATTAGCATATAACTAAGTATAAAAGATGATGAAATAACCCACTATTATTTCAAGGTTATCTCCTTTAACCCCCAAGTAATTGAATTATTAACATTAACCCACTAACTTTATAATTATAAGCAGGAATAGTCCAAAATGCCCCTTCAACCATTTAACAGAAATCCGACCCCCAGTTACGCGACTGTGTGATGTCGTACTGCGCGACGGTCCGTCCCCGCCGCTCCACACGGTTCGTGAGACTCAATTCACTAAAGAGTCTGTGACGGTCCGTCGTGCCAACGACGGTCCGTCCTGCTATTTCGTCACGAAGTTCAGAGAGTCGATCTCAGTACCCAAATTTCAGAATTCTAAGTGTTTTGGAACGAGACCCCCTAAACGGTCTGTCGTGCACATGACGGTCCGTCGTGAGATCTGTCGACTCAGACAGTTATTACCAGAAATACTCTACTGCTCAAAACGAGTAAACATGTCGTTACAATAGATACCAATTTACCCATTGTTCATCCTCGAACGATCACAAGAAGATAAACAAGGGCGAAAAGGAGTACCTGAATCTGTAAACAGGTGTGGGTATCTTTCTTGCATATCAGCCTCCTTCTCCCAAGTGGATTCTTCAACTGGTCGATTCTTCCATTGAACTTTGATGGATGCAATCTCCCTTGACCTCAGCTTGCGGACTTCTCTATCTAAAATAGCAACAGGCTCCTCCTCATAAGACAAATTCTCATCAAGCAGGACAGAATCCCAATGAATAATGTAGTTTCCGTCCCCATGGTATCTTTTCAACATAGACACATGAAATACCGGATGCACTCTTGACAGTCCTAGGGGCAAGGCCAATTCATAAGCTACCTCCCCCACGCGCTTCTGAACTTCAAATGGACAAATATACCTCGGACTAAGCTTACCTCGCTTACCAAACCGCATCACCCCTTTCACGGGCGAAACCTTCAGCAAGACTTGCTCACCCTCCATAAACTCCAAGTCTCTAACCTTTCGATCTGCATATTCTTTCTGCCTACTTCGAGCCGCTAGAAGTTTTTCCTGAATGCATTTCACTTTATCTAACGATTCCCTCAGAAGGTCAGTACCCCAAGGTCTAACCTCAAATGCATCAAACCACCCAATGGGAGATCTACATCTACTCCCATACAGTACCTCAAATGGGGCCATATCAATATTTGAGTGATAGCTATTGTTGTATGAAAACTCTGCTAAGGGTAAGAAGTTATCCCAATGGCCACCAAATTCAATCACACATGCGCGAAGCATATCCTCCAACACTTGAATCGTTCGCTCAGACTGACCATCGGTCTGAGGGTGAAATGCGGTACTAAGATCCAACCTAGTACCTAATTCAGCATGCAATGTTTTCCAAAACTTAGAAGTAAATTGCGTACCTCTATCTTATATGATGGAGAGTGGAACCCCATGCAATCGAACAACTTCCGAGATGTAAAGTTTGGCTAACTTCTCTGCATTGTAAGGCACCTTGACCGGAATGAAGTGAGGAGACTTAGTTAACCTATCAATAATTACCCAAATGGAGTCAAACTTACCCATTGTCTTGGGAAGACCAACCACGAATTCCATTGCAATTCTCTCCCACTTCCATTCAAGAATGGGCATTCTTTGAAGTGTCCCTCTAGGCCTCTGGTGTTCATACTTTACATGCTGACAATTCGGGCATTGAGCAACAAACTCAACAATGCCACGCTTCATTCTACTCCACCAAAAATGTTGCTTTAGGTCACGATACATCTTGGTTACACCAGCATGTATTGAATACCTTGAACTATGAGCCTCTGTAAGAATAGTGTGAATCAAATCATCGACGCGGGGTACACATACCCTTCCCTTAATTCTCAAAACACCTTCCTCATCGATTTATGCTTCTTTAGCCTCTCCTCGCAACACCTTATCTCGGATCCGGATAAGTTTCTCATTAGTAAACTGCTTTCCTTTAATCTTGTCAAGGAAGGAAGATCTTGCCTCCACACAGGCCAAAAATCCTCCCTTCTCATTTACTTCTAGTCTCACCAATTCATTAGCCAGAGTCTGAACCTCTCTAGCCAATGGGCGTCTGGAAACCTGTAAGTGAGCTAGGCTTCCCATGCTCCCTGCTTTTCTACATAACGCATCTTCCACAACGTTAGCTTTTCCTGGGTGGTACAAGATAGTGATATCGTAGTCCTTCAGTAGTTTCATCCACCTCCTCTGTCTCAAATTCAAATCATTCTGAGTAAAAACATATTGTAGGCTACGATAATCTGTATAGACTTCACACTTAACCCCATATAGATAGTGCCTCCCTTGCTTTAATGCAAACACTACCGCCGCCAACTCCAAATCATGGGTCGGATAATTACGTTCAAGCACCTTAATTGCCTCGAGGCATAAGTGATTACATTCTTCTCTTGCATCAACACTGCACCCAAACCAGAATAGGATGCATCACAATAAACCACGAAATCCTTACCTTCCACTGGCAGGGTAAGAATTGGTGCAGTAGTCAACAAGGTCTTGAGTTTGTGAAAGATATCTTCTCACTCGTCCGACCATACAAATGGAACACTCTGCTTAATCAAATTTGTCAATTGGGAAGCAACAGAAGAGAATCCCTTGACAAATCGACGGTAGTAGCTAGCTAAACCAACAAAACTCCTTACCTCTGTAACATTAGTAGGTCTTGCCCAACTCTTCATTGCTTCGATCTTAGAAGGATCCACCATCACTCTATCCTTAGAAACCACATGCCCCAAGAAGGACACTGAATCTAGCCAAAACTCACACTTGGAGAATTTGGCATAAAGCTTTTTCTCCCTCAACATTTCCAATACAATTCTCAAGTGCTCCTCATGTTCTTCCCTTCTCTTTGAGTATACCAGTATATCATCAATGAATACAATAACAAAGAGATCCAGATATGGATTAAAAATCCCATTCATCAGACTCAAGAAAGCGGCAGGGGCATTCGTATGCCCAAAAGACATTACTAAGAACTCATAATGCCCATACCTGGTCCGAAAAGCAGTCTTGGGCACATCCGTTGCCATTATTTTCAATTGATGATAACCAGATTTCAAATCGATTTTTGAGAAGGTACAAGCACCTTGTAACTGATCGAACAAATTATCGATGCGAGGAAGAGGATACTTGTTCTTGACAGTTACATTATTCAGTTGCCTGTAGTCTATGCACATCCTAAAACTTCCATCCTTCTTCTTCACAAACAAAATAGGAGCACCCCAAGGGGATGCACTTGGTCTAATGAAGCCTTTGCTCAAAAACTCTTGAAGTTGGGCCTTTAACTCTCTTAACTCAGCGAGAGCGATTCTATAAGGGGGTATAGAAATGGGGCGAGTACCCGGTTCCAGATCAATGCAAAAGTCAATATCCCTATCTGGTGGCATACCAGGAAGATCTGCAGGGAACACATCCAGAAACTCACGGACTATCGAAACCGACTCAATTGAAGGTACTTGGGTAGTATCATCCCTGAGGTGTCCCAAGAAAGCTAAACACCCTTTACTAACCATTCTCTTAGCACGAAGAAAGGAGATGATACGAACCAGAGTGGAAGTCTAGTCACCCTCCCACACTAACGGATCTGTCCCAGGCTTGGCCAACGTTACAGTTTTTGCATTACAATCTAAGATCGCAAAATTTGGAGAAAGCCAAGTCATACCCAGAATTACTTCGAAATCAACCATTTCTAAGATAACCAAGTCTACATGAGTGTTGCTCCCCACAAAAGTCACCAGACAAGACCTATATACCTTTTCAACTATCACAGACTCACCCACCGGAGTAGACACACGAATAGGCATGTCAAGCAATTCACAAGGTAAATTAAGACCAGTAGCAAATGAGGAAGATACATATGAAAATATGGAGCCAGGATCAAATAATACTGAAGCCATGCAATCACAAACCAAAAGATTACCTGTGATAACAACATCAGATGTCTCCGCTTCAGACCGCCCGGGGAAAGCGTAACAATGGGCCCTATCGCCTGTCTGCCCGTTGCCCCTACCATGTTGTGCTGTAGTGGCTCCAGTTTGCCCATCACCCCGGCCGTTTTGGTGACCACCATTACCTCGACCACCACGTCCTCCAGAATGACGGCCTCTTCCATGACCACCTCTACCTCTAACTATTGGAGGTCTGTAACTCTGTTTTTGGACAATACCTCTTAATGTTTCCAATCTCCCCTCATACATAACACTCTCTGGATTCAAGCATAGGTCTCTGTGAGAATGACGAAGTCTGGGGATAACCTCCAAACTCAGAGAAATATTGACCGGTCTGTGGTGGACCCCCAACTACAGCCTGCAGTGAAGACTGAATAGGTCGGGCTGGATAACCTCCTGAACCCTGTCCTTTGGAGTAAGAACCATTAAACTCACCTCCCTTACGAAACCTTTTTGATGTCGATGCCATGGTGAAGTCATCTGGCTTCACTCCCTCCACCTCTACTCACGAAGTCTACCACTTTCTGAAAGGATTTTGCTGTAGCCGCTACCTGTAAGGCTAAAATCCGCAACTCTGACCTCAACCCCTTCACAAAACGGCTAATCCGCTCTTGTGTACTGAAACAAAGCTGGGTGGTATACCTGGATAATGCACGAAACTTAGCCTCGTACGCAGTAACCGACATCCTACCTTGCTCTAGGCTCAAGAACTCATCTCTCCTCCTATCCTTCCAAGGTCCGGGGGATATACTTCTCCATAAATAAGCTAGAGAATGACGCCCAACTCATAGGTGGTGCCTGTGCGGGTTGACACTCAACATGTGACCGCCACCACATTTTGGCATTTCCCTGAAACTGATAGGTTACAAACTCAATGCCAAATCAATCCACTATGCCCATTTTATGTAGTAACTCATGACAGTCAACCAGAAAATCGTAGGCATCCTAAGATTCAGCACCCTTTAATATTGGAGGTATCAATTTCAAGAACTTACTGAAAAGTTCATGCTGATCACTTGTCATTATAGGCCCTGTAGTCAAACGAGGAAATGTGCCTATTTCAAATGAGGCATCCATGCGGGGAGCCACAACAACTGCCTGTTGTACTTCCGGAACCTGAGGTGCTGGTGCAGAAAACACTGGAGGTGCTGGCCTTGATCAGATAACCCGCTAAGATAAGAAAGATCCTGATTGATCATCTCTGGGGTAGGTTGGGGTGGTAATTCCTCATTCTGCACTTGCTCATTTTCCCCGTCCTCACCCTCTCTTACCACTTCCTCAATCGGTGGAGGAGTCACCACCCTAGTACCAGATAGGCTAGGTGCTTGTCCTCTTTCGCTAGAGGACGTCCTCCCGCGACCTCTTCCACGGCCTCTTGCCACTACTCCTCTTCGAGCTACAGCCCTAGTGGCTGGCTCAGACGCATCTTGTCTCGCCGGTGTTGGTGGTGGCGCAGTTGTTGCTCTAGTTCTTACCATCTGCGAAATAGAGTGAAGATGGTCAGATACCAATTTGTATCACCTAGATACCAATTGGATCCAAGTAATAGCACGAAAGAAAGAAAGAATGGAATTTTCCTAAAGTCCTATAGCCTCTCAAAGAAAAGTAAAGGCGTCCCCCTACCGTTCCTTAAGACTCTACTAGACTCGTTTTTGTGTGATGAGACCAACGAACCTAATGCTCTGATACCAAGTTTGTCATGACCCAAATCGAGCCGCGAGTGGCACCCACACTTATCCTACTATGTGAGCGAACCAACCAATCCAAACCCCAACATTTCAATACAATATAAACAGATATATAATGCGGAAGACTTAAAACTCATTAACAAAATCAATTAATAACTTTTAAATTTTATCAATTACTATCCCCAAAATCTGGAAGTCATCACTACAAGAACATCTATCCTCAAATTACTAAATCTAAGAGTATCTAGGAAGCTAGAATAAATAAACAGCTTGTCCATGCTGAAACTTCAAGGCATCAAGACATGAAGAAGAAGATCCAGTCCAAGCTAGAAGCATTAGCTCACCCTGAAATCTGGTGTGATGAAGACTGGCTAGAGTTGCGGTTGAGTTTAAGACGATGGCACGTTTGCTGCACTCCACAATTAACACAGAAAAACAAATACAAGTAGGGGTCAGTAAAAGGCACAAGTACTGAGTAGGTATCATCGGCCAACTCAATATCGAAAGCAGTATATGTCAGATAATAACATAAAATCAACTAATATTCTTAACAGGTGACAACAACAATTTCCATAACCCTTGGATACAACACCAAGCACAACTATGAGGGCTCAAGCCTCCACACCATACTCATTTGGGAAACAGGTTCTTTAGATTGAGTATATTAGCATATTTCAAGATTCATTCTCTTTACTATCCTGGTGTCGGAACGTGACACTCCGATCCATATACTATCCTGGTGTCGGAACGTGACACTCTGATCCATATACTATCCTGGTGTCGGAACATGACACTCCGATCCATATACTATCCTGGTGTCGGAACATGACACTCCGATCCATATACTATCCTGGTGTCGGAACGTGACACTCCGATCCATATACTATCCTGGTGTCGGAACGTGACACTCCAATCCATATACTATCCTGGTGTCGGAACGTGACACTCCGATCCATATACTATCCTGGTGTCGGAACGTGACACCCGATCCTCTATTACTATTCTGGTGTCGGAACGTGACACTCGATCCTCTAATCTCATTACTTTAGTTCATCAAGCCTTCTTTTATACCAAGGCATCATCATTAACAAAGTAAATTTAACATTAAGATTCACAGCCTCATCTTTCCAATCCGTTACAATTACATAATCACATCATGAAAGCACAAAATTAAGCATATAGAGGACTTTATAATACTACCCAACACATATCATTCGCTATTAAGAGTTTACTATGAAATAGTATAAACCATAACCTACCTCCACCGAAGAATTGTGATCAAGCAAGCTGATCCTCAAAATCTTTGCTTTCCTCTTCGTTCCTCTCTCTCTCTCGATCGTTTCTCCCTCTTCTCTCTGTTCTTTCTATTTTTCCTTATTCAAACTCCTCTTTTTTTTGCCCTAATTAGCATATAACTAAGTATAAAAGATGATAAAATAACCCACTATTAAATTCAAGGTTATATCCTTTAACCCCCAAGTAATTGAATTATTAACATTAACCCACTAACTTTTTAATTATAAGCAGGTATAGTCCAAAACGCCCCTTACACCATTCAATAGAAATTTGACCCAGTCAGGGTTACGCAGCCTGTGACGGCCCG
Organism: Solanum arcanum; assembly: GCA_027789145.1. Lineage (NCBI taxonomy): Eukaryota > Viridiplantae > Streptophyta > Magnoliopsida > Solanales > Solanaceae > Solanum > Solanum arcanum. The sequence continues at coordinate 22,337,329 of CM050943.1, forward strand.
TCGTGCCTGCGACGGTCCGTCCTGCTGCTTCCGTCATGAAGTTCAGAGACTCAATTCACTAAAGAGTCTGTGACGGTCCATCGTCCCAACGACGGTCCGTCCTGCCATTCCGTCACGAAGTTCAGAGAGTCGATCTCAGTACCCAAATTTCAGAATTCTAAGTGTTTTGGAACGAGACCCCCTCGACGGTCCTTCGTGCACATGACGGTCCGTCGTGGGATCCGTCGACTCAGACAGTTATTACCTGAAATACTCTACTGCTCAAAACGACTAAACAGGTCGTTACAATATTCATACTTCAAAGCTGAAAATTTTTGTTTGCAAGCTATCGTCTATATAGAAAAAATACTGAAGAGTCAACATGTTCCAATTATTGTTGGAGGGTCAAATTCATATATTGAAAAACTTTTGGAAGATCCTGTGTTCATGTTCAAATATAAGGATGATAGTTTGTTTATTTGGATTGATGTTGAGCAATCAGTCTTGAACAGTAGAATTGACGATCAAATGGTCAAAGAACGTAATTTTCGTATTTATATTATAGATCAATCAATATATACTATCATGTAGCTAGCTAAAAACTTTCTTATATAATTTTCTTAATCATACTTCTGGTTATCAAATATATGTTCTAATAAAAAAATCTCTTCTCTAAATTTGTGTTGCATGCAGGGGTAGTGGATGAGGTGTGACAGATTTTAATTCCAGATGCAAATTACACCAAAGGAATCTGATGTTCCATCGGTGTCCCTGAAATGGACAGATATTTAAAGGAAGAAACAAATAGAGATGGAGATGATGAATTAAAGCAGTTGATTTTTCAAGCTTCAATTTCAAGTATTAAGCGTAATAATCGTATGTTAATTTGTAACCAACTTGACAGGATTCAATGATTAATAAGCAAGAAAATATGGTAAGTGAATCATATTATTGCTACAAACGTTTTCAAAGAAGATAGAAAAGAAGATCTTGACGAAGCATGGACGAGTAAAGTTTTGCAACCATGCCTAGATATTGTTAAGATATTTCTCAAAAACTATCATCACAATATTATTATTGAGTGTACATAAACTGTCATTATCTCCATCTTCTATTTTGGTCTCTTTTATTTATAACCTATTTTGTACAGTTTTGTATCGCATTACAAATATATATGTATGATATGACCCTTATTTCTGTATATGTTACACTTGTCTATAAAAGAATTCTTATCTATAGATTAAATATTTATTTTAAGTTTCGAACTAAGCCCAAGCCCTAAATCCAAGTTCAAGTCTTCTATATTTAATATATATTAATACAAATACGTACGTACAGAATTACATGAGATCACTCAAAATGTGAAGCTAATAGAGTGATAACATAATAAATGATCATAAATGTTCGGGAATATTCCACCCTAATAGGATTATAAAGAATAGAATTCTTAACTCGATACTTAAAATGTTACATAGATAAAGAAGATAAAATTATATATTTGTAATCTATCATTAAATAATATATTCTACTTAATTATATCACGGTGATTGAAGCATGATTCAACAAAGTCCTTATCTATTATTATATGGTTCATAAGTTATTATAAATACTCGTAATTGAAATAGTTATCGATAATTGTTCACTTCGCTCTTATGGAATTAGACTTAACACTTATGATGTGTTATTGAATAGTGTAAGATTTGACGCATTATCACTTTAATATATCCAGTCAGAAATATTATTAAGTTCTTTGTACAATGCTTTTATAACTACTTGTTTATCTCATAACAATATACATCTTGAAACGTCATTCTAAAATAATTTAATCTTCATCGCCAAAATTTAAGGTGACATATCTCTTAATTTTTTAATGAACTATTCTTATTCTAAAATATATGAATTTATATATGTTTAATTTGGTTTACTAATTAATAAGTCTATAAAAAAATCACATTTTTACTGTAAAAGCCTAGCTCTATGTGAACTCCTAACAACGTACACTAATAACTTTATCCTAAAATATATTTAATTATAATTACAAAAATTAAAGTTTACATATCTATACACTTTTAAAAGTCATTCTTATCCTAAAATATATCAGTAATTATGAAATTGATATGTCAATTAATAAGTCCACAAAAAGATTTTACTATAAAAGCTGAATGTAATTTTTTTTTCACATCCACCATCAAGAAAATTTTATATTTTTATATAGTATATTCCAAGTCAAGCAAGCTTTCTACTTACTAGCTTTATATTTACAAGTTTTTTTACTGTCTGACTTTATGAATTCACTGTTATAAACTAATTATTATTATATTTTTTGTGTAGATATAATGAATACTTTCATCAACAATGATGAGTTCAAAAAGAAGAAAGTGATCTTCATAATGGGGGCCACAAGAACGGGAAAATCCAGTCTCTCTATTGACCTTGCCACCCATTTTCGAGGAGAAATAATCAACTCGGATAAAATGCAAGTTTACAAGGGACTTGAAATTATTACAAACAAGATCACACACACTATGAAAGAAGATGTACGTCACTATTTGTTAGGTATATATGTTTATTCTCAAGAATACTTATATCAAATGACTAACTAGATAATTTTATAGTAGTAATTATAGATTCTAGTGAAAAGTATACTTTACTACTAAAAAAATATTTCTTTCAATTCTGAGAAAGTTAATTTGGTCACATTTTCTTAGGTGAAATTGAACCATATTCAGACTTCAAAGCTGAAAATTTTGTTTGCAAGCTGTCGTCTATATAGAAAAAATACTCAAGAGTCAATGTGTTCCAATTATTGTTGGACGGTCAAATTTGTAAATTGAAAACCTTGTGGAAGATCCTGTGTTCATGTTCAAATATAAGTATAATAGTTTCTTTATTTGGATTGATGTTGAGCAATGAGTCTTGAACAATAGAGTTGACATGAGGGTTGATCAAATGGTCAAAGCAGGTAATTTTTGTAATTATTTTATGTATCAATCAAGATATACTATCATGCAGCTAACTAAAAACTTTTCTTATATAATTTTCTCAATAATACTTTTGGTTATCAAATATATGTTCTACTACAAAAAACTCTTCTTTTAAATTTGTGTTACATGAAGGGCTAGTGGATGAGGTGCGACAAATTTTAATTACTGATGCAGATTACACCAAAGGAATCCGACGGTCCGTCGTTTTCCCTGAAATTGAAAGATATTTGAGGGAAGAAAGAAATATAGACACAGATGATGAATCAGAGCAGATGATTATTCAATCTTAAATTTCAAGTATCAATCGTAATAGTCATATGTTAATTTTTAACCAACTTGACAAGATTCAACGACTAATAAGCGAGAAAATATGGTCAGTGCATCATATTATTGCTACAGACGTTTTCAAAGAGGATTTTGATGAAGCATGGACGAATACTGTTTTGCAAAAATGCCTAGATATTGTGAAGAGATTTCTCAAAAGCGATCATCACAATATTATTATTGAGTGTGCATAAACTGTTATTATATCTGTCTTTGGTTTTGGTCTCTTTTATTTTTCACCTATTTTGAACAGTTTGTATGCATTACAAATATATATGTATGATATGACCCTTATTTCTATAAATTTTACTCTTGTCTGTAAAAAAAATTCTTATCTATAGATGAAATATTTATTTTAAGTTTCGAACTAAGCCCAATACCCAAGTCCAAGTTCAAGTCTTTATATTTAATATATAGTAATACAAATAAGTACGTACAGAATTACATGAGATCACTCAAATGTCAAGCTAATAGAGTGATAAAATAATAAATAACCATAAATGTTCGGGAAGATTCCACCCTAAAAGGATTATAAAGAATATAATTCTTAACTCAATACTTAAAAATGTTACATAGATAAAGAAGATAAAATTGTATATTTGTAATCTATCGGTAATGAATTTATTCTACTTAATTATATCACGGTGATTGAAGCTTGATTCAACAAAGTCCTTATCTATTATTATATGGTGCACAAGTATTTATAAATACTCGTAATTGAAATAGTTATCGATAATTGTTCACTTCCCTCTTATGGAATTAGACATAACACTTATGATGTGTTGTTGAATAGTGTAAGGTTTGACGCATTATCACTTGAATATATTCCGTCAGAAATTTTATTGAGTTCTTTGTACAATCATTTTGTAACTACTTCTAATCTCATAACAATATACATCTAGAAACGTCATCCTAAAATAATTTAAGCTTAATCGGCAAAATTTAAGGTGAAGGTGACATATCTCAAAAAATTTTAATGAACTATTCTTATTCTAAAATATATGAATTTATATATATTTAAATTGGTTTACTAATTAATAAGTCTATAAAAAAATCATATTTTTACTATAAAAGCCCAGCTCTATGTGATCTCCTAACAACGTACACTAATAACTTTATCCTAAAATATATTTAATAATAATTACCAAAATTCAAGTTGACATATCTATACACTTTTAAAGTTCATTGTTATCCTAAAATATATCAGTAATTATCAAATTGGTATGTCAATTAATAAGTCCACAAAAAGAGTTTAGTATTAAATCTGAATGTAAATTTTTGTTCACATCCACCATCAAGAAAATTTTATATTTTTAGATAGTATATTCCAAGTCAAGCAAGGTTTCTACTTACTAGCATTATATTTACAAGATTTTTTAATGTTTGACTTTAAGAATTCACTATTATAAACTACTTACTATATTTTTTTGTGAAGATAAAATGAATACTTTTATCAACAATAAGAGTTCAACAAGAAGAAAGTGCTCTTCATAATGGGTCCCACAGGAACGGGAAAATCCTGTCTCTCTGTTGACCTTGCCACCAATTTTCAAGGAGAAACAACAAACTCGGATAAAATGCAAGTTTACAAGGGACTTGAAATTGTTACAAACAAGATCAAACACACTGAGAAACAAGGTGTATGACACTATTTGTTAGGTATATATATTTATCCTCAAGAATACTTATATCAAATGACTACCTAGATATTTTTATAGTAGTAATTATACATTCTACTGAAAAATATACTTTACTATTAAAAAATTATTTCTTTCACTTCTTAGAAAGTTAATTTGATCACATTTTCTTAGGTGAAATTTAACCATATTCAGACTTCAAAGCTGAAATTTTTTGTTAGCAAGTTGTCGTCTAATAGAAAAAGTACTGAAGAGTCAACGTGTTCCAATTATTATTTGAGGGTCAAATTCGTATATCGAAAATCTTGTGAAATATCCTGTTCAAATATAAGTATGATAGTTTCTTTATTTGGATTGATGTTGAGAAATCAGTCCTTAACAGTAGAGTTGACATAAGGGTTGATCAAATGGTCAAAGCAGGTAATTTTTGTAATTATTTTATGTATCAATCGAGATATACTATCATGCAGCTCGCTAAAAACTTTTCTTATGTAATTTTCTTAATAATACTTTTGGTTATCAAATATATGTTCTACTTTAAATTTGTGTTACATGCAGGGCTAGTGTATGAGGTGCGGCAAATTTTTATTCCAGATGCAGATTACACAAAAGGAATCCGATGGTCCGTCGTTGTCCCTGAAACTGACAGATATTTGAGGGAAGAAACAAATATAGACGGAGATGATGAATCAAAGCAGATGATTATTCAAGCTTCAATTTCAAGTATGAAGCGTAATACTCGTATATTAATTTGTAACCAACTTGACAGGATTCAACGATTAATTAGCGAGAAAATATGGTCAGCGCATCATATTATTGCTACAGACGTTTTCAAAGAAGATAGAGAAGAAAATCTTAACGAAGCATGGACGAATACTATTTTGCAACCCTGCCTAGATATTGTGAAGAGATTTCTCAAAAATTATCATCACAATTTTATCATTGAGTGTACATAAACTGTCATTATCGCCATCTTCTGTTTTGGTCTCTTTTATTTTTAACCTATTTTGTACAGTTTTGTATCGCAATACAAATATATATGTATGATATGACCCTTATTTCTATATATATTACTCTTGTCTGTAAAAAAATTCGTATCTACAAATGAAATATTTATTTTAAGTTTTGAACTAAGCCCAAGCCCCAAGTCTAAGTCCAAGTCTTCTATATTTAATATATATAAATACAAATACGTACGTACACAATTACATGACATCACTCATAATGTCAAGCTAATAGAGTGATAAAATAATAAATGACCATAAATGTTCGGGAAGATTCCACCCTAAAAGGATTTTGGAGAATGGACTTCGTAACTCAATACTTAAAAATGTTAAATAGACAATGAAGATAAAATAGTAAATTTGTAATCTATCGATAATGAATATATTCCACCTAATTCTATCACGGTTATTGAAGCTTGATTCAATAAAGTCCTTATATATTATTATATGGTGGACAAGTTAATATAAATATTCGTAATTTAAATAGTTATCGATAATTGTGCACTTCTGTCTTATGGAATTTGACTTAACATTTATGATGTGTTGTTGAATAGTGTAAGATTTGACGCATTATCCCTTGAATATATTCCGTCAGAAATATTATTGAGTTCTTTGTACAATCCTTTTGTAACTACTTGTGACCTCATAACAATACACATCTAAAAACGTCATCCTAAAATAATTTAAGCTTACTCGCCAAAATTTAAGGTGACATATCTCTAAATTTTTTAATGAACTATTCTTAATCTAAAAGATATTAATTTATATATAGTTAATTTGGTTTAGTAATTAATAAGTATATAAAAAATCACATTTTTACTATAAAAGCCCAGCTTTATGTGATCTCCTAACAACGTACACTTATAACTGATACGCTCAAACATACATCTCAAATAAGAAGTAAAGCGGTCGTATCATGTAAAGAACCCAACTAATGAGGTTGGGATCGTTTCCATGAGGAAAATAGTTCAGACTTAGCTTTATTCTATTATTACTATTATTTAGTCAATTATTTCCCTAGAAAACAAAAGACAATAAGGGGGGGGGGGGTTATTTCTAAATTAATGAAAATAATTAACTAAACTAAAGTAAACAACAAACAGATTCAAATCTTGGAGCTTAATCAATTAATAAAAGTAATTAGGGCTTAAGTGTTCCACACATGTTCCTAACTTGATAATTATAACTATAACAATTCTTTTCTAGTATCTTGCATGTAAAGTGATAAGTTATGTATCTCTAAATCCTTAGTCTGGCATCTAAAAATTTTTACTCCGCACCTTGGTCTGATTACGTGTGTTACTATACTAACCCTTACCTTTACCTCATATTAAGCATTGTATTTGATATTTGACTAAGTTATTACCTCGTACCAATCTACACTAGCCTATTAGATAGTGTACACTAAATCTATGTTGATAACTCTTTTCCTATTATCTACCTCCTTGGTCAGGCAAGTAGCATTAAGGCGAGTTCTTACATTCGTCATCCGTTAAAAAGACTTCTAAACGAAAGAATTATCAATACAAGCAATACACTATTCTAGAATTGCTATTTTAGTTAGATTTTACCTCATTGTTCACCCATGATTCCCACAACCCTAGTTTGGGAGTTTAGTTACTCATGGTCATAATCACACTATTCATATATTTAATATAAGAATTCATGCACTTAATTTAATGAGAAAGAATAAAATCCATAAATTCACTTGATTAATCAAACAAAACACCAACAATCAAATCCATAAAAAGTGTAACAATTGCTAAAATTATTCATTCAATACTTAAATAAGAGAACTAAAGATTATGAAAAAGTCCAACTCTGAAAAAGTCTAACTATCAAAAAGTCTAACCCCCAAAACGAGGTTTTTCGAAATATTAATAAAAAACAAAAACCTAATACAAGAAGGATTCTAATTACTGAAATCTGTCAGAACGCGTCTGGGTCGACGGATCTCGAGACGGACCATCGTGGTCACGATGGGCTGTCATGGCCTCCGTCGTCCCATACTTCACAAATTCATCTTCTTCTTTGTTCATTACCCTCAACGAACAGCTATGACGGATCATTCCAAGCATGATTGTCCGTCGAGGGTGTCCATTCCATTATACTTAAACTTCTTGAAATTTGGGTAACAGGACTACTCTATGATTATTACGACGAAGTAGCAGGACAGACCATCGTGGATATGACGGTCCGTCGTGGACTTCCATAATCCCACACTAGGTCAGCTTCCCCATTTTCCTTCAGCAGCTTCACTACGATGCCACCAACGGACCGTCACAAGCTCGACCGACCGTCATAGCTCCGTAGGTGGTCTCTTCTGCATTTCTCGCTCAAAAACTTTCGCGTTCATCTTTGGATAGATTTCCTGCAAATAAGGATAAACATACATAAAAATCAATACAAAAAGGCTTTTGGACACACACTAAATTTAAGGAAAAACATTAAAAATATCGTGAAACCACGATACAACTTCACCCTCAACTTAAATTTGTTGTTTGTCCTCAAGCGACACACTATGACTCACTACAAAATCTTTGTACAATAGTATCCATATTTAGCCTTTGCAATCATTTGACTATCAATCCCGATCAGTCTCATTATGTTTATGTATGTTATAACTATTTGGCTTGAATTATGTGGAACTAGACCATGACACAGACTCACCACGCACTGACACCTATCCTCTTCAATTCCTCACCGAGGTGTTAATATTTTTGATATTGCAACTAGTGTCCTCACTTCAAAACAACATCCTCATTTTTCACACAATGATTTCAGTTTCAGTATAAAGATTACTTTTCAACACTCACTCTCAGAACAAATTCACAACTCATTCATACATATTGCCATAAGTTTGCCCTTATTTTCACTGCTTTATGTTCGCAATACAACTCTTAGGATTACGATAGGACTTTCTTAGCTTGTAACATAGGCTCAGGGTCAGGTAGGATAGATTTAGGTATACTTTAGTGAGAGGTTGCCCTCCTTGACATACGGTTGAGCGTCCTACCTTTTCATCTTTTTATTAAGCTCTATTTTCTTATATTCTTTCACCTTGCTATTTCCCTTCTTTCTTCATTTGTGTAAGTTACTCTTTTATTTTCTTGCTTGTATTTATTATATTTTTTAATTTCACTTTTCTTTCAACTGGTTCTTGATTCACTTTACTTTTGTTCTTTCTCTCTCTTTGTTCTTTCAACCCCACTTTCCAGAGCATTCCACATACTAGCTACCCTCAACTCATGTCTTTGCCATGAGTCAAAGTACACAAATACCCAAAGATGGGTCAGGTCCACAAAAAGGTTGTTTACTGCATTAGCCACCTCAACTTATGGTTTTGGCATAAGCTGAGGTGCACATGTCCAAGGAGAGACCAGGGCCAACACATTATTCCCAGAAAAGATCAGTTGGGTGAAAAAGAATGTCTATTTTAAGCTCAAATCATGTAACGACCTGTTTAGTCGTTTCGAGCAGTAGAATTACTTTTGATAATAACTTACTGTGTCGACGGATCACACGACGCACCGTCATGGTCACGACTAACCGTCGAGTGTCTTCATGCCAAAACACTTAAACTCTGAATTTAGGTACGGGGAATCAACTCTCTGAACTTCGCAACAGAAGTGCAGCATCGACCGTCGTAGACACGACGGACCGTCACAAGCATCTTCGCTAAAATTGACTCTCTGAACTCTGTGACGACCCTGCAGGACGGACCATCGCAGGAACGACAGGCCGTCACGAGCTGCGTAACCTCGACTTGGTCGGATTTCTGCTAAAAGTCTTAAGGGGTGTTTTGGACTATTTATGACAAGCTGTATGAAATTAGCGGGTAAGTTTAATAACTTATTTACTTGGGGGTTAAAGGAGGTAACTTAAAATAAATAATGGGTTACTTTAATCATAAGGAATTATATGATAATTAGGGTAAAAGAAAAAGAATCTGAAGAAGAAAAAGGAAAAGACAGAGAGAGGGAGAACGAGCGAGAAAAGGGAGAGAACGAAGAAGAAAGCAAAGGCATTGAGAATTAGCTTGCTTGATCACGATTCTTCGGTGGAGGTAGGTTATGGTTTATGCTATTTCATAGTAAACTCTAAATAGCGATTGATATGTATTGGGTGGTATTGTAAAGTCTTCTATATGCTTAATTGTGTTGTTGCATGTTGTGATTATGTAGAGGGTGATGGATTATAATGATGATACTGTGGAATCTTAAAAACCTTAAATGCACTCTATTAATGATGATGCCTTGACATAAAAGAAGGCTTGATGAACTAAAAGAATGAGGTTAATGGATCGGGTGTCACGAACCGACACGTAGTATTGGGGGATCGGGTGTCACGAACCGACACATAGTATTAGGGGATCGGGTGACACGAACCGACACGTATTATTAGGGCATCGGGTGTCACGAACCGACACGTAGTATTAGGGGATCGGGTGTCACGAACCGACACGTAGTATTAGGGGATCGGGTGTCACGAACCGACACGTAGTATTAGGGGATCGGAGTGTCACGTTCTGACACAAGAGGGATAAAGAAAATGAAATCTTGAATTATGGTAATATACTCAAACTTAAAGAACCTTTTTCCCAAATAAGTATTGTGTGGAGGCTTGAGTCCTCATAGATGTGTTTGATGTTGTTTTCAATGGTTCTTGTACTTGTTGTTGCCACCTGTTGAGTATTGTAGTTGATTTTATATTATTACTCGATGTATATTGTTTTCTATTTTAAGTTGGCCGATGATACCTACTCAGTACGTGTTCCTTGTACTGACCCCTACTTGTATTTTTCTCTTTGTTATTTCTGGAGTGCAGCAAACGTGCCATCGACTTCGACTCGTTCGCAACTCTAGCCAGTCTTCAGTATATCAGAATTCAGGGTGAGCTACTATTTCTAGCTCGGACTAGACTCTCTCCTTAACGTCTTGATGTCTTGAAGTTCAGACATGGACAATCTCTTTTACTTGTTTTAGTTTCTTGAAATACTCTTAGACTTAGAAATTTGAAGATAGATGTTCTTGGTGTGATGACTTCCAGATTTTGGGGATAATAGTTGTTAAACTTTAGAAGCTTATTTATTGGTTATATTAATAAGATTTTGAGTCTTCCGCTTATATTTTGTTCATTATGGTTGAAATATTGGTAAATGTTGGGGTTTAGATTTGTTGGTTCGCTCACATAGTCGGATAAGTGTGGGTGCCACTCGCGGCCGTTTTGGGTCGTGACAAACTTGGTATCAGAGCATTAGGTTCGTTGGTATAATCACACAAGAACGAGTCTAGTAGAGTCTTGAGAAACGGTAGGGGGACGCCTTTATTTTTATTTGAGAGGCTATAGGACTTTAGGAAAATTCCATTCTTGCTTTCTTTCGTGCTATTACTTGGATCCAATCGGTATCTAGGTGATACAAATTGGTATCTGACCATCTTCACTCTATTTCACAGATGGTTAGCACTAGAGCAACAACTATTCCAACACCAACACCGGCAAGACAGGGTGCATCTGAGCCAGCCACTAGGGCTGTAGTTCGAAGAGGAGTAGTGGCAAGAGGCCGTGGTAGAGGTCGCGGGAGGACGTCCTCTAGAGGAAGAGGACAAACACCTGGTCCAGCCAGTACTAGGGAGGTGACTCCTCCACTGACTGATGAGGTAGTAAGAGAGGGTGAGGAAGGGGAAAATGAGCAAGTGCAAGATAAGGAATTACCACCCCAACCTACCCCAGAGATGATTAACCAGGTTCTTGCTTATCTTAGCGGATTATCTGATCAAGGCCTGACACCTCCAATGTTTTCTGCACCAGCACCTCAGGTTCCGGGAGTACAACATGCAGCTGCTGTGGCTCCCCGCATGGATGCCTCATTGGAAATAGGCACGTTTCCTCGATTGACTACAGGGCCTATAATGACGAGTGATCAGCATGAACTTTTCACTAAATTCTTGAAGTTGAAACCTCCAGTCTTCAAGGGTGCTGAATCTGAGGAAGCCTATGATTTTCAGGTTGATTGTCATGAGCTGCTACATAAGATGGGCATAGTAGAACGATTTGGCGTTGAGTTTGTGACCTATCAGTTTCAGGGAAATGCCAAAATATTGTGGCGATCGTATGTTGAGTGTCAACCAGCACATGCACCACCCATGACTTGGGCATCATTCTCTAGCTTGTTTATGGAGATGTATATACCCCAGACTTTGAGGGATAGGAGGAGGGATGAGTTCCTGAGCCTAGAGCAAGGCAGGATGTCGGTTACTACTTATGAGGCTAAGTTTCGTGCAGTATCCAGGTATGCCACCCAGATTTGCTTCAGTCCACAAGAGCGGATTTGCCGTTCTGTGAAGGGATAGAGGTCAGATTTGTAGATTCCAGCCTTACAGGTAGCTGCTGCAGCAAAATCCTTTCAGGAGGTGGTAGATTTTGTGATAGAATTGGAGGGGGTGAATCCAGACGACTTCACCATGGCATCGACATCTAAGAAGTTTCGTAAGGGAGGTGAGTTTAGTGGTTCTTACTCCTGAGGGAAGAGTTCAGGAGGTTATCCAGCCCGACCTATTCAGTCTTCACTGCAGGCTGTAGCGGGGGGTCCACCGCAGACCGGTCAATATTTCTCTGAGTTTGGAGGTTATCCACAGACTCCCTCGTTCTCACAGAGACCTATGTTTGACTCCAGAGAGTGTTATGGATGTGGAGAAACTGGACATATTATGAGGTTTTATCCAAACCAGAGTTAAAGACCCCCAATAGTCATAGGTAGAGGTTGTCATGGGAGAGGCCGCCATTCTGGAGGACGTGTTGGTCATGGTAATGGTGGTCACCAAACCAACCGGAGTGGCGGGCAAGCTGGAGCTACTGCAGCACAATAGGGTAGGGGCAACGGACAGACAAGTGATAGGGCCCATTGTTATGCTTTCCCCGGGAGATCTGAAGCAGAGACATCTGATGCTGTTATCACCGGTAATCTTTTGGTTTGTGATTGCATGGCTTCTGTATTATTTGACTCTGGATCCACATTTTCATATGTATCTTCCTCATTTTCTATTTGTCTTGATTTACATTGTGATTTGCTTGACATGCCTATTCTTGTTTCTACTCCGGTGGGTGAGTCTATAATAGTTGAGAAGGTGTATAGGGCTTGTCTTGTGACTTTTGTGGGGATAAATACTCATGTAGACTTGGTTATCCTAGAAATGGTTGATTTCGATGTAATTCTGGGTATGACTTGGCTTTCTCCAAATTTGGTAATCCTAGATTGTAATGCTAAAACTGTAACGTTGGCCAAGCCTGGGACAGATCCGTTAGTGTGGGAGGGTGACTACACTTCCACTCCACTTCGTATCATCTCCTTTCTTCGTTCTAAGAGAATGGTTAGTAAAGGGTGTTTATCTTTCTTGGCACACCTCAGGGATGATACTTCCCAAGTACCTTCGATTGAGTCTGTTTCGATAGTCCGTGAGTTTCTAGATGTGTTTCCTGCAGACCTTCCTGGTATGCCACCGGATAGAGATATTGATTTCTGTATTAATCTGGAGCCGGGTACTCGCCCCATTTCCATACCCCCTTATAGAATGGCTCGCGCTGAGTTAATGGAGTTAAAGGCCTAACTTCAAAAGTTGTTAGGTAAAGGCTTTATTAGACCAAGTGCATCCCCTTGGGGTGCTCCTGTTTTGTTTGTGAAGAAGAAGGATGGAAGTTTTCGGATGTGCATAGACTACAGGCAACTGAATAAGGTAACTATTAAGAACAAGTATCCTCTTCCTCGCATCAATGATTTGTTCAATCAGTTACAAGGTGCTTGTACCTTCTCAAAAATCGATTTGAGATCTGGTTATCATCAATTGAAAATACGGGCAACGGACGTGCCAAAGACTACTTTTCGGACCAGGTATGGGCATTATGAGTTCTTAGTAATGTCTTTTGGGCTTACGAATGCCCCTGCTGCTTTCATGAGCTTGATGAACGGGATTTTTAAGCCATATCTGGATCTCTTTGTCATTGTATTCATTGAAGATATACTGGTATAGTCAAAGAGCAGGAAAGAACATGAGGAGCACTTGAGAATTGTGTTGGAAGTGTTGAGGGAGAAAAAGCTTTATGCCAAATTCTCCAAGTGTCAGTTTTGGCTAGATTCAATGTCCTTCTTGGGGCATGGGGTTTCTAAGGATGGAGTGATGGTGGATCCTTCTAAGATAGAAGCAGTGAAGAGTTGGGCAAGACCTACTAATGTTACAGAGGTAAGGAGCTTTGTTGGTTTAGCTAGCTACTATCGTCGATTTGTCAAGGGATTTTCTTCTATTGCTTCCCAATTGACAAATTTGACTATGTAGAGTGTTCCAGTTGTATGGTCGGACAAATGTGAAGAAAGCTTTTAGCAGCTCAAGACCTTGTTGACTAATGCACCAATTCTTACCCTGCCAGTGGAAGGTAAGGATTTCATTGTTTATTGTGACGCATCCTATTCTGGTTTGGGTGCAGTGCTAATGCAAGAGAAGAATGTAATTGCTTATGCCTCGAGGCAATTAAAGGTGCATGAACGTAATTATCCGACCCATGATTTGGAGTTGGCTGCAGTAGTGTTTGCATTAAAGCAATGGAGACATTATCGATATGGGGTTAGGTGTGAAGTCTATACGGATCATCGTAGTTTACAGTATGTCTTTACTCAGAAAGATTTGAATTTGAGACAGAGGAGATGGATGGAACTACTGAAGGACTATGATATCACTATCTTGTATCACCCGGGAAAAGCAAATGTTGTGGCAGATGCTTTAAGTAGAAAGGCAGGGAGCATGGGAAGTCTAGCTCACTTGCAGGTTTCTAGACGCCCATTGGCTAGAGAAGTTCAGAGTCTGGCTAATGACTTTATGAGGCTGGAAGTATTAGAGAAGGGAGGATTTTTGGCCTGTATGGAGGCAAGATCTTCCTTTCTTGACAAGATTAAGGGAAAGCAGTTTACTGATGAGAAACTGATCCGGATTCGAGATAAGGTATTGCGAGGAGAGGCTAAAGAAGCAAAAATCGATGAGGAAGGTGTTTTGAGAATTAAGAGAAGGGTATGTTTACCCCGCGTCGATGATTTGATTCACACTATTCTTACAGAGGCTTATAGTTAAAGGTATTCTATACATCCTGGTGCAACCAAGATGTATCGTGACCTAAAGCAATATTTTTGGTGGAGGAGGATGAAGCGTGACATTGTTGATTTTGTTGCTCAATGCCCGAATTGGCAGCAGGTAAATTATGAACACCAGAGGCCTGGAGGGACACTTCAGAGAATGCCCATTCCTGAATGGAAGTGGGAGAGAATTACAATGGACTTCGTGGTTGGTCTTCCAAAGACATTGGGTAAGTTTGATTCTATTTGGGTAATTGTTGACAGATTAACTAAGTCTGCTCACTTCATTCCGGTTAAGGTGACTTACAATGCAGAGAAGTTAGCCAGGCTCTATATCTCAGAAGTTGTTCGGTTGCATGGAGTTCCACTTTCCATCATATCAGATAGAGGTACACAATTTACTTCTAAGTTTTGGAGAACATTGCATGCCGAGTTAGGTACTAGGTTGGATCTTAGTACTGCATTTCACCCTCAGACCGATGGTCAGTCTGAGCGAACGATTCAGGTTTTGGAGGATATGCTTCGTGCATGTGTGATAGAGTTTGGTGGTCATTGGGATAAATTCTTACCCTTAGCAGAGTTCTCATACAACAATAGCTATCACTCAAGTATTGATATGGCCCCATTTGAGGCACTGTATGGGAGAAGATGTAGGTATCCCATTGGGTGGTTTGATGCATTTGAGGTAAGAACATGGGGTACCGATCTTTTGAGGGTGTCGTTAGATAAGGTAAAATTCATTCAGGAAAAGCTTCTAGCCGCTCAGAACAGGCAGAAAGAATATGCAGACTGAAAAGTTAGAGACTTGGATTTTATGGAGGGTGAGCAAGTCTTGCTGAAGGTTTCGCCCATGAAAGGGGTGATGCGGTTTGGTAAGCGAGGTAAGCTTAGTCCGAGGTATATTGGTCCATTTGAAGTTCTGAAGCGCGTGGGGGAGGTAGCTTATTAATTAGCCTTGCCTCCAGGACTGTCAGGAGTACACCCGGCATTTCACGTGTCTATGCTGAAAAGATACCTTGGGGAAGGAAACTACATTATTCGTTGGGATTCAGTCCTTCTTGATGAGAATTTGTCTTATGAGGAGGAGCCTGTTGCCATTTTAGATAGAGAAGTCCGCAAGTTGAGATCAAGGGAGATTGCATCCATCAAGGTTCAATGGAAGAATCGGCCAGTTGAAGAGTCCACTTGGGAGAAGGAGGCTGATATGCAAGAGAGATATCCACACCTTTTTAGAGATTCAGGTACTCTTTCTCGCCCTTGTTTTCCTTCTTGTGATCGTTCGAGGACGAACGATGGGTAAATTTGTATCTATTGTAACGACCTGTTTAGTCGTTTCGAGCAGTAGAATTACTTTTTATAATAACTGACTATGTCGACGGATCACATGACGGACCGTCATGGTCAAGACGGACCGTCGAGTGTCTTCGTGCCAAAACACTTAAACTCTGAAATTTGGGTACGGGGAATCAACTCTCTGAACTTCACAACGGAAGTGCAGCACGGACCGTCGTAGACACGATGGACCGTCACAAGCATCTTCGCTAAAATTGACTCTCTGAACTCTGTGACGACCCTGCAAGACGGACCGTCGCAGGCACGACTGGCCGCCACGAGCTGCGTAACCTCGACTAGGTCGGATTCCTGCTAAAAGTTTTAAGGGGTGATTTGGACTATTTATGACAAACTATATGAAATTAGTGGGTAAGTTTAATAACTTATTTACTTGGGGTTAAAGGAGGTAACTTAAAATAAATAATGGGTTACTTTTCTCATAAGGAATAATATGATAATTAGGGTAAAAGAAAAAGAATCTGAAGAAGAAAAAGGAAAAGACAGAGAGAGGGAGAACGAGCGAGAAAAGGGAGAGAACGAAGAAGAAAGCAAAGGCATTGAGAATTAGCTTGCTTGATCACGATTCTTCAGTGGAGGTAGGTTATGTTTTATGCTATTTCATAGTAAACTCTAAATAACGATTGATATGTATTGGATGGTATTGTAAAGTCTTATATATGCTTAATTGTGTTGTTGCATGTTGTGATTATGTAGAGGGTGATGGATTATAATGATGATATTGTGGAATCTTAAAAACCTTAAATCCACTCTATTAATGATGATGCCTTTACATAAAAGAAGGCTTGATGAACTATAAAAATGAGGTTAATGGATCGAGTGTCACGAACCGACACGTAGTATTAGGGGATCGGGTGCCACGAACCGACAGTAGTATTAGGGGATCGGGTGTCATGAACCGACACGTAGTATTAGGGGATCGGGTGTCACGAACCGACACATAGTATTAGGGGATCGGGTATCACGAACCGACATGTAGTATTAGGGGATCGGGTGTCACGAACCGACACGTAGTATTAGGGGATCGGGTGTCACAAACCGACACGTAGTATTAGGGTATCGGAGTGTCACGTTCCGACACAAGAGGGATAAGGAGAATGAAATCTTGAATTATGGTAATATACTCAAACTTAAAGAACCTTTTCCCAAATGAGTATGGTGTGGAGGCTTGAGCCCTCATAGATGTGTTTGATGTTGTTGCCAATGGTTCCTGTACTTGTTGTTGCCACCTGTTGAGTATTGTAGTTGATTTTATATTATTACTCGATGTATATTGCTTTCTATTTTGAGTTGGCCGATGATACCTACTCAGTACGTGTTCCTTGTACTGACCCCTACTTGTATTTTTCTCTTTATTATTTTGTGGAGTGCAGCAAACGTGCCATTGACTTCGACTCGTTCGCAACTCTAGCCAGTCTTTAGTATATCAGAATTCAGGGTGAGCTACTGTTTCTAGCTCGGACTGGACTATCTCCTTCACGTCTTGATGTCTTGATGTTCGGACATTGACCATATCTTTTACTTGTTTTAGTTTCTTGAGATACTCTTAGACTTAGAAATTTAAGGATAGATGTTCTTGGTGTGATGACTTCCTGATTTTGGGGATAATAGTTGTTAAACTTTAGAAGCTTATTTATTGGTTATATTAATAAGATTTTGAGTCTTCCGCATTATATTTTGTTCATTATGATTGAAATATTGGTAAATGTTGGGGTTTAGATTTGTTGGTTCGCTCACATAGTAGGATAAGTGTGGGTGCCACTCACAGCCGTTTTGGGTCGTGACAAATCATTTGGATCAAACAGGGAATGATTTCATTATTTTTTTTATTTAGGCAAAAAATTGGCTATATTGAACAAGGGCCTATGATCCTTTCCTAATTGTCTATTACAGCTTACTTTTAGCAGGACTAACCAGGAAAATTCTAGCTCAGTACAAATAGTGGACTATTCAAATTTTCCTCATACTCACTTGACATCTCATAACTCTACCAGATTATCAAACACCTAGTTCAATTCTTAGACTTAGGGTCATGCAGTGGTGTATCTCTAGGTCATGCTTAGAGCCATACATTTATCAATTTGTGCCTAGCCATGCATCATTTTCATTACATCAGGATATCATTTTTGTTTTAGCCATCATGCTTCAAAGTTATACTATGTACTCAAGATACAGACATGCCGGTTCAACAATAAAAAATAATCTGTCTCTTTGGGAAAAAGAACACAAGCAAGAAAACCCCCAAAGAGTATCGTGAATTGAGCTACTCAGACTTCACCGTAGCACTTACTTTACATTTACC
Organism: Solanum arcanum; assembly: GCA_027789145.1. Taxonomy (NCBI): domain Eukaryota; kingdom Viridiplantae; phylum Streptophyta; class Magnoliopsida; order Solanales; family Solanaceae; genus Solanum; species Solanum arcanum. The sequence goes on from CM050943.1 coordinate 22,356,027, forward strand.
CCACCCCCAACAAAAAGATATGCAATTGTCCCCAATTCATAAAAAAAACTGAAATACGAGAGTGGTAGGTCAAGCAAACCTGGGGCGCAAAGCGCTGGCGATCAGCAAGCTGGTGGGTCCGGTTCCTTGGACACCCTCTGTAGTGTCCTCATCAACAACAGCACTATCAGTAGTTCCTCTCGCTGTCTCCACATCTCTGGAGCTAGATGCCCGGCAGCTGACTCTACAGCCATGATCTGACACGCCTCCTCATCAGTAATCGAGACTTTGCTCGTAGCCTCCATCTCACGGTGCTCCTTCTTCCTTGCTCTAGACTCATCCTCTTCTCGACCCCTACACCTCTTGGAATGATCTCGAGAGGGAGGTGGTGGAATCTCAGAAGTAGCGAATAAAGACGCCAACACTGTGTCCTCACCAGGCTCTACAGAAGGGTCCTCGGACTCAGGCTCCCTAGCCTCTAGGATCATATCAATATCTGCTCGCATACTCTTCACCGCAGCCTGAAGGGTTGACACGTCCAGCGGAGGGACAGGCCGGGATTGCACCCACAACTCAAAAGCGTCTAAGCGCTGATGAACCTCAACGATCTTGCGCTCTGTGTGCTATGCCATTTTACCCTCCATGCGCTCCTCCACGTCAGCAATAGATCTCTGGATCCAAGGCTGGATGTGATGCAGAAGTGAGTCCATTTGAACCTATAGTTTCTGGACCCTAGCATGCGGGACCAGAGCAGGGAAAGGGGTTGAGCGAGAGGACCTAGAGGCAGTGCTACTACCCAGGATAGACTCGACCGGGTTAGTGTAAGTGGTTGCTGAAGTAGCCTGCATAGCCATTCAAGCATGTGCTACATTATCAGCCAAATTTTTACCAAGTGGAGGCAACTCTTGACGGGGCCCTCTGCGTGGAGCCAACTCACTGGCCTCATCCCTGATGAAGGAGATATCAACACTGCCTAGCAGAGTCTTGAGTTGATCAATGTGCCAAATGGGCACACCTGCGGATCTGCATAAGGAAAATATCATGCACGGAAAAGGGTAAGTAGTGGTGAATTTGAAAGCCCTCTCTTGAATCACCGCGTGTAAAAGCCAAAGGAAGTAAACCCAAACCCGACTATCATCGCTGCCATCTGAACTGCGCGATCCAATATAACTATATTATTAGCAGTCGTGGGGTGAGGCAGTGGCGGACAAGCAACCATAAAATCTTAGCTGTGAAGGTCAAGTTAGCCTTCCTGATTGCTCTCTTCATCTCCATGACCCAGTCGGTGCCCTCTCCTTCAATAGATAAGTGCAGGGCCATCCACCTCTTGGTGGTCTCTCTCAGCAATGGATCTAATAAGAATTGGCCATCTTTAACAATTTGCCACCGGTAGTTGAACTCGGCAGTGAGAGGGGTCCTTGTGGCATCAACATCCTCACCGTACAAATACCGGCGAATGGCTGGCAGAGAGATGTCGACCTGTATGCCGTGCACTCTGACGTGCTCGAGTGGGGCCTGTTTGGGAGGGGCAGCCCGCCTATTGATCTGTGATCAGAGAGTAGCCACATAAGAGGCGTAAAACTCTTGGACCAACTCCTTACTGTAGCGGCCCAAAGAACGAGTTGTCCACTCTAGCTGGTGTCTGGTGAAGAGATTCTAGATAACTGGCATGGTGGGGAGACTTCCTTTAAGCACCCGCCTCTCAAGTGTTATTTTCCGTGTCATGATGCCTTTATCATTTAGAAACTTGGCATCTGAAGACACTTGGTATTGCCCATTGACATAACACAGGTTAAGTTGCTCGGCAATCGTGGTGAGAACACCAGCCTGTGATCCTGGGAGTGGAATCAGTACTGTCAGCCTCATCAGACGAGGCAGAATGTGCAACCGTGGCCGGTGCATGGACTTCTACGGACCCGGAGGCTTCTTTCGACCACGAAACTCCTAAGGAACCAGACGCTCCTTCTTCTTGTTTATATATCCGAGAAGGTGTGCCTGTCAGTGTGCGATCCTCATCAGACTAAGGGTAGTGACTACGCCGGACGCCACCTTGTTGGGCGTAGCTCTAGTTGCCCGTGCAGGTCGTGCTGGAGTGGCAGTGCCTGGGGGAACGTACTCGGGATCATGCTCATCATCAGAGCCTATAACCAGTGGGGAAGACAGTGCGACAGACTTTAAACGCCAACATGCGTAAAATCGATCTTGTTTCGATTCCATTAGAGATAGTACCTGTAAAGAATCATTATTAGTATTAGAAGGAGCAAACAAGACAAGCAAAAATGACATAAAGTAAACATAAGAGCAAACCTGTAATGATATCTCTGTAGGAACAATGAAACACGACGGACGAGGTGACGGCTCCTCATGAGTATGACAGACCGTCTTGGGGTCCATCATGTCTTACTTCAACTATGTTTATATGGAGACCCCTGAAGGAATGTCTCTGACAATTATGACGGATATGCAAGACGGACCATCGGGGTAATGAAGGTCCATTGTATATGTTCGTCAGAGGACACTTAGAAAAAGTTGGAGACCCTTAGGACTAGGGTCTCTGACCGTCATGACAGTTGTGTAGGATGGAACGTCGAGGGTACGACGGTCCATCGTAGATATCCATCGTATGTGTCCGTTGGTGGACACTTATATAAAACGAATAGTGGGGTGTTGGAACAGACCCTATGACGGTCTGTCATGGGTACAATGGTCCGTCATCGGGGTCTCGTTCTGTCATTCAATGATAGAATTGAGGATGCCACAATTATCCTGTGTGACTCAAATGGAATACTTAATGTTAACCTACATGTTTCTAACCCAAGCACCTAGAAACTAGCAATGTTAAAGCACCAATTTCTAGAGTTTTAATAAGGCAATTCGAGGACACTGCACCTAGGTCACACAAAATTTGATCAAAGAACAAAGACCCACCAAAACGAAATAGGCTAATAGTAATTTAAAAACAAAAATGTAATGTAAATGAGTTGAGATAAGAGACACATACCTGAGAAGACGAGAAAAGCAAGCAAGTGAGGCACTTGGTTATCAAGAGCAGAACCACACCAGCAGACTCCTACCAGTAGAAAGGAGATTTTGGTAATTGGGGATTTGCGGAAATGATATGGATCAGGTAATAGAGAAGATGGTTAGAAAGGTAGGAAGTTGAAAGGGAGGGAATGGGAGAAAGAGGGAAAGAAATCGTTCAACTTAAGGGGCGGGGGGTTTTAAAGGTTGAAAAATTTTAAAATTCCCCAGCCGGGTCGGGTTGGGTTGATGGTTAGTGACGCAATGAGTCCCCAACGACAGCCCATCTCAAATGCGACGGTTCGTCATGGGTTCCGTCGCAGATGACCTAATTTTGAAAATAAATTCAAAACGTACCTGTCACAACAGATTCATGCGACAGACCGTCGCAAGCGTGCCGGTCCGTCGATGTGTCCGTCAGTGAATGTTGCGGAGTGATTTTATGCAGAATTTACTGGTGATGTGCTACCAACAAATTTAAAACCCATTAATATAAAATGCTACCATTACTGTAAAGAAAACTATATGTATTGGGTCGCCTCACAACCAGCGCCTGATTTAACGTTGCGGCACGACTGAAGACATTTGTTTACTCAGACTTTATCAAGATGGTACGCCTCGATCACTTCATTCGCCGATTCAGCATGCCCAAAATAGATTTTTATTCATTGTCCATTCACCTTAAACCGCACACCCTCCTTGGTTTCCAACTCAACTGCTCCATGAGGGAATAGTTGAGTAACCAAGTAAGGGCCAGTCCGTTTGGACTTGAGCTTGGCCGGACACAAGCGCAACCTATAATTGAATAAAAGCACCAAATCCCCAACCATAAACTGTTGTTTTTCAATTTTTAGGTCGTGGTCCTTCTTCATATTTTCTTTGTAGGATATAGAAGATACCGATTGGAGATCACCACCGTGCCCATGGACCTACAAATATTGCAGGTCACTCATTCATTGTTCAACCAAAATTTCATTTTCCATTTTCCATATCAACTAAGGCTCTACCCGTAGCAAGGAATGGACTCCCAAGAATAATAGGCACTTCAAAATCAACTTCACAATCAAGAATAACAAAATCTGCAAGAAATATGAACGGCTCCACTTTTACTAGCACATCGTGGAGTATCCCTATAGGCATTTTTACTATTTGATAGGCCATCATTAGCCGCATCACAGTGGGTTTTGGATCACCCAAACCAAACTTCTTGTAAATCAAGAGGGGCATGATATTTATTCTTGCCCCCATATCACATAATGCTTTTACAAAATGTAATAACCCGACTATACAAGGAATAGTGAACGTACCCGGATCTTCTTTCTTTTGTACTAGAGATTTTGTAGCAATAGTACTACAATGTTGCATTCTATCATCATCCTCAAAAGTGACCGATCTTTTCTTTGTAACCAGATCTTTCATAAACTTGGCATAACCGGAGCTTTGTTCTAGAGTTTCTACAAGAGGGACATTGATAGAAAGCTGCTTCAACATTGTTATAAAACGCTGATATTTACCATCCTCGGTCTTTTTCACTAATCATTGAGGAAAGGGGGGGTGGTATCGGCATGGGAGTTACCTTTTTAGGCACTTCAACATCTTTTCCAGTGTTCTCATCTACTTCACTACTAACCTCTACCACTTTATCATTACCTTTTATCACCTTTTCCTCATTAGACGGCATAGGTGGGTCAATGGTTTGCTTACCATCCCGAGTAGTGATTTCCATACAGTGTCCATCATTTTTTGAATTTTGGACAGTGTTGCTAGGAAGAGTGCTCAGTTTCCGTGTGTTCACCGTCGCAGATAATTTGTCCATTGGCAACTCAAGCTGCCTAATCGATATTGCATTTGTATCAACTTTCTGCCAAATACCCGCTAAATCACTCCTTAACTCTTTGATGTGCTCATCACTAGCATCGCACCTCCTCATCATTTTGTGCAGCATATCCTCAACTCACGCCATACTACCTCCATCCCTAGGAGTAACTTCACGATTTTTAGGAAGAACATAGGGCACATTCCTATCATTTCTGTTACCATAGTTACCTCTGTTAAAGTTGTTGTCGCAGTTGTAATTTCAATCGGAAACCCCCTTTCTGCTCATTTACCGCATAGGAATCCTACTCATAATAACTTTCATCATTTGGTGGTGAAGGTTTAGACAAGTAGTTAACCGCATTTATCTTTTCTACACCCAAGTGACATGTTTTAATACAAACCCAAGCTCAGTTCTCATCTGAGCCGTTTCTTCACGAATCTTATCTGTGGGTAGGTGGTGTGTGGATTGCACTGCGAAGGTATTTCCTCCACTATCTTACTTCCTAGTACTCGAAGCTTTATTATTTAGGGAGATTTTCTCTATCTTTTTGGCAATCTCGGCATAAAGACACTCCCCATAAGAACCACCCGCTACAGTATCCAATATCGCTTTATTATTATCATCCTGTCCCCGATAGAAGTATTTTATCATTGACTCATCATCTATGTGGTGATTGGGGACACTTCTCACAAATAAAGTGAATTTATCCCAAGAACTACTAACTGACTCTCGTGGTAGTGTCACAAAGTTGTTCACTGTCTTTGTGGTTTAGTTTCTTGGAGACCGGGTAGTAACGTGCTAAAAAAACGCCCCTCAGTTGGTTACAAGTGAACATTGAGTTATAAGGGAGCTCAGTGAGGCAAATAACAACCTATCGCGTCAGTGAGAGAGGAAATACTCCTAGCCCTATAACATCCAAATCCAAATCAGGCCTCCGTACACAGATTTTACACACTGCCCTTACCTTAGGTATATGGGCATGTGAGTCCTCAGAAGGTAGCCCTGAAAACAAACCTCTAGCAGTGAGCATTTGCATCAAACTACTAGTTACCACAAAGGTGTGGCCTTGTGGTAGAGGGGGCATGACAAGTGGCCCTTCAGAGTCAGCAATGTTATCATAACCTCTGTAGTATTCTTGAGGGCGTGGAGCGGGATTTTGTCCCCTTTATTGATTTTCAGCAGGATCATCGGGTAATAACTGACCATGAACATCAACCGGAGCTGGGATGTTCTAGTTTGGATCACCATCATTAATACCCAAGTTTCGATTTATATTGCATAGTGTACGCTCTAATTCTTGGTCGTAGTGAAACAAGAGTTCTCTTCCTCTCTGTGTATTTGACATACATGGAAGATAGTTCTTCAAGAATAAAAAATAATAGAAAAGTAAAATTAAGAAAAAGTTGACTAAATTTTAGTAATAAGTTTAAGTTAATCTAAAAGCTACTTTCCCCGGCAGCGGCGCAAAAATTTGATACGCTCAAACTTACTTCTCAAATAAGAATTAAAGCAGTCGTATCAAGTAAAGAACCAATCTAATGAGGTTGGGATCGTTCCCATGAGTCAAATATTTCAGACTTACCTTTATTCTATTATTACTCTTATTTAGTCAATTATTTCCCTAGAAAACAAAAGATAAAATAAAGCGGGTTTTTAGTATTAAATTAATGAAAATATTAAACTAAACTAAAGTAAACAACAAAAAGATTCAAATCTTGGAGCTTAATCAATTAATAAAAGTAACTAGGGCTTAAGTGTTTCCCACATGATCCTAACTTGATAATTCTAACTATAACAATTCTTTCCTAGTATCTTGTATGTAAAGTGATAAGTTATGTATCTCTAAATCCTTGGTCCAGCATCTAGAAAATTTTCAGTCCACACCTTGGTCTGACTACGTGTGTATTTGATATTTGACTAAGTTATTACCTCGAACCAATCTACACTAGCCTATTAGATAGTGTACACTAAAAGATATTACTATAAAAGCTTAATGTAAAAAAAATTTCACATCCACCATCAACAAAGTTTTATATTTTTAGATAGTATATTCCAAGCCAAGCAAGGTTTCTACTTACTAGCTTTATATTTACAAGATTTTTTAATGTCTGACTTTATGAATTCACTATTACAAACTAATTTTTGCTGTGTAGATAAAGTTAATACTTTCATCAACAATGAAGAGTTCAACAAGAAGAAAGTTGTCACGACCTAAAACCGAGCCGCGACTGGCACCCACAATTACCCTCCTATGTGAGCGAACCAACCAATCTAACCCTTAACATTTCAATATAATATCGATAGAAAGTAATGCGGAAGACTTAAACTCATTAATAAAAACCAATTCAATAACTATTGAAATTCAACATCTATTATTTCCCAAAATCTGGAAGTCATCATCACAAGAACATCTATCCTCAAATTTCTAAACTAAAAATGTCTAAGAAGCTAGAATAAATAAAAGCTACTCCATGCCGAAAGCTCAAGGCATGAAGACTTGAAGAAGAAGATCCAGTCCAAGCTAGAAGCATTAGCTCACCCTGAATTTCCGATGTAGTGAAGACTGGCTAGAATTACTGTTGAGTCGAAGGCGACGGCACGTTTGCTGCATTCCACAAATAACACAGAAGAAAACATAAAAGTAGGGGTCAATACAAAACACGGGTACTGAGTAAATATCATCGGCCAAATCAAAATAGAAGACAATATATATCAAGTAATATTATAAAACCAACTATGATACTCAACATGTAGCAACAACAAGTACTATATCATTAACAATTACCGTCAAGTTCACACATGAGGACTCAAGCCTCAACACCATACTCATTTGGGAATTAGATTCATTAGATTGAGTATATTATCATCTTTCAAGATTCATTATATTTATTCCCCTCGTGTCGGTACGTGACACTCCGCTCCATATACTATCCTTGTGTCGGAACGTGACACTCTGATCCTCATTCTATCCTGGTACCAGAACGTGGCACCCGATCCATATACTATCCTGGTGTCGGAACGTGACACTCCGATCCTCATTCTATCCTGGTACCGGAACGTGGCACCCGATCCTCTATTTCTATCCTGGTACCGGAACGTGGCACCCGATCCTCTATTTCTATCCTGGTACCGGAACGTGGCACCCGATCCCCTAATCTCACCACTTTCGTTCATCAAGCCTTCTTTTATACCGAGGTATCATCATTAACAAAGTAGATTAGGGTTTCTTTTCAAGATTGTGGGATTCAATAGCTTCATTATGCTTATTTATTCACAATTACATAATCATATTCATGCAAGCATACAATTAAGCATATAGAAGGGTTTACAATGCTACTAACACATATCATTCGCTATTAAGAGTTTACTACGAAGAGTGTGAAAACCATAACCTACCTCCACCGAAGATTCGTGATCAAGCAACAATTTCCTAAGCTTTGTTTCTCCCTTCTCGTTCGATTTTCCCTCTTTCTCTTTGTTCTTTCTATTTTTCTTATTCCAACCCTCTTTCTTTTACCCTAATTAGTATATAATTAAGTTTAAAAGATGGCAATAATAACCCACTAATTAACTTAAGGTTACCTCGTTTAACCCCCCAGTTCTTAGACTTATTAACCTTAACCCTCTAACTTTATAATTAAAGTAGGAATAGTCCAAAACGTCCCATAAAACGTGTAAGGAAATCCGACCCAGAATGGGATTACGCAACCTGTGACGGCCCGTCGTGCCTGCGACGGTCCGTCCTGCAGGTCGTCGCAAAGTTCAGAAAATGGATTTCCACTGAAGAATCTGTGACGGTCCGTCACACCTGTGACGGTCCGTCACACCTGTGACGGTCCGTCCTGCCATTCTGTTACGAAGTTCAGAGAGTCGATTTTCAGTACCCAATTTCAGAATTTCTAAGTGTTTTGAAACGAGACCCTGCGACGGTCCGTCGTGCCTATGACGGTCCGTCGTGGGGTTCGTCATCTCAGCCAGTTTTCCAGAAATAAAATCTGCTGCTCAAAACGACTAAACAGGTCGTTACAAAAGTGATCTTCGTAATGATGGCCATAGAAAAAAGAAAATCCCGTCTCTCTTTTGACCTTACAACCCATATTCGAGGAGAAATATTCAACTCAGATAAAATGCAAGTTTACAAGGGACTTGAAATTGTTACAAACAAGATCACACACGCTGAGAAATAAGGTGTACGACACTATTTGTTAGGTATATATGTTTATTCTCAATAATACTTATATCAAATGACTACCTAGATAATTTTATAGTAGTAATTATAGTTTCTATTAGAAAAATATACTTTACCATTAAAAAATTATTTCTTTAAATTTTGAGAAATATGATTTGATCACATTTTCTTAGGTGAAGTTTAACCAGATTCAGACTTCACAACTGAAGATTTTTGTTTGCAAGTTGTCGTCTATATAGAAAAAATACATAAGACTTAACTTGTTCCAATTATTGTTGGAGGTTCAAATTCTTATAATGAAAAACTTGTGGAAGATCCTGTGTTCATGTTCAAATATAAGTATTATAGTTGCTTTATTTGGAATTATGTTGAGCAATCAATTTTGAACTGTAGAGTTGATTTTTGATAGTTGATCAAATGGTCATAGGAGGTCATTTTGTAATTATTTTATGGATCAATCAAGATATACTATCATGTAGCTAGCAAAAAAATTTTATTATATAATTTTCTTAATAGTACTTTTGGTTATCAAATATATGTTCTACTAAATAAAACTCTTCTTTAAATTTGTGTTGCATGCAGGGCTAGTGGACACGATCCATCAGTGTCCCTGAAATGGACAGATATTTAAGGGAAGAAAAAAAATATAAACGGAGATGATGAATCAAAGGAGATGATTCTTCAAGCTTCAATTTCAAGTACCAAGTGTAATACTCGTATTTTAATTTGCAACCAACTTGACAAGATTCAACGAATAATAAGCGAGAAAATATGGTCAGTGCATCATATTATTGCTATGGACATTTTCAAATAAGATAGGGAAGAAGATCTTGACGAAGCATCGACGAATATTATGCAACCATGCCTAGATATTGTGAAGAGATTTCTCAAAAACGATCATCACAATATTATTGTAGAGTGGACATAAACTGCCATTATCTCCATCTTCTGGTTTAGTCTCTTTTATTTTTTACCTATTTTGTATAGTTTGTATCACATTACAAATATATATATAAGATATGACCCTTATTTCTTTATATGTTACACTTTTCTTTTAAAATTTTTTTTATCTATAGATGATATATTTATTTTATGTTTCGATCCAAGCCCAAGCCCCAACTCAAAGTCCAAGTCTTCTATATTTAATATATATTAATACAAATACATACGTACACAAGTACATGAGATCACTCACAATATCAAGCTAATAGAGTGATAGATCAATAAATCACCATAAATGTTCGGGACAATTCCACCCTAAATGGATTTTGAAGAATAGAATTCTTAACTCAATACTTAAAAATGTTACATAGACAAAGAAGATAAAATAGTAAATTTGTAGTCTATCGGTAATGAATATATTCTACCTAACTCTATCACGGTGAATGAAGGTTGATTCAATAAAGTCCTTATCTATTATTATATGGTGCACAAGTTAATATCAATACTCATAATTGAAATAGTTATCGACAATTGTTCGCTTCCCTCTTATGGAATTAGACTTAACACTTATGATGTGTTGTTGAATAGTATAAGATTTCATACATTATCACTTGAATATATTCCATCAGATATATTATTGAGTTCTTTGTACAATCCTTTTGTAACTACTTGTTATCTCATAACAATATATATCTAGAAACATCATCCTAAAATAATTTAAGCTTAATCGCAAAAATTTAATGTGACATATCTTTAAATTTTTTAATGAATTATTCTTATTCTAAAAGATATGAATTTATATATATTTAATTTTGTTTACTAATTAATAAGTCTATAAAAAATAACATTTTTACTATAAAATCCCAGCTCAATGTGATCTTGTCACGACCCAAATCGGGGCCGCGACTGGCACCCACATCTACCCTCCCATGTGAGCGAACCAACCAATTTAACCCTTAACATTTCAATATATAACAACAGAAAATAATGCGGAAGACTTAACTCATTAATAAAACAATTCAAAACTATTATTAATATCCCCAAAATCTGGAAGTCATCATCACAAGAACATCTATCTCAAATTACTAAACTAGGAATGTCTAAGAAGCTAAAACAAATACTAGCTAGTCCATGCCGGAAGTTCAAGGCATCAAGACTTGAAGAAGAAGACCCACCCAAGCTAGACGCATTAGCTCACCTGAATTTCCGATGAAGTGAAGACTGCTAGATCTCTGTTGAGTTGAAGTTGACGGAACGTTTGCTGCATTACACAAATAACAAAGAAGAAAAACATAAAAGTAGGGGGGGTCAGTACAACCACACGTACTGAGTAGATATCATCGGCTAACTCAAAATAGGGAACAGTATATATCAATAATAATGCAAATCAACTACAATACTCAACATGTAGCAATAACAACATGAGTTCATCAATGATTACAACCGAGTTCACACATGAGGACTCAAGCCTCAATACCATACTCATTTGGGAATTAAGTTCATTAGATTGAGTATATTCATTATCTTTCAAGATTCATTATCTTTCTTCCTCTTGTGTCGATGCGTGACACTCCGCCTCTATTTCTATCCTGGTGCCGAACGTGGCACTCCGATCCTCATACACTATCCTCGTACCGCAACGTGGCACCCGATCCACATTCTATCCTGGTGTCGGAACGTGACACTCCGTACCTCATATTCATTCTATCCTGGTACNGGAACGTGTCACCCGATCCTCATATTCATTCTATCCTGGTACCGAACGTGGCACCCGATCCATATTCTATCCTGGTGTCGAACGTGACACTCCGATCCTCATATTCATTCTATCCTGGTACCGAACGTGGCACCCGATCCCCTAATTCATCAAGCCTTCTTTTACACTAAGGCGTCATCATTCTCATTATATAATATATCAAGCCTTCTTTCATACTAAGGCATCATCATTCTCATTATATAATATATCAAGCGAATTAGGGTTCTTTCAAGATTTGGGATTCAATAGCTTCATCATGCTTTGTTAATTCATCACAATTTCACATTCATATTCATGCAAGCATACAACTTAAGCACATAGTAGGGTTTACAATAATATCAACACATAACATTCACTATTAAGAGTTCACTACGAATATCGTAACATAAACCATAACCTACCTCCACCGAAGAATTGGATCAACAAGCTATCTCCTCAAAATCCTTGCTATCCTCTTCGTTTCCCTCTCTCTCTACTCGTTCTCTTTCTCTTTCTGTCTCTCTTTGTTCTTTCTTATTTTCTTTATTCAAACCCTCTTTCTTTTACCCTAATTCTATATAATTAGGAATGAAAGATGGTAATAATGACCCACTAATTAACTTAAGGTTACCTAATTTAACCCCCAAGTAATTAGATTTATTAATAATAACCCTCAAACTTTATAATTAAGGAAAGAATAGTCCAAAACGTCCCTTAAAACGAGGAAAGAAATCCTAAACCGCCTGGGATTGTGCAGCCTGTGACGGGCCGTCGTGAGTGCGACGGTCCGTCACACAGGCCGTCGTGTCCTCCCAGATTTCAGGTGGTCTGCGACGGCCCGTCACCCCTGTGACGGTCCGTCCTGGCCCCTCCGTCATGACGGTCAGAGACTCGTTTCTTGTACCAAATTCTCAAAAGTTGAAGTGTTTTGCAACGGGTACTCACGACGGTTCGTCGTGGATGTGACGGCACGTCCTGCAGGTCCGTCACAACTTACAGAGTCGATTTTTCAGTACCCAATTTCAAAACTCTAAGTGTCATGGAACGACACTCCCTCGACGGGCCGTCGGGACCACGACGGTCCGTCGTTCCATCCGTTGTCCCAGCCAGTTTTTCCAGAAATGGACTCTGTTGCTCAAAACGACTAAACAGGTCGTTACAATAGATACCAATTTACCCATCGTTCGTCCCCGAACGATCAAAAGAAGAAAAACAATGGCGAAAAGGAGTACCTGAATCTGTAAACAGATGTGGGTATTTCTCTTGCATATCCGCCTCCTTCTCCCAAGTAGCCTCTTCAACCGGTCGATTCTTCCATTGAACTTTGATGGATGCAATTTCTCTCGACCTCAACTTGCGAACCTCTCTATCTAATATAGCAACCGGTTCCTCTTCATAAGTCAAGTTCTCATCCAACAAAACTGAATCCCAACGGATGATGTAGTTTCCATCTCCATGGTATCTTTTCAACATGGACACATGGAATACCGGATGTACTCCGGACAGCCCCGGGGGCAAGGCTAACTCATAAGCCACCTCCCCTATTCGCTTAAGCACTTCAAATGGTCCAATATACCTTGGACTTAACTTACCTCTTTTGCCAAACCGCATCACCCCTTTCATAGATGAAACCTTCAACAAGACTTGTTCACCCTCCATGAACTCCAAGTCTCTAATCTTTCGGTCTGCATACTCCTTTTGTCTACTTTGCGCCGCTAGAAGCTTTTCTTGAATAGCTTTCACCTTCTCCATAGAATCCCTCAAAAGATCGGTACCCCAAGGTCTAACCTCGAATGCATCAAACCAACCAATGGGAGACCTACATCTCCTACCATACAATGCTTCAAATGGAGCCATGTCAATGCTTGAGTGATAGCTATTATTGTATGAAAACTCCGCTAAGGGTAAGAAGCTATCCCAATGGCCACCAAACTCTATCACGCATGCGCGAAGCATATCCTCCAACACTTGAATCGTTCGTTCAGACTGACCATCGGTCTGAGGATGGAACGCAGTACTAAGGTCCAACCTAGTACCCAATTCCGCATGCAATGTTTTCCAAAACTTAGAAGTAAACTGCGTACCTCTATCTGATATAATGGAGAGTGGAACCCCATGCAATCGAACGATTTCTGAGATATAGATCTTGGCTAACTTCTCTGCGTTGTAAGTTACCTTGACCGGAATAAAATGAGCAGACTTAGTTAACCTATCGACAACTACCCAAATGGAGTCATACTTACCCAATGTCTTTGGAAGACCAACCACAAAGTCCATTGCAATTCTCTCCCATTTCCATTCAGGAATAGGCATTCTCTGAAGTGTTCCTCCGGGCCTTTGGTGTTCATACTTCACTTGTTGACAGTTTGGACACTTGGCAATAAAGTCAACAATATCACGCTTCATTCTACTCCACCAAAAGTGTTGCTTTAGGTCACGATACATCTTGGTTGCACCCGGATGTATAGAATACCTTGAGCTATGAGCTTCTGCCAAAATAGTGTTGATCAAATCATCAACTCGGGGTACACATACCCTTCCCTTAATCCTCAAAACACCTTCCTCATCAATTGTTGCTTCTTTAGCCTCTCCTTGCAACACTTTGTCTCGGATTCGCCTTAGTTTCTCATCATCAAACTGTTTTCCCTTAATCTTGTCAAGAAAAGAAGATCTCGACTCCACACTAGCTAACAATCCTCCCTTCTCATTTACTTCTAACCTCATCAAATCGTTAGCCAAAATCTGTACTTCTCTAGCCAATGGGCGCCTAGAAGCTTGCAAATGAGCTAGACTTCCCATGCTTCCCGCCTTTCTACTCAAAGCATCCGCTACAACATTCGTCTTCCCCGGATGATACAAGATAGTGATATCGTAGTCCTTTAGTAGTTCCATCCATCTCCTTTGTCTCAAGTTCAAATCTTTCTGAGTAAAGACATACTGAAGGCTACGATGATCCGTGTACACCTCACACTTAACCCCATATAAATAGTGTCTCCATTGCTTTAATGCAAACACTACCGCAGCCAATTCCAAGTCATGGGTCGGATAGTTACGTTCATGCACTTTTAATTGCCTCGAAGCATAAGCAATCACATTTTTCTCTTGCATTAACACTGCACTCCAACCTGAATAGGATGCATCACAGTAAACAATGAAGTCTTTACCCTCTATTGGCAAGGTAAGAATTGGTGCGGTAGTCAACAAAGTCTTAAGCTTCTGAAAGCTTTCCTCACATTCATCTGACCATACAAATGGAACATTCTGCTTAGTCAAGTTCACAATTGGGAAGCAATAGAAGAGAATCCCTTGACAAATCTGCGGTAGTAGCTAGCTAACCCAACAAAGCTCCTTATTTACGATACATTAGTGGGTCTTACCCAATTCTTCACTGTCTCAATCTTAGATGGATCTACCATCACTCCATCCTTAGAAACTACGTGCCCCAAGAAGGACACCGCATCTAGCCAAAACTCACACTTAGAGAATTTGGCATAAAGCTTTCTCTCTCTCACCCTTTCCAATACCATTCTCAAATGCTCTTCATGTTCCTTCTTGCTCTTCGAGTATACCAATATATCATCAATAAATACGATCACGAAAAGGTCCAAATATGGCTTAAAGATCCCGTTCATCAAGCTCATGAACGCAGCAGGGCCATTCGTACGACCAAAAGCCATCACTACAAATTCGTAACGCCCATACCTCGTTCGAAAAGCGGTCTTTGGCACATCCGTTGATCGTATTTTCAATTGATGATAACCGGATCTCAAGTCAATCTTAGAGAAGACACATGCACCTTGTAGTTGATCGAACAAGTCATCAATTCGAGGAAGAGGATACTTGTTCTTGATAGTTACCTTGTTCAACTGCCGGTAGTCTATACACATTCGAAAACTCCCATCCTTCTTCTTTACAAACAAAACCGGAGCACCCCAAGGGGATGCACTTGGTCTAATGAAGCCTTTATTCAATAACTCTTGAAGTTGTGCCTTTAACTCTCTTAACTCCGCGGGAGCCATTCTATAAGGGGGTATAGAAATGGGGCGAGTACCCGGTTCAAGATCAATGCAAAAGTCAATATCCCTATCTGGTGGCATACCAGGAAGATCTGCAGGGAACACATCCAAAAACTCACGGACTACCGAAACCGACTCAATTGAGGGTACTTGGATAGTGTCATCCTTAAGATGTGCCAAGAAAGCTAAACACCCTTTACTAACCATTTTCTTAGCACGAAGAAAGGATATGATACGCACCGGATTAGAAGTGTAGTCGCCCTCCCACACTAACGGATCTGCCTGTGCTTGGCTAACGCCACCGCTTTAGCATTACAATCCAAAATTGCAAAATTCGGAGAAAGCCAAGTCATACCTGTAATTACATCAAAATCACCCATTTCTAAGATAACCAAATCTACGTAAGTGTTGCTCCCCACAAAATTCACCAAACAAGACCTATACACTTTTTCAACTACCACAGACTCACCCACCGGAGTAGAAACACGAATAGGCATATCAAGTAATTCACAATGTAGATTTAGACCATTAGCAAATGATGAAGATACATATGAAAACGTGGAGCCAGGGTCAAACAATACGGAAGCCATGCGATCACAAATCAAAAGGTTACCTGTGATGACAGCATCAGACGCCTCCGCTTCAGATCTCCCAGGGAAAGCGTAACAATGGGCCCCATTATTTGTCTGTCCGTTGCCCCTACCATGTTGCGTAGTAGTGGCTCCAGTTTGCCCATCACCTCTGCCGTTTTGGTGACCACCATTACCTCGACTACCACGTCCTCCAGAATAACGGCCTCTACCATGACCACCTCTACCTCTAGCTATTGGGGTCTATAACTTTGTTTGGGACAATTCCTCCTAATATGTCCAGTCTCCCCACATCCATAACACTCTCTAGAGTCAAGCATAGGTCTCTCAGAGAAGTGTTGACCGGTCTGAGGTGGTCCCCCAACTACAGTCTGTAGTGAAGACTGAATTGGTCGAACTGAGTAGCCTCCGGAAGTCTGTCCTCTAGTATACGAACTATTAAACTCACCTCCCTTTCGAAACCTTTTTGATGTCGAAGTTGTGGTGAAGTCATCTGGCTTCACTCCTTCCACCTCTATCACAAAGTCCACCACCTCTTGGAAGGATTTTGCCGTTGCCGCTACCTGTAAGGCCGAAATCCGCAACTCTGATCTCAACCCCTTCACAAAACGGCGGATCCGTTCTTGTGGACTAAAACAGAGTTGGGTGGCGTATCTGGATAGTGCGCGAAATTTAGCCTCGTATGCATTAACCGTCATTCTACCTTGCTCCAGACTCAAGAACTCATCCCTCTTTCTATCTCTCAAAGTCCTTGGGATATACTTTTCCATGAACAAACTCGAGAATGATTCCCAAGTCATAGGTGGTGCCTCTGTTGGTTGACACTCAACATGTGAACGCCACCATATTTTGGCGTTCCCTTGAAACTGATAGCTCACGAACTCGACACCAAACCTCTCTACTATACCCATCTTGTGTAGTAGCTCATGACAATCAACCAGAAAATCGTAGGCATCCTCTGATTCTGCACCCTTAAAGACTTGAGGTTTCAATTTCAAGAACTTACTGAAAAGTTCATGTTGATCGTTTGTCATAATAGGCCCAGTAGTCAGACGTGGAAATGTGCCCATTCCCAATGGTGCATCCATGCGGGGAGCCATAGTAGCCGCATGTCGTACCTCTGAAACCGGAGGTGTTGGTGCAGAAACCCCTGGAGGTGCCTGACCGTGATTAGATAACCCGCTAAGATAAGCGAGAACCTGATTGATCATCTGCAGGGTAGGTTGAGGTGGCATTTCTTCATTCTGTACTTGCTCATTCACCCCATCCTCCCCTTCTCTTATCACCTCTTCAGTCGGTGGAGGAGTCACCGCCCTAGTATCAGATGGGCTAGGTGCTCGTCCTCTTCCTCTAGAGGACGTCCTCCCACGACCTCTACCACGGCCTCTTGCCGTTGTTCTCCCTCGAGCCACAGCCCCGGTGGCTGGCTCAGACGCACCCTGTCCTGCCGGTGCTGGTGTTGGTGTTGGCGTAGTCGTTGCTCTAGTTCTAACCATCTGCGAAAGAGAGTGAAGATGGTCAGATACCAATTCGTATCGCCTAGATACCAATTGGACTCAAGTAGTAGCACGAAAGGAAGAATGAAAGAGTGAAATTTTCCTAAAGTCTTATAGCCTCTCAAGGAAAAGTAAAGGCGTCCCCCTACCGTTCCTTAAGACTCTACTAGACCTGTTCTTGTGTGATGAGACCAACGAACCTAATGCTCTGATACCAAGTTTGTCACGACCCAAATCGGGGCCGCGACTGGCACCCACATCTACCCTCCTATGTGAGCGAACCAACCAATTTAACCCTTAACATTTCAATATATAACAACAGAAAATAATGCGGAAGACTTAACTCATTAATAAAACAATTCAAAACTATTATTAATATCCCCAAAATCTGGAAGTCATCATCACAAGAACATCTATCTCAAATTACTAAACTAGGAATGTCTAAGAAGCTAAAACAAATACTAGCTAGTCCATGCCGGAAGTTCAAGGCATCAAGACTTGAAGAAGAAGACCCAGTCCAAGCTAGACGCATTAGCTCACCCTGAATTTCCGATGAAGTGAAGACTGGCTAGATCTACTGTTGAGTTGAAGTTGACGGAACGTTTGCTGCATTACACAAATAACAAAGAAGAAAAACATAAAAGTAGGGGGTCAGTACAACCACACGTACTGAGTAGATATCATCGGCTAACTCAAAATAGGGAACAAAGATATATCAATAATAATGCAAATCAACTACAATACTCAACATGTAGCAATAACAACATGAGTTCATCAATGATTACAACCGAGTTCACACATGAGGACTCAAGCCTCAATACCATACTCATTTGGGAATTAAGTTCATTAGATTGAGTATATTCATTATCTTTCAAGATTCATTATCTTTCTTCCTCTTGTGTCGATGCGTGACACTCCGCTCCTCTATTTCTATCCTGGTGCCTAACGTGGCACTCCGATCCTCATATACTATCCTGGTACCGAACGTGGCACCCGATCCATATTCTATCCTGGTGTCGAACGTGACACTCCGATCCTCATATTCATTCTATCCTGGTACCGAACGCGTGGCACCCGATCCTCATATTCATTCTATCCTGGTACCGGAACGTGGCACCCGATCCATATTCTATCCTGGTGTCGGAACGTGACACTCCGATCCTCATATTCATTCTATCCTGGTACCGGAACGTGGCACCCGATCCCCTAATTCATCAAGCCTTCTTTTACACTAAGGCGTCATCATTCTCATTATATAATATATCAAGCCTTCTTTCATACTAAGGCATCATCATTCTCATTATATAATATATCAAGCGAATTAGGGTTCTTTCAAGATTTGGGATTCAATAGCTTCATCATGCTTTGTTAATTCATCACAATTTCACATTCATATTCATGCAAGCATACAACTTAAGCACATAGTAGGGTTTACAATAATATCAACACATAACATTCACTATTAAGAGTTCACTACGAATATCGTAACATAAACCATAACCTACCTCCACCGAAGAATTGGATCAACAAGCTATCTCCTCAAAATCCTTGCTATCCTCTTCGTTTCCCTCTCTCTCTACTCGTTCTCTTTCTCTTTCTGTCTCTCTTTGTTCTTTCTTATTTTCTTTATTCAAACCCTCTTTCTTTTACCCTAATTCTATATAATTAGGAATGAAAGATGGTAATAATGACCCACTAATTAACTTAAGGTTACCTAATTTAACCCCCAAGTAATTAGATTTATTAATAATAACCCTCAAACTTTATAATTAAGGAAAGAATAGTCCAAAACGTCCCTTAAAACGAGGAAAGAAATCCTAAACTGCCTGGGACTGTGCAGCCTGTGACGGGCCGTCGTGTCCTCCCAGATTTCAGGTGGTCTGCGACGGCCCGTCACACCTGTGACGGTCCGTCCAACCCCTCCGCGTCATGACGGTCAGAGACTCGTTTCTTGTACCAAATTCTCAAAAGTTGAAGTGTTTTGCAACGGGTACTCACGACGGTTCGTCGTGGATGTGACGGCACGTCCTGCAGGTCCGTCACAACTTACAGAGAGTCGATTTTTCAGTACCCAATTTCAAAACTCTAAGTGTCATGGAACGACACTCCCTCGACGGGCCGTCGGGACCACGACGGTCCGTCGTTCCATCCGTTGTCCCAGCCAGTTTTTCCAGAAATGGACTCTGTTGCTCAAAACGACTAAACAGGTCGTTACAGATCTCCATACAATGTACACTAATAACTTTATCCTAAAATATATTTAATAATGATTACGAAAATTCAAGTTGACATATCTATAAACTTTTAAAAGTCATTCTTATCCTAAATTATATCAGTAATTATGAAATTGTTGTGTCAATTAATAAGTCCACAAAAAGATTTTACTATATAAGCTGAATGAATTTTTTTTCACATCCACCATCAACAAAATTTTATATTTTTAGATAGTATATTCTAAGTCAAGGAAGTTTTCTACTTACTAGCTTTATATTTACAAGATTTTTTAATGTCTGACTTCATGAATTCACTATGATAAACTAATAATTATTATTTTTTTGAGTAAATAAAATGAACATTTTAATCAACAACGAAGAGTTCAAAAAGAAGAGGGTGATCTTCATAATGGGGGCCACAGGAACGGGAAAATCCCGTTCTCTGTTGACCTTGCCAGCCATTTTTGAGGAGAAACAATCAACTCGGATAAAATTCAAGTTTACAAGGGACTTGAAATTGTTACAAACAATATCACACACATTTAGAAACAAGGTGTACGACTCTATTTGTTAAATATATATGTTTATTCTCAATAATACTTATATCAAATGACTACCTAAATAATTTTATAGTAGTAATTATAGATTCGATTGAAAAATATACTTTTCTATTAAAAAATTATTTCTTTCAATTCTGAGAAATATAATTTGATCACATTTTCTTATGTGAAATTTAACCAGATTCAAACTTCACAACTGAAGATTTTTGTTTGCAAGTTGCCGTCTATATAGAAAAAATACATAAGACTTAACTTGTTCCAATTATTGTTGGAGGTTCAAATTCTTATAATGAAAAACTTGTGGAACATCCTGTGTTCATGTTCAAATATAAGTATTATAGTTGCTTTATTTGGAATTATGTTGAGCAATCAATTTTGAACCGTAGAGTTGATTTGATAGTTGATCAAATGGTCATAGGAGGTCATTTTGTAATTATTTTATGTATCAATCAAGATATACTATCATGTAGCTAGAAAAAAACTTTTATTATATAATTTTCTTAATAGTACTTTTGGTTATCATTCCAGATGCAGATTACACCAAAGAAATCCGACGGTTCATCGGTGTCCCTGAATGGACAGATATTGAAGGGAAGAAACAAATATAGACGGATAAGATGAATTAAAGAAGATTATTCTTCAAGCTTCAATTTCAAGTATCAAACGTAATACTCGTATGTTAATTTGTAACCAACTTGACAAGATTCAATGATTAATAAGCGAGAAAATATGTCAGTGCATCATATTATTGCTACGGACGTTTTCAAACAAGGTAGAGAAGAAGTTCTTGACGAAGCATGGATGAATATTATTTTTCAACCATGCCTAGATATTGTGAAAATATTTCCCAAAAACGATCATCACAATATGATAATTGAGTGGACATAAACTGCCATTATCGCCTTTTTTTTGTCTCTTTAATTTTTGACCTATTTTGTACAAATTGTATAGCACTACAAGTATATATATATATATATTATGAACCTTATTTCTATATATGTTACTCTTTTCTATTAAAAAATCATATCCATAGATGAAATATTAATTTTAAGTTTCTATCCAAGCCCAAGCCCCAAGTCCAAGTCCAAGTCTTCTATATTTAATATATATTAATACAAATACGTATGTACACAATTACATGAGATCACTCATAATATAAAGCTAATATAGTGATAAAATAATAAATCACCATTAATGTTTGGGAAAATTCCACCCTAAAAGGATTTTGAAGAACAGAATTCTTAACTCAATGCTTAAAAATGTTACATAGACAAAGAAGGTAAAATAGTAAAATTGTAATCTATCGGTATAATGAATGTATTCTACCTAATTCTATCACAGTGATTGAATCTTTATTCAATAAAGTCCTTATCTATTATTATATGGTGCACAAGTGAATATAAATACTCGTAGCTGAAACAGTTATAGATAATTGTTCACTTTCCTCATATGGAATTAGACTCAACACTTATGATGTGTTGTTGAATAGTGTAAGATTTAGCACATTATAACTTAAATATATTCCGTTAGAAACATTATCGAGTTCTTTGTACAATCCTTTGTAACTGCTTGTGAACTCATAACAATATACATCTAGAAACGTCATCCTAAAATAATTTAAGCTTAATCGCGAAAATTTAATATGATATATCTCTAAATTTTATAACGAACTATTCTTATTCTAAGAGATATGAATTTATATATATTTAATTTGGTTTACTAATTAATAAGTCTATAAAAAATCACATTTTTACTATAAAAGCCCAGCTCTATGTGATCTTCTAACAACGTACAATAATAACTTTATCCTAAAATATATTTAATAATAATACCAAAATTCATGTTGACATATCTATAAACTTTTAAAAGTCATTCTTATCCTAAAATATATCATTAATTATGAAATTGGTATGTCAATTAATAAGTCGACAAAAAGATTTAACTATAAAAGCTGAATGAAATTTTTTTTTCACATCCACCATTAACAAATTTTTACATTTTTAGATAGTATACTCCAAGTCAAGCAAAGTTTCTACTTACTAGCTTTATATTATAAACTAATTTTTTTGTGTAGATAAAATGAAAACTTTAAACAACAATGAAGAGTATTTATCTTCATAATGGGGGCCACAGGAACTGGAAAATCCCGGCTCTATGTTGACCTTGCCACCCTTTTTCGAGGAGAAATAATCAACTTGGATAAAATGCAAGTTTACAAGGGACATGAAATTGTTACAAACAAGATCACACACAGTGAGAAACTAGGTGTACGACATTATTTGTTAGGTATATATGGTTATTCACTAGAATACTTATATCAAATGATTACCTATATAATTTTATATTAGTAATTATATATTCTAGTGAAAAATATACTTTACTATTAAAAAATCATTTCATTCAAATTTGAGAAAGTTAATTTGATTACATTTTCTTAGTTGAAAATGAACCAGGTTCAGACTTCACAGCTAAAGATTTTTTTTTTGCAAGTTATTGTCTATATAGAAAAAATACTGAAGACTCAACGTGTTCCAATTATTGCTGGAGGGTCAAATTCGTATATTAAAACACTTGTGGAAGATCCTATGTTCATGTTCAAATATAACTATGATAGTTGCTTTATTTGGATTGATGTTGAGCAATCAATCTTGAACCGTAGAGTTGACATGAGGGATAATCAAATGGTCAAAGCAGGTAATTTTTGTAATTATTTTATGTATCATTCAAGATATACTATCATGCAGCTAGCTCAAATTTTTTCTTATATAATTTTCTTAATAATACTTTTCGTTATCAAATAGATGTTCTACTAAATAAAAGTCTTCTTTAAATTTGTAATGGATGCAGGGCTAATGGATGAGGTGCGAGATATTTTCTTTCCAGATGCAGATTACACCAAAGGAATCAAACGATCCATCGTTGTCCCTGAAATAGACAGATATTTAAGAAAAGAAACAAATATAGACAGAGATGATGCATCAAAGCAGATGATTCTTCAAGCTTCAATTCCAAGTATCAAGTGTAATACTCGTATGTTAATTTGTAACCAACTTTACAAGATTCAACAATTAATAAGCGAGAAAATGTGGTCAGTGCATCATATTATTGCTACGGACGTTTTCAAAAACGATAGAGAAGTAGATCTTTACGAAGCATAGAGGAATACTGTTTTGAAACCATGCCTAGATATTGTGAAGAGATTTCTCTCATTTCTAAGAAATATAATTTGATCACATTTTCTTATGTGAAGTTTAACAAGATTCAGACTTCACAACTGAAGATTTTTGTTTGCAAGTTGTCGTCTATATAGAAAAAATACATAAGACTTAACTTGTTCCAATTATTGTTGGAGGTTAAAATTCTTATAATGAAAAACTTGTGGAAGATCCTGTGTTCATGTTCAACTATAAGTATTATAGTTGCTTTAGTTGGAATTATGTTGAGCAATCAATTTTGAACTGTAGAGTTGATTTGATAGTTGATCAAATGGTCATAGGAGGTCATTTTGTAATTATTTTATGTATCAATTAAGATATACTATCATGTAGCTAGCAAAAAACTTTTATTATATTATTTTCTTAATAGTACTTTTGGTTATCAAATATATGTTCTACTAAATAAAACTTTCTTTAAATTTGTGTTTCATGCAGGGCTAGGGGATGAGGTGCGACAGATTTTCATTCCAAAAGCAAATTACACCAAATGAATCCGACGGTCAATCAGTGTCCCTGAAATGGAAAGATATTTAAGGGAAGAAACATATATAGACGGAGAAAATGAATCAAAGCGGATGATTATTCAAGCTTCAATTTGAAGTATCAAGCGTAATACTCGTATGTTAATTTGTAACAAAGTTGACAAGATTCAAAAATTAATAAGCGAGAAAATATGGTCAGTGCACCATATTATTGCTATGGACAGTTCAAAGAAGATAGAAAAGAAGTTCTTGACTAAGCATGGACGAATATTGGTTTGCAACCATGCCTAGATATTGTGAGGAGATTTCTCAAAAACGATCATTACAATTTTATTGTTGAGTGGACATAAACTTCCATTATCTCCATCTTCTTGTTTTGCCTCTTTTATTTTTGACCTATTTCGTACAGTTTGAATCGAATTACAAATATATATGTATGATATGACCCTTATTTCTATATATGTTACTCTTTTCTGTAAAAAAAAATTCTTATCTATAGATGAAATATTTTTTAAAGTTTCGATCCAAACCCAAGCCCCAAGTCCAAGTAAAAGTCTTCTATATTTAATATATATTAATACAATTACGAACATACACAATAACATGAGATCACTCATAATATTAATCTAAAAGAGTGATAGTATAATTAATCACCATAAATGTTCCGGAAGATTCCACCCTAAAAGGATTTTGATGGATAGAATTCTTAACTCAATACTTAAAAATGTTACATAGACAGAGAAGATAAAATAGTAAATTTGTAATCTATCGATAATGAATATATTCTACCTAATTCTATCCCAGTGATTGAATTTTGTTTCAATAAAGTCCTTATCTATTATTATATGGTGCACAAGTTGATATAAATACTCGTAGCTGAAACAGTTATCCATAATTGTTCACTTTCCTCTTATGGAATTGGACTCAACACTTATGATATGTTCTTGAATAGTGTAAGATTTAATGCATTATCACTTCAATTTATTCCGTTAGAAATATTATTGAGTTCTTTCTACAATCCTTTTGTAACTAGATGTGATCTCATAATAATATACATCTAGAAATGTCATCCTAAACTAATTTAAGCTTAATCATAAAAATTTAAGGTGACATATATCTATATTTTTAATGAACTATTCTTATTTTAAAATATATGAATTTATATATATTTAATTTGGTTTACTAATTAATAAGTCTATAAAAAATCACATTTTTACTAAAAAAGCTCAGCTCTATGTGATCTCCTAACAACGTACACTAGTAACTTTATCCTAAAATATATTCAATAATAATTACAAAAATTCAAGTTGACATATCTATGAACTTTTAAAAGTCATTCTTATCCTAAAATATATCAGTAATTATGAAATTGGTATGTCAATTAATAAGTCCACTAAAAAAATTTACTATAAAAGCTGAATGAATTTTTTTTTTCACATCCACCATTAAGAAAATTTTAAATATTTAGATAGTGTATTGCAAGTCAAGAAAAGTTTCTACTTACTAGCCTTATTTTTACAAGATTTTTTAATGTCTGACTTTATGAATTCACTATTATAAACTATTTTATTGTGTAGATAAAATGAATACTTTCATCGACAATGAAGAGTTCAACAAGAACAAAGTATCTTCATAATGGGGGCCACAGGAATGGGAAAATCTCGTCTCTCTGTTGACCTTGCCTCTCATTTGCGAGGAAAAATAAACAACTCGGAAAAAATGCAAGTTTACAAGAGACTTGAAATTGTTATAAACAAGATCACACACACATAGAAACAAGGTGTATAACACTATTCGTTAGGTACATATGTTTATTCACAAGAATATTATATTAAATGACTGCCTAGATAATTGTATAGTTGTAATTATAGATTCTAGTGAAAAATATACTTTACTATTAAAAAATTATTTCTTTCAATTATTAGAAAGTTAATATGATCACATTTTCTTAGGTTAAATTTAACCTGATTCAGACTTCATAGCTGAATATTTTTGTTTGCAAGCTGTCATCTATATTGAAAAAATACTGAAGAATCAGCGTATTCCAATTATTATTGGAGGGTCAAATTCGTATATTACAAAACTTGTGGTAGATCATGTGCTCATGTTCAAATATAAGTATGATAGTTGCTTTATTTGGAATTATGTTGAGCAATCAGTCTTGAACCATAGAGTTGACATGAGGGTTGATCAAATGGTCAAAGCAGGTAATTTTTGTAATTATTTTATGTATCAATCAAGATATACTATCATGCAGCTAGCTAAAAAAATTTCTTATATAATTTTCTTAAAAATACTCTTGGTTATCAATAATATATTCTACTAACTAAAACTCTTTTTTAAATTTGTGTTGCATGCAGGGCTAGTGGATGAGGTGCGACATATTTTCATTCCAGATGCAGATTACACTAAATTAATCCGACGGTCCATAGGTGTCATTGAAATGGACAGATAATTAAGGAATGAAAAAAAATATAGACGGAGATAATGAATGAAAGCAGATGCTTCTTCAAGATTCAATTTCAAATATCAAGCGTAATACTCGAATATTAATTTGTAACCAACTTGACAAGATTCAACGATTAATAAGCAAAAAAATGTGGTCAGTGCATCATATTAATGCAACAGACATTTTCAAAGAAGATAGAGAAGAAGATCTTGACGAAGCATTGACGAATACTATTTTGCAACCATTCCAAGATATTGTGAAGAGATTTTTCAAAAACAAAAATCACAATATTATTATTGAGTATACATAAACTGTCATTATCGCCATCTTCTGTTTTGGTCTCTTTTACTTTGGATCTATTTTTTACAGTTTGTATCTGTAACAACCTGTTTAGTCATTTCGAGCAGTAGAATTATTTTTGATAAAAACTGACTAGGTCGACGGATCACGCGACAGACCGTCATAGGCACAACGGTCCGTCGAGCTTCTTCGTTTCAAAACTCTTCAAATCTGAAATCTGGGTACTGGGGCCAACTCTCTGAACTTTGTGACGGACTGTCGCAGATACGACGGGCTGTCACAAGCTGCGTAACCCCGACTGGATCGAGTTTCTGCTAAAAGTTTTTAAAGGGGTGTTTTGGACTATTCATGATTATAAGTATGAAATTAGTGGGGTAAGTTTAATAATTTATTTACTTGGGGGTTAAAGGAGATAACCTTGAAATAAATAGTGGGTTACTTTTATCATCTTTTATAGTTGATTATATGATAATTAGGGTAAAAGGAAAAGAATTTGGAGAGAAAAAATAAAAAGAACAGAAGGAAGAACGAACGAGCGAGAGAGAGAGAACGAAGAGAAAAGCAAAGGCATTGAGAAGTAGCTTGCTTGATCACGATTCTTCGTTGGAGGTAGGTTATGATTTATGCTATTTCATAGTAAACTCTAAATAGCGATTGATATGTATAGGGTGGTATTGTAAAGTCTGCTATATGCTTGATTGTGTGTTTGTATGTTGTAATTCTGTAATTGTGGTGGATTAGAATGTTGATACTGTTGAATCTTTAATCTCAATCCTCTCTATTAAGATGAAGCCTTGACATAAAGAAGACTTGATGAAAGAAAATAATGGGATAAATGGATCGGGTGTCACGTTCCGACACGTAGAATTAGGGGATTGGAGTGTCACGTTCCGACACGTAGTATTACGGGATCGGAGTGTCACGTTCCGACACGTAGTATTAGGGGATCGGAGTGTCACGTTCTGACACGTTGTATTAGGGGATCGGAGTGTCACGTTCCGACACGATAATAATAAAGAGAAGTAATCTTGAAATGTGTTAATATACTCAAATTCAAAGAACCTATTTTCCCAAATGAGTATGGTATGGAGGCTTGAGTCTTCATAGGTGTGCTTGGTGTTGTTGCCAATGGTTCTTGTACTTGTTGTTGTCACCTGTTAAGTATTGTGGCTGAATTTACATTATTATTCAGTATGTATTGCTTTCTATTCTGAGTTGGCCGATGATACCTACTCAGTACTTGTTCCTTGCACTGACCCCTACTTCTATTTTCTTCTTTGTTATTTTGTAGAGTGCAGCAAGTGCGCCATCGACTTCGACTCGCCCTCAACTCTAGCCAGTCTTCCAGCATATCGGAATTCAGGGTGAGATATTGTTCCTAGCTCATGCCGGATTCTCTCATTACGTCTTGATGTCCTTGAAGTTCGGACATGGACCTTCTGTTTACTTATTTTAGCTTCTTATATACTCTTAGAGTTAGAAACTTGAGGATAGATGTTCTTGGTGTGATGACTTCCAGATTTTGGAGATAAAAATTGATAAATTTTAGAAGCTTATTTATTTGGTTATATTTATAAGTTTTTGAGTCTTCCGCATTATATTTTGTTCACTATGATTGATATACTGGTAAATGTTGGGGTTTAGATTTGTTGTTCGCTCATCTAGGAGAGTAAGGGTGGGTGCCACTCGCGACTCATTTTGGGTCGTGACAAACTTGGTATCAGAGCATTAGGTTCGTTGGTCTCATCACACAAGAACGAGTCTAGTAGAGTCTTGAAGAACGGTAAGGGGACGCCCTTACTTTTATTTGAGAGGCGATAGGACTTTAGGAAAATTCCATTCTTTCTTCCTTTCGTGCTATTACTTGGATCCAATTTGTATCTAGGTGATACAAATTGGTATCTGACATCCTCACTCTATTTCGCAGATGCTTAGAACTAGAGCAACAACTGTGCCAACACCAACACCGGCAAGACAGGGTGCGTTTGAGCCAGCCATTGGGGCTGTAGCTCGAGGAGGAGCAGTGGCAAGAGGTGGTAGAGGTCGCAGGAGGACGCCCTCTAGAGGTAGAGGGCGAACACCTGGTCCAGCTAGTACTAGGGCGGTGACTCCTCCTCCGACTGATGAGGTAGTAAGAGAGGGTGAGGAAGGGGAAAATGAGCAAGCGCACGATGAGGAATTACAACCCCAGCCTACCCCATAGATGATTAATCAGGTTCTTACTTATCTTAGCAGGTTATCTGATCAGGGTCAGACACCTCCAGTGTTTTATGCACCAGCACCTCAGGTTCCGGGGGTACAACATGCAGCTGTTGTGGCTCCCCGCATGGATGCCTCATTGGAAGTAGGCACGTTTCCTCGGTTAACTATAGGGCCTATAATGACGAGGGATCACCATGAACTTTTCAGTAAATTCTTGAAGTTGAAACCTCCAGTCTTCAAGGGTGCTGAATCTGAGGATGCCTATGATTTTCTGATTGATTGTCATGAGCTGCTACAGAAGATGGACATAGTAGAACGATTCGGGGTTGAGTTTGAGACCTATCAGTTTCAGGGAAATGCAAAAAATGTGGTGGCGGTCGTTTGTTGAGTGTCAACCAGCACAGGCACCACCTATGACTTGGGCATCATTCTCTAGCTTATTTATGGAGAAGTATATACCCCGGACTTTAAGGGACAGGAGGAGAGATGATTTCCTGAGTCTAGAGCAAGGCATGATGTCTTTTACCGCTTATGAGGCTAAATTTCGTGCACTATCCAGGTATGCCACTCAACTTTGCTTCAGTCCACAAGAGCGGATTCACCGTTTAGTGAAAGGATTGAGGTCAGATCTGCAGATCCCAGCCTTACAGGTAGCTGCTGCAGAAAAATCCTTTCAGGAAGTGGTTGATTTTGTGATAGAGGTAGAGGGGGGTGAAGCCAGACGACTTCATCATGGCGTCAACATCTAAGAAATTCCGCAAGGGAGGTGAGTTTGGTGGTTCCTACTCCAGAGGGAAAACTTCAGGAGGTTACCCAGCCCGACCTATTCAGTCTGCACTGCAAGCTGTAGCTGAGGGTCCATCGCAGACCGGTCAACATTTCTCTGAGTTTTGAGGTTATCCCCAGACTTTGTCATTCTCACAGAGACCGATGCTTGACTCCAGAGATTGTTATGGATGTGGAGAGACTGGACATATTAGGAGGTATTGTCCAAAACAGAGTTACAGACCCCCAATAGTTAGAGGTAGAGGTGGTCATGGGAGAGGTCGCCATTCAGGAGGACGTGGTGGCCAAGGTAATGGTGGTCACCAAATCAGCCGGGGTGGCGGGCAAGCTGGAGCTACTGCATTACAACATGGTAGGGGCAACGGGCAGACAGGTGATAGGGCACATTGTTATACTTTCCCCGTGAGGTCTGAAGCAGAGACATCTGATGCTGGTATCACAGGTAATCTTTTGGTTTGTGATTGCATGGCTTCTGTATTATTTGATCCTGGATCCACATTTTCATATGTATTTTCCTCATTTGCTATTGGTCTTGATTTACATTGTGATTTTCTTGACATGCCTAATCGTGTCTCTACTCCTGTGGGTGAGTCTGTGATATTTTAGAAGGTGTATAGGTCTTGTCTTGTGACTTTTGTGGGGAGCAATACTCATGTAGACTTGATTATTCTAGAGATGGTTGATTTCGATGTAATTCTGGGTATGACTTGGCTTTCTCCAAATTTTGCAATCTTAGATTGTAATGCTAAAACTGTGACATTGGCCAAGCCTGGGACAGATCCGCTAGTGTGGGAGGGTGACTATACTTCCACCCCAGTTAGTATTATCTCCTTTCTTTGTGCCAAGAGAATGGTTAGTAAGGGTTGTTTAGCTTTCTTGTCACATCTCAGTGATGATACTTCCCAAGTACCTTCGATTGTGTCTGTTTCGATAGTCCGCGAGTTTCTGGATGTGTTTCTTACAGACCTTCCTGGTATGCCACCGGATAGGGATATTGATTTTTGTATTGATCTGGAGCCGGGGAGCCGGGTACTCGCCCCATATCCATACCCCCTTATAGAATGGCTCCAGCTGAGTTAAGGGAGTCAAAGGCCCAACTTCAGGAGTTGTTAGGTAAAGGTTTTATTAGACCAAGTGCATCCCCTTGGGGTGCTCCTGTTTTGTTTGTGAAGAAGAGGGATGGAAGTTTTAGGATGTGCATAGACTACAGGCAACCGAATAAGGTAACTATTAAGAACAAGTATCCTCTTCCTCGCATTGATGATTTGTTCGATCAGTTACAAGGTGCTTGTACCTTCTCAAAAATCAATTTGAGATCTGGTTATCATCAATTGAAAATACGGACAACAGATGTGCCAAAGACTGCTTTCCGAACCAGGTATGGGCATTATGAATTCATAGTAATGTCTTTTGGGCTTACGAATGCCCCTGCTGCTTTCATGAGCCTGATGAACGGGATCTTTAAGCCATATCTGGATCTCTTTGTCATTGTATTCATTGATGATATACTGATATACTCAAAGAGCGGGAAAGAAGAAGAGGAGCATTTGAGAATGGTATTGGAAGTGTTGAGGGAGAAAAAGTTTTATGCCAAATTCTCCAAGTGTGAGTTTTGGCTAGACCAGTGTCCTTCTTGGGGCACGTAGTTTCTAAGGATGGAGTGCTGGTGGATCCTTCTAAGATTGAAGCAGTGAAGAGTTGGGTAAGACCTACTAATGTCACAGAGGTAAGGAGCTTTGTTTGTTTAGCTAGCTACTACCGTCGATTTGTCAAGGGATTTTCTTCTGTTGCTTCCCAATTGACAAATTTGACTAAGCAGAATGTCCCATTTGTATGGTCGGATGAATGTGAAGAAAGCTTCCAGAATTTTCAAGACCTTGTTGACTACTGCACCAATTCTTACCTTGCCAATGGAAGGTAAGGATTTCATTGTTTATTGTGATGCATCTTATTCTGGTTAGGTTGCAGTGCTAATGCAAGAGAAGAATGTAATGTCTTATGCTTCGAGGCAATTAAAGGATCATGAACGTAACTACCCGACCCATGATTTGGAGTTGGCTGCAGTCGTGTTTGCATTAAAGCAATGAGACATTATCTATATGGGGTTAAGTGTGAAGTCTATACAGATCATCGTAGTTTATAGTATGTTTTTACTTAGAAAGATTTGAATTTGAGACAGAGGACGTGGATGGAACTACTGAAGGACTATGATATTACTATTTTGTATCACCCAGGAAAAGCTAATGTTGTGGCAGATGCTTTAAGTAGAAAAGCAGGGAGCATCGGAAGTCTAGCTCACCTACAGGTTTCTAGACGCCCATTGACTAGAGAGGTTCAGACTTTGGCTAAAGACCTCATGAGGCTGGAAATACTAGAGAAGGGAGTATTTTTGTCTTGTGTGGAGGCAAGATCTTCTTTTCTTGACAAGATTAAGGGAAAATAGTTTACTGATGAGAAGATGAGCCGAATTCGAGATATGATATTACGAGGAGAGGCTAAAAAGGCAAAAATTGATGAGGAAGGCGTTTTGAGAATAAAGGGAAGGGTATGTGTGCCCCGCGTCGATGATTTTTTCCACACTATTCTTACAGAGGCTCATAGTTCAAGGTATTCTATACATCCTGGTATCGTGACCTAAAGCAACATTTTTGGTGGAGTAGAATGAAGCATGACATAGTTTATTTTGTTTCCCAATGCCCGAATTGTCTGCAGGTAAAGTATGAACACCAGAGGCCCGGAGGAACACTTCAGAAAATGCCCATTCCTGAATGGAAATGGGAAAGAATTACAATGGACTTTGTGGTTGTTCTTCCAAAGACATTGGGTAAGTTTGATTCTATTTTGGTAATTGTTGACAGAATAACTAAGTCTGCTCACTTCATTCTGGTCAAGGTGACTTACAATGCAGAGAAGTTAGCCAAACTCTATATCTCAGAAATTGTTCGATTGCATGGAGTTCCACTTTCCATCATATCAGATAGAGGTACGCAATTTACTTCTAAGTTTTGGAGAACATTGCATGTTGAATTAGGTACTAGGTTGGATCTTAGTACTGCATTTCACCCTCAGACCGATGGTCAGTCTGAGCGAACGATTCAGGTGTTGGAAGATATGCTTTGTGCATGTGTTATAGAATTTGGTGGTCATTGGGATAACTTATTACCCTTAGCAGAGTTGTCATACAATAATATCTATCACTCAAGTATTGATATGGCCCCATTTAAGGCACTGTATGGGAGGAGATGTAGGTCTCCTATTGGTTTGTTTGATACATTTGAGGTGAGACCATGGGGTATCGATCTTTTGAGGGAGTCGTTAGATAAAGTAAAATTCATTCAGGAAAAGCTTCTAGCCGCTCAGAAAGAATATGCAGATCGAAAGGTTAGGGACTTGGATTTTATGGAGGGTGAGCAAGTGTTGCTGAAGGTTTCGCCGATGAAAGGGGTGATGCGGTTTGGTAAGCGAGGTAAGCTTAGTCCGCAGTATATTGGTCCATTTGAAGTTCTGAAGCGCGTGGGGGAGGTGGCTTATGAATTAACATTGCCTCCAGGACTCTCAGGAGTGCACCCGGTATTTCATGTGTCTATGCTGAAAAAATACCATGGGGATAGAAACTACATTATTCGTTGGGATTCAGTTCTTCTTGATGAGAATTTGTCTTATGAGGAGGAGCCTGTTGCTAATTTAGATAGAGAAGTCCACAACTTGAGATCAAGGGATATTGCATCCATCAAAGTTCAGTGGAAGAATCGGCCAGTTGAAGAGTCCACTTGGGAGAAGGAGGCTGATATGCAGGAAAGATATCCACATCTTTTTAAAGATCCAGGTACTCTTTCTTGCCCTTGTTTTTCTTCTGGTGATCGTTCGAGGACGAACGATGGGTAACTTGGTATCTATTGTAACAGCCTGTTTAGTCATTTTGAGCAGTAGAATTATTTTTGATAAAAACTGACAAGGTCGACGAATCACGCGACGGACCGTCATAGGCACAACGGTCTTTCGAGCTTCTTCGTTTCAAAACACTTCAACTCTGAAATCTGGGTACTAGGGCCAACTCTCTGAACTTCACGACGAAACTGCAGCACGGACCGTCGTAGGTACGACGGACCGTCACAAACCTCTTCACTGAATTTGACTCTCTGAACTTTGTGACGGACCTGCAGGACGGACCGTCGTAGATACGATGGGCCTTCACAAGCTGCGTAACCCCGACTGGGTCAAGTTTCTGCTAAAAGTTTTTAAAGGGGTGTTTTGGACTATTCATGATTATAAGTATGAAATTAGTGGGGTAAGTTTAATAATTTATTTACGTGGGGGTTAAAGGAGATAACCTAGAAATAAATAGTGGGTTACTTTTATCATCTTTTATAATTGATGATCTGATAATTAAGGTAAAAGGAAAAGAATTTGGAGAGGAAAAATAAAAAGAACAGAAGGGAGAACGAACGAGCGAGAGAGAGAGAACGAAGAGGAAAGCAAAGGCATTGAGAAGTAGCTTGCTTGATCACGATTCTCCGGTGAAGGTAGGTTATGGCTTATGCTATTTCATAGTAAACTCTAAATAGCGATTGATATGTATAGGGTGGTATTGTAAAGTCTGCTATATGCCTTATTGTGTGTTTGTATGTTGTAGTTGTGTAATTGTGGTGGATTAGAATGTTGATATTGTTGAATCTGTAATCTCAATCCTCTCTATTAAGATGAAGCCTTGAGATAAAGAAGACTTGATGAAAGAAAATAATGGGATAAATGGGTCGGGTGTCACGTTCCGACACGTAGAATTAGGGGATCGGAGTGTCACGTTCCGACACGTAGTATTAGGGGATCGAAGTGTCCTGTTCCGACACATAGTATTAGGGAATAAGAGTGTCACGTTCCGACACGTAGTATTAGGGGATTGGAGTGTCACGTTCCGACACGATAATAATAAAGAGAAGTAATCTTGAAATGTGTTAATATACTCAAATTCGAAGAACCTATTTTCCCAAATGAGTATGGTGTGGAGGCTTGAGTCCTCATAGGTGTGCTTGGTGTTGTTGTCAATGGTTCTTGTACTTGTTGTTGTCACCGGTTAAGTATTGTGGATGAATTTACATTATTATTCAGTATATATTGCTTTCTATTCTGAGTTGGCCAATGATACCTACTCAGTACTTGTTCCTTGTACTGACCCCTACTTGTATTTTCTTCTTTGTTATTTTGTGGAGTGCAGCAAGTGCGCCATCCACTTTGACTCGCCCTCAACTCTAGCCAGTCTCCAGCATATCGGAATTCAGGTTGAGCTATTGTTCCTAGCTGGTGCCGGATTCTCTCATTACGTCTTGATGTCCTTGAAGTTTGGACATGGACCATCTGTTTACTTATTTTAGCTTCTTAAATACTCTTAGAGTTAGAAACTTGAGGATAGATGTTCTTGGTGTGATGACTTCCAGATTTTGGGGATAAAAATTGATAAATTTTAGAAGCTTATTTATTTGGTTATATTTATAAGTTTTTGAGTCTTCCGCATTATATTTTGTTCATTATGATTGATATAATGGTAAATGTTGAGGTTTGGATTTGTTGGTTTGCTCACCTAGGAGAGTAAGGGTAGGTGCCACTCGCGGCTCGTTTTGGGTCGTGACAGTATCGCACTACAAATATATATGTATGATATGACCCTTATTTATATAAATGTTACTCTTGTCTGTAAAAAAATTCTTGTCTATAGATGATATGTCAAGCCCCAAGTCCAAGTCCAACTCTTCTATATTTATTATATATTAATACAAATACGTACGTACAGAATTACATGAGATCACTCGTAATGTCTAGCTAATAGAGTGATAAAATAATAAATCACCATAAATGTTCAGGAAGATTCCCTTCTAAAAGGATTTTTAAGAATAGAATTCTTAACTCAATACTTAAAAATGTTACATAGACAAAGAAGATAAAATAGTAAATTTGTAATTTACGGTAATGAATATATTCTACCTAATTCTATCACGGTGATTGAAGCTAGATTCAATAAAGTCCTTATCTATTATTATATGGTGCACAAGTTAATATAAATACTTATAATTCAAATAGTTATCGATAATTGTTTACTTTCCTCTTATGGAATTAGACTCAACACTTATGACGTGTTGTTGAATAGTGTAAGATTGGACGCATTATAACTTCAATATATTCCGTCAGAAATATTATTGAGTTCTTTGTACAATCCTTTTGTAAATACTTGTGATCTCATAAAAATACAAATCTAGAAACGTAATCCTAAAATAATTTAAGCTTAATTGCCAAAATTTAAGGTGACATATCTATAATATTTTTAATGAACTATTGTTATCCTAAAATATATGAATTTATATATATTTAATTTTGTTTACTAAGTAATAAATCTTTCAAAAATCACATTTTTACTGTAAAAGGCAACTCTATGTGATCTCCTAACAACGTACACTAATAACTTTATCGGAAAATATATTTAATAATAATTACCAAAATTCAAGTTGACATATCAATAAACTTTTAGAAGTCATTATTATCCTAAAATATATCAGTAATTATGAAATTGGTATGTCAATTTATAAGTCCACAAAAAGATTTTACTATAAAAGCTTAATGTAATTTTTTTTTCACATCCACCGTCAAGAAAATTTAATATTTTTTGATAGTATATTTCAAGTCAAGCAAGGTTTCTACTTACTAGCTCTATATTAACAAGATTTTTAAATGTCTGACTTTATTAATTCACTATTATGAACTAATTATTATTTATATTTTTTTGTGTAGATAAAATGAATACTTTCATCAACAATGAAGAGTTCAACAAGAAGAAAGTGATTTTCCTAATGGGAGCCACAGGAAACGGGAAAATCCCGTCTCCCTGTTGACCTTGCCACCCATTTTCGAGAAGAAATAATCAACTAGGATAAAATGCATGTTAACAAGGGACTTGAAATTTTTACAAACAAGATCACACACACTGAGAAACAAGGTTTACAACACTATTTGTTTGGTATATATATTTATTCTCAAGAATACTTATATCAAATTACTACCTAGATAATTTTATAGTAGTAATTATAGATTCTAGTGAAAAATATACTTTACTATTATAAAATTAGTTCTTTCAATTCTGAGAAAGTTAATTTGATCACATTTTGTTAGGTGAAATTGAACCAGATTCAGACTTCCCAGCTGAAGATTTTTTTTTGCAAGTTGTCGTCTATATAGAATATATATTGAAGACTCAAGGAGTTCCAATTATTGTTCGAGGGACGAATTCGTAAATTGAAAAACTTATGGAAGATCCTATGTTCATGTTCAAATATAAGTATGATAGTTGCTTTATTTGGATTGATGTTGAGCAATCAATCTTGAACCGTAGAGTTGACATGAGGGTTGGTCAAATGGTCAAAACAGGTAATTCTTGTAATTATTTTTATGTATCAATAAAGATATACTATCATGCAGCTAGCTAAAAACTTTTCTTATATAATTTTCTTAATAATACTTTTGGTTATCAAATATTTGTTATACTAAATACAACTCTTCTTTAAATTTGTGTTGCATGCAGGGCTAGTGGATGAGGTGCGACAGATTTTCATTCCTGATGCAGATTATACCAAAGGAATCCGATGATCCATCGGTGTCCCTGAAATGGACCGATAATTAAGGGAAGAAACAAATATAGACTAAGATGATGAGTCAAAGCAGATAATTCTTCAAGCTTCAATTTCAATTATCAACCGTAATACTCGTATGTTAATTTGTAACCAACTTGAAAAGATTCAACGATTAATAAGAGAGAAAATGTGGTCAGTGCATCATATTATTGCTTCGGACTTTTTCAAAGAAGATAGAGAAGAAGATCATTACGAAGCATGGACGATTAGAGTTTTGCAACCATGCCTAGATATTATGAAGAGATTTCTCAAAAACTATCATCACAATATTATTATTGAGTGTACATAAAGTGTCATTATCGTTATCTTTGTTTTGGTCTCTTTTATTTTTGACCTATTTTGTACAGTTTGTATCACATTACAAATATATATGTATGATATGACCCTTATTTCTATATATGTTACTCTTGTCTGTAAAAAATTATTATTTATAGATGAAATATTTATTTTAAGTTTCGATTACAACCCAAGCCCAAGTCCAAGTCCAAGTCTTCTATATTTTATATACATTAATACAAATACGTACACATTTACATGAGATCACACAGAATGTCTAGCTAATAGAGAGATAAAATAATAAATCACCATAAATGTTCGGGAAGATTTCACCTTAGAAGGATTTTGAAGAATAGAATTCTTAACTCAATACTTAAAAATGTTACATAGACAAAGAAAAATAAAATATTAAATTTGTAATCTATCGGTAACGAATATATTCTAACTAATTCTATCACGGTGATTGAATCTTGATTCAATAAAGTCCTTATCTATTAATATATGGTGCATAAGTTCATATAAATAATAGTAATTGAAATAGTTATCGATAATTGTTCACTTCCCTCTTATTGAATTATACTTAACACTTATATTATACTGTTGAATATTGTTAGATTTGACGCATTATCACTTCAATATATTCCGTCTAAAATATTATTGAGTTCTTTGTACAATCCTTTTGTAACTACTTGTGATCTCATAAAAATATATATCTAGAGACGTCATCCTAAAATATTTTAAGCTTAATCGCCAAAATTTAAGGTGACATATCTCTAAATTTTATAATGAACTATTCTTATTCTAAAAGATATGAATTTATATATATATAATTCGGTTTACTAATTAATAAGTCTATACAAAATAAAATTTTTACTATAGAAGCCCAGATCTATTTTATCTCCAAATAACGTACACTAATAACTTTATCCGAAAATATATTTAATAATAATTTTCAAAATTCAAGTTAACATATCTATTCACTTTTAAAAGTCATTCTTATCCTAAAATATATCAGTAATTATGAAATTGATATGCCAATTAATAAGTCCACAAAAAGATTTTACTATAAAAGCTGAATGTACTTTTTTTTTCACGTCCACCATCAAGAAAATTTTATATTTTTGGATAGTAAATTCCAAGTCAGGCAAGGTTTCTACTTACAAGCTTTATATTAACAAGATTTTTAAATGTCTGACTCTATAAATTCACTATTATAAACTAATTATTATTAATATTTTTTGTAGATAAAATAAATACTTTCATCAATAATGAAGAGTTCAACAAGAAGAAAGTGAGATTCATAATGGGGGCCACAGCAACGGGAAAATCCCGTCTCTATGTTGACCTTGCCACCCATTTTTTAGGAGAAATAATCAACTCGGATAAAATGCAAGTTTACAAGAGACTTGAAATTGTTACAAACAAGATCACACACAGTGAGAAACTAGGTGTACGACACTATTTGTTAGGTATATATGTGTAACGACCTGTTTTGTCGTTTTGAGCAGCAGATTTTATTTCTGAAAAATTGGCTGAAACCACGGACCCCACGACGGACCGTCGCAGGGTGTCTCGTGTCAATATACTTAGAAATTCTGAAATTGGGTACTGAAAATCGACTCTCACGAACCGTGTGAAATGGCGGAGCGGACCGTCGCGATCACGGCCCGGCCGTCAGGCCATTCACTCAAATTAAGTCATGGCCCTCACGACGACCTGCGTGACGGACCGTCGCAGTCACGACAGCCCGTCACAGGTTGCGTAATCCCAGTCAGAATCGGATTTCTTTCCACGTTTTAAGGGACGTTTTGGACTTTTCTTTCCTTAATTATAAAGTTTGAGGGTTAATATTAATAAATCTTATTTATTTGGGGGTTAAAATAGGTAACCTTAAGTTAATTAGTGGGTCATTTTTACCATCTTTCTTTCTTAATTATAGAATAATTAGGGTAAAAGAAAGAGGGTTTGAATAAGAAAAATAGAAAAGAAAAGAGAGAGAGATAGATTGATCGATTGAGAGAGAGAGTCGAACGAGGAAGAAGAATATCAAAGCTTGGGAAATTGCTTGTTGATTCCAATTCTTCGGTGGAGGTAGGTTATGGTTTCTTTTACGATATTCGTAGTAAACTCTTAATAGTGAATGATATGTATTGATAGTATTGTAAACCCCTCTATATGCTTAATTGTATGCTTGCATGAATATGGTTATGTAATTGTGAATAAACAAGCATGATGAAGCTTTTGAATCCCAAATCTTGAAAGAAACCCTAATTCACTTGTTAATGATGATGCCTTGGTGTAAAAGAAGGCTTGATGAATTAGGGGATCGGGTGCCACGTTCCGGTACCAGGATAGAAATAGAGGATTGGGTGCCACGTTTCGGTACCAGGATAGAAATAGAGGATCAGGTGCCACGTTCCGGTACCAGGATAGAATGAGGATCGGGTGTCACGTTCCGACACCAGGATAGAATATGGATCGGGTGCCACATTCCGGTACCAGGATAGTATATGAGGATCGGAGTG
Organism: Solanum arcanum; assembly: GCA_027789145.1. Lineage (NCBI taxonomy): Eukaryota > Viridiplantae > Streptophyta > Magnoliopsida > Solanales > Solanaceae > Solanum > Solanum arcanum. Next base: position 22,396,495 of record CM050943.1, read on the forward strand.
TCACGTTCCGACACCAGGATAGTATAGGGATCGGGTGCCACGTTCCGGTACCAGGATAGAATGAGGATCGGGTGTCACGTTCCGACACCAGGATAGAATATGGATCGGGTGCCACGTTCCGGTACCAGGATAGTATATGAGGATCGGAGTGTCACGTTCCGACACCAGGATAGTATAGGGATCGGGTGCCACGTTCCTGTACCAGGATAGAAATAGAGGATCGGGTGCCACGTTCCGGTACCAGGATAGAATGAGGATCGGAGTGTCACGTTCCGACACCAGGATAGTATATGAGGAGCGGAGTCTCACGTACCGACACAAGAGGAAGAAAGATAATGAATCTTGAAAGATGTAAATATACTCAAATCTAATGAACCCAATTCCCAAATGAGTATGATATTGAGGCTTGAGTCCTCATGTGTGAACTTAACGGTAAATGTTAATGATATAGTACTTCTTGTTGCTACATGTTAAGCATCATAGTTGATTTTATGATATTACTTGATATATATTATCTTCTATTTTGAGTTGGCCGATGATATCTACTCAGTACTTGTGGTTGTACTGACCCCCTACCTTTATGTTTTCTCTTTGTTATTTGTGGAGTGCAGCAAACGTGCCCTTGTCTTCAACTCAGCAATAAATCAAGCCAGTCTTCGTCACACCGGATCTTCAGGGTGAGCTAACGCTTCTAGCTTGGACTGGATCTTCTTCTTCAAGTCTTGATGCCTTGAACTTCCGGCATGGACTAGCTTTTATGTATTTTTAGCTTCTTAGACATTCCTAGTTTAGTAATTTGAGATAGATGTTCTTGTGATGATGACTTCCAGATTTTGGGGGCAATAATAATAGTTTTGAATTGTTTTATTAATGAGTTTAAGTCTTCCGCATTACTTTCTATTGTTATATATTGAAATGATAAGGGTTAAATTGGTTGGTTCGCTCACATAGGAGGGTAGATGTGGGTGCCAGTCGCGGCCCCGTTTTGGGTCGTGACAATATGTGTATTTTCTAGAATACTTATATCAAATGACTACCTTGATAATTTTATTGTAGTAATTATAGATTCTAGTGGAAAATATACTTTAAAATTAAAAATTTATTTCTTTCAATTCTGAGAAAGTTAATTTGATCACACTTTCTTAGGTGAAATTGAACCAGATTCAGACTTCATAGCTGAAGATTTTTTTTTGCAAGTTGTGGTCTATATAAAAAAAATACTGAAGACTCAACGTGTTCCAATTATTGTTGAAGGGTCAAATTCGTATATTAAAAAACTTGTGTAAGATCATATGTTCATCTTTAAATATAAGAAGGTAGTTGCTTTATTTGGATTGATGTTGAGTAATCAGTCTTTCACCGTAGAGTTTACATGAGGGTTATTCAAATGGTCAAAGCAAGTAATTTTTGTAATTATTTTATGTATCAATCAAGATATACTATCATGCAGCTAGTTAAAAACTTTTCTTATACAATTTTGTAAATAATACTTTTGGTTATCAAATATATGTTCTAAATAAAACTCTTCATTAAATTTGTAATGCATGCAGGGCTATTGGATGAGGTGCGACAAATTTTCTTTCCAGATTCATATTACACCAAAGGAATCCGACGATCCATCGGCGTCGCTGAAATGGCCAGATATCTAAGGGAAGAACCAAATATAGACGGGGATGATAAATCAACGCAGATGATTCTTCAAGCTTCAATTTCAAGTATCAAGTGTAATACTCATATGTTAATTTGTAACCAACTTGACAAGATTCAACGATTAATAAGCGAGAAAATGTGGTCAGTGCATTATATTTTTGCTACGGACATTTTCAAAGAAAATGGACGAGAAGATCTTGACGAAGCATGGACGAATACTGTTTTGCAACACAGCCTAGATATTGTGAAGACATTTCTCAAAAACGATCATCACAATATAATTATTGAATGTACATAAACTGACATTATCGCCATCTTCTGTTTTGGTCCCTTTTATGTTTGACCTATTTTTTACAGTTTGTACCGCATTACAAATATATATGTATGGTATGACCCTTATTTCTATATATGTTACTCTTGTCTGTAGAAAATTTTTTATCTATCGATGAAATTTTTATTTTAAGTTTCTATCCAAGCCCAAGATCCATGTCCAAGTCCAAGTATTCTATATTTAAAATATATTAATACAAATACGTACGTACACAATTACATGAGATCACTCATAATGTCAAGCTAATAGAGTGTTAAAATAATAAATCACCATAAACGTTCGGAAAGATTCCATCCTAAAAGGATTTTGAAGAATAGAATTCTTAACTCAATACTTCAGAATGTTACATAGACAAAGAAGATAAAAAAAGTAAATTTGTAATCTATCGATAATGAATAAATTCTACCTAATTCTTTCACGGTGATTGAAGCTTTATTCAATAAAGTCCTTATCTATTATTATATGGTGCACAAGTTAATATAAATAGTCGTAATTGAAACAGTTATCGATAATTGTTCACTTCCCACTTATGGAATTTGACTTAACACATATGATGTGTTGAATAGTGTAAGATTTGACGCATTAGTACTTGAATATATTCCGTCAAAAATATAATTAGAAGCGTCATCCTAAAAGAATATAAGATTAATCGCCAAAATTTCAGGTGACATATCTCTAAATTTTTTTAATGAACTATTCTTATTCTAAAAGATATGAATTTATATATATTTAATTTGGTTTACTAATTAATAAGTCTATAAAAAATCACATTTTTACTTTAAAACCCAACTCTATGTGATCTCCTAACAACGTACATTAATAACTTTATCCTAAAATATATTTAATAATAATTACACAAATTCAAGTTTACATATCCATAAACTTTTAAAAGTCATTCTTATCCTAAAATATATCAGCAATTATGAAATTTGTAAGTCAATTAATAGGTCCACAAAAAGATTTTACTATTAAAGTTGAATGTATTTTTTTCACATCCACCATCAAGAAAATTTTATATTTTTGGATAGTATATTCCACGTCAAGCAAAGTTTCTACTTACGAGCTTTATATTACAAAATTTTTTAGTGTCTGATTTTATGAATTCACTATTATAAACTAATTATTATTATTATTTCTTTTATGTAGATAAACTGAATACTTTCATCAACAATGAAGATTTAAACAAGAATAAAGTGATCTTCATAATAGGGGCCAGAGGAACGGGAAAAACCCATCTCTCTCTTGACCTTGCCACACATTTTCGAGGAGAAAAAAAGGGGAACGACACTATTTGTTAGGTATATATGTTTATTCTCAAGAATACTTATATAAAATGACTACCTAGATATTTTTATAGTAGTAATTATAGATTCTAGTGAAAAATATACTTTACTATTAAAAAATTATTTCTTTAAATTCAGGGAAAGTTAATTTGATCACATTTTCTTAGGTGAAATTGAACAAGATTTAGACTTCACATCTGAAGATTTTTTTTTTGCAAGATGTCGTCTATATAGAAAAATAATGAAGACTAAACGTGTTCCAATTATTGTTGTAGGGTCAAATTTGTATTTTGAAAAACTTGTAAAAGATCCTATGTTCATGTTCAAATATAAGTATGATAGTTGCTTTATTTGGATTGATGCTGAGTAATCAGTCTTTAACTGTAGAGTTGACATGAGGGTTGTTCAAATGGTCAAAGCAGGTAATTTTTGTAATTATCTTATGTATCAATCAAGATATACTATCATTCAGCTATCTAAAAACTATTCTGATATAATTTTCTTAATAGTAATTTTGAATATAAAACATTGTCACGACCCAAAACCGAGCCGCGACTGGCACCCACACTTACCCTCCTATGTGAGCAAAACAACCAATCTAAACCCTATCATTTCGATATAATACCAACAGAAAGTAATGCGGAAGACTTAAAACTCATTAACAAAATCAATAATCAACTTCTATAACTCAAAACTTATCATTATCCCCAAAATCTGGAAGTCATCACCACAAGAACATCTATGATCAAATTACTAAACTAAGAGTGTTCTAAGAAGCTAAAACAAGTAAAAGCTAGTCCATGACGGAACTTCAAGGCATCAAGACATGAGGAAGAAGATCCAGTCCAAGCTAGAAGCATTAGCTCACCCTGAAGATCTGGTTTGACGAAGACTGGCTAGAATTGCGGTTGAGTTGAAGACGACGGCACGTTTGCTGCATTCCACAAATAACAAAGAAGAAAAAATAATGGTAGGGCGTCTGTACAAACACAAGTACTGAGTAAGTATCATCGGCCAACTCAAAATAGAAAACAGTATATACCAAGTAATATCATAAAATCAACTATCATACTCAACATGTAGCAATAACAAGTACTATAATCATCAATAAGTACCGCCAAGTTCATACATGAGGACTCACGCCTCAATACCATACACATTTGGGAATTAGGTTCATTAGATTGAGTATATTAACATCTCTCAAGATTCATTATCTTTATTCCTCTTGTGTCGGTACGTGACACTCCACTCCCTCATTATCTTTATTCCTCTTGTGTCGGTACGTGACACTCCGCTCCCTCATTATCTTTATTCCTCTTGTGTCGGTACGTGACACTCCGATCCCCTACTACTATGTGTCGGAACGTGACACTCTGATCCCCTAATTCTACGTGTCGGTTCGTGACACCCGATCCCCTAAATCTACGTGTCGGTTCGTGACACCCGATCCCCTAAATCTACGTGTCGGTTCGTGACACCCGATCCCCTAAATCTACGTGTCGGTTCGTGACACTCGATCCCCTAAATCTACGTGTCGGTTCGTGACACCCGATCCCCTAAATCTACGTGTCGGTTCGTGACACCCGATCCCCTAATTCTACGTGTCGGTTCGTGTCACCCGATCCCCTAATCTCCTTCTATCAATTCATCAAGCCTTTTCTCTTACCAAGGCATCATCAATCTCATTACTTTATTTGATCAAGCCTTCTTTTATACCAAGGCATCATCATTAACAAGAGATTAGGTTTTTATCAAGATTTGGGATTCAATAGCTTCATCATGCTTATTTTATCACAATCATATAATCACATTCATGCAAGCATACAATTAAGCATATAGCATGGTTTACAATACTACCAATACATATCATTCGCTATTAAGAGTTTACTACGAATAGCATAAAAACCATAACCTACTTCCACCGAAGATTAGTGATCAAGCAAGCAATTTCCCAAAGATTCGTTTTCTCTCTTCCTCGTTCGATCGTTCCTCTCTCTCTCTCTCTCTCTCTCTCTTGTTCTTTCTATTTTTCTTATTCAAACCCTCTTTCTTTTACCCTAATTAGCATATAATTAAGAATAAAAGATGGCAATAATAACCCACTAATTAACTTAAGGTTACCTCTTTTAACCCCCAAGTAATTAGACTTATTAACCTTAACCCACTAACTTCATAATTAAAGCAGGAATAGTCAAAATCGTCCCTTAAAACATTTAAAGGAATCCGACCCAGCCTGGGATTACGCAGCCTGTGACGGCCCGTCGTGCCTGCGACGGTCCGTCCTGCTGCTCCGTCACAGAGTTCAGAGACTCAATTCCATAAAAGGGCCTGTGACGGTCCGTCATGACCACGGCGGTCCGTCCTGCCATTCTGTTACGAAGTTTAGAGAGTCGATTTCAGTACCCAAATTTCAGAATTCTAAGTGTTTTGGAACGAGACACCCTCGACGGTCCGTCGTGCCCATGACGGTCCGTCGTGGGGTCCTTCGTCTCTGCCAGTTTTTCCAGAAATAAAATCTGCTGCTCAAAACGACTAAACAGGTAGTTACAATAGATACCAATTTACCCATCGTTCGTCCTCGAACGATCATAAGAAGAAAAACAAGGGCGAAAAGAAATACCTGAATCTGTAAACAGGTGTGGGTATCTTTCTTGTATATCAGCCTCTTTCTCCCAAGTGGCTTCTTCAACGGGTCGATTCTTCCATTGAACTTTGATGGATGCAATCTCCCTTGATCTCAACTTGCGAACTTCTATATCTAAAATAACAACAGGCTCCTCCTCATAAGACAAATTTTCATCAAGCAGAACTGAATCCCAACGAATGATGTAGTTTCCATCCCCATGATATCTTTTCAACATAGACACATGAAATACCGGATGCACTCCGGACAGCCCTGGAGGCAAGTCTAGTTCATAAGCCACCTCCCCTACTCGCTTGAGTACTTTAAATGGTCCAATATACCTTGGGCTTAGTTTACCTCTTTTACCAAACCGCATCACCCCTTTCATGGGCGAAACCTTTAGCAAGACTTGTTCACCCTCCATGAACTCCAAGTCTCTAACCTTTTGATCTGCATATTCCTTTTGCCTACTTTGCGCCGCTAAAAGCTTTTCTTGAATAGATTTCACTTTATCTAATGAATCCCTCAAAAGGTCAGTACCCCAAGGTCTAACCTCAAATGCATCAAACCACCCAATGGAGACCTACATCTTCTACCATATAGTGCCTCAAATGGGGCCATATCAATACTTGAGTGATAGCTATTGTTGTATGAAAACTCCGCTAAGGGTAAGAAGCTATCCCAATGACCACCAAATTCTATCACACATGCACGAAGCATATCCTCCAACACTTGAATCGTTCGCTCAGACTGACCATCGGTCTGAGGATGGAATGCAATACTAAGGTCCAACCTAGTACCCAATTCCGCATGCAGTGTTTTCCAAAACTTAGAAGTAAACTGCGTACCTCTATCTGATATGATGGAGAGTGGAACCCCATGCAACAGAACAATTTCTGAGATGTAAAGTTTGGCTAACTTCTCTGCATTGAAAGTCACCTTGACCGGAATGAAATGAGCAGACTTAGTTAACCTATCAACAATCACCCAAATAGAGTCATACGTACCCATTGTCTTTGGAAGACCAACCACGAAATCCATTGCAATTCTCTCCCATTTCCATTCAGGAATGGGCATTCTCTGAAGTGTTCCTCCGGGCGTCTGGTGTTCATACTTTACTTGTTGACAATTTGGACATTTGGCAACAAAATCAACAATGTCGTGCTTCATTCTACTCCACCAAAAGTGTTGCTTTAGGTCACGGTACATCTTGGTTGCACCCGGATGTATAGAATACCTTGAACTATGAGCCTCTGTCAGAATAGTGTTGATCAAATCATCAACTCGGGGTTCACATACCCTTCCCTTGATTCTCAAAACACCTTCCTCATCGATTTGTGCTTCCTTAGCCTCTCCTCGCAATACTTTATCTTAGATTCTGCTTAGTTTCTCATCATAAAACTGTTTTCCCTTAATCTTGTCAAGAAAAGAAGATCTTGCTTCTACACAAGCCAACAATCCTCCCTTCTCATTTTCTTCTAACCTCATAAAGTTGTTAGCCAGAGTCTGAACCTCTCTAGCCAATGGGCGTCTAGAAACTTGCAAGTGAGCTAGACTTCCTATGCTCCTTGCCTTTCTAGTTAAGGCGTCTGCCACAACATTAGCCTTTCTCGGATGATACAAGATAGTGATATCGTAGTCCTTTAGTAGTTCCATCCATCTCCTCTGTCTCAAATTCAAATATTTCTGAGTAAAGACATATTGTAGGCTACGATAATCCCTATAGACCTCACAATTAACCCCATATAAATAGTGCCTCCATTGCTTTAATGCAAATACTACCGCGGCCAATTCCAAGTCATGGGTCGGATAGTTACGTTCATGCACCTTTAATTGCCTTGAAGCATAAGCAATTACACTCTTCTCTTGCTTTAGCACTGCACTCAAACCCGAATAGGGTGCATCACAATAAACAATGAAATTCTTACCTTCCACTGGCAACGTGAGAATTGGTGCAGTAGTCAACAGAGTCTTCAGCTTCTGAAAGCTTTCCTCACACTCATCCGACCATACAAATGGAAGATTCTGCTTAGTCAAGTTCGTCAATTGAGAAGCAATAGAAGAGAATCCCTTGACAAATCGGCGGTAGTAGCTAGATAACCCAACAAAGCTCCTTATTTCTGACACATTAGTAGGTCTTACCCAATTCTTCACTGTCTCAATCTTAGAAGGATCCACCATCACTCCATCCTTAGAAACCACGTGCCCCAAGAAGGGCACTGCATCTAGCCAAAACTCACACTTAGAGAACTTAGCGTAAAGCTTTTTCTCCCTCAACATTTCTAATACAATTCTCAAATGTTCCTCATGTTCCTTCTTACTTTTAGAGTATATCAGTATATCATCAATAAATACAATCACAAAGAGATCCAAATATGGCTTAAAAATCTCGTTCATCAAGCTCTTGAACGCAGCAGGGGCATTCGTAAGACCAAAAGACATCACTACAAATTCGTAATGCCCATACCTGGTTCGAAAAGCAGTCTTTGGCACATCCGTTGCTCGTATTTTCAATTGATGATAACCGGATCTCAAGTCAATCTTAGAGAAGACACAAGCACCTTGTAACTGATCGAACAAGTCATCAATGCGAGGAAGAGGATACTTGTTCTTAATAGTTACCTTGTTCAACTGCCGGTAGTCTATGCACATCCGAAAACTTCCATCCTTCTTCTTCACAAACTAAACCGGAGCACCCCAAGGAGATGCACTTGGTCTAATGAAGCCTTTGCTCAACAACTCTTGAAGTTGGGCCTTTAACTCTCTTAACTTCGCGGGAGCCATTCTATAAGGGGTATAGAAATGGGGCGAGTGCCCGGTTCAAGATCAATACAGAAGTCAATATCCCTATCTGGTGGCATACCAGGAAGATCTGCAGGGAACATATCCAAAAACTCACGGACTACCAGGACCGACTCAATCGAAGGTACTTGGGTAGTGTCATCCTTGAGATGTGCCAAGAAAGCTAAACACCCTTTACCAACCATTTTCTTAGCACGAAGAAAGGATATGATACGCACCGGATTGGAAGTGTAGTCCCCCTCCCACACTAACGGATCTGTCCCAGGTTTGGCTAACGTCACAGTCTTAGCATTACAATCCAAGATCGCAAAATTTGGAGAAAACCAAGTCATACCCAGAATTACATCAAAGTCAACCATTTCTAAGATAACCAAATCTACATAAGTGTTACTCGCCACAAAAGTCACCAAACAAGACCTATACACTTTTTCAACTATCACAGACTCACCCACCGGAGTAGAAACACGAATAGGCATGTCAAGTAATTCACAATGTAAATTAAGACCATTAGCAAATGAGGAAGATACATAAGAAAATGTGGATCCGGGATCAAACAATACAGAAGTCATGCAATCACAAACCAAAAGATTACCTGTGATGACAGCATCAGATGCCTCCGCTTCAGATCGCCCAGGGAAAGCGTAACAATGGGCCCTATCGTTTGTCTGTCTGTTGCCCCTACCATTTTGTGATGTAGTGGCTCCAGTTTGCCCATCACCCTGGCCATTTTGGTGACCACCATTACCTCGACCACCACGTCCTCCAGAATAACGGCCTCTACCATGACCACCTCTACCTCTAGCTATTGGGGGTCTATAACTCTGTTTTGGATAATTCCTCCTAATATGTCCAGTCTCTCCACATCCATAACACTCTCTAGAGTCAAGCATAGGTGTCTTAGAGAGGTGTTGACCGGTCTGAGGTGGACCCCCAACTACAGTTTGTAATGAAGACTGAATTGGTCGAACTGAGTAACCTCCGGAACCCTGTCCTCTAGAGTAAGAACCATTAAACGCACCTCCCTTTCAAAACTTTTTTGATGTTGATGCCATGGTGAATTCATCTGGCTTCACTCCTTCCACCTCTACCACGAAATCTACCACTTCTTGGAAGGATTTTGCCGTAGCCGCTACCTGTAAGGATGAAATCCGCAACTCTGACCTCAACCCCTTCACAAAACGACGAATCCGCTCTAATGGACTGAAACAAAGTTGGGTGGCATATCTGGATAGTGCACGAAACTTAGCCTCATATGCAGTAATCGACATCCTACCTTGCTCCAGACTTAAGAATTCATCTCTTTTCCTATCCCTCAAAGTCCGCGCGATATACTTCTCCATAAACAAGCTAGAGAATGATGCCCAAGTCATAGGTGTTGCCTCTGTCGGTTGACACTTGACATATGATCGCCACCACATTTTGGCGTTCCCTTGAAACTGATAAGTCACAAACTCAACACCAAACCGTTCTACTATACCCATCTTATGTAGTAGCTCATGACAATCAACCATAAAATCGTAGGCATCCTCAGATTCAGCACCCTTGAAGACTGGAGGTTTCAATTTTAAGAACTTACTGAAAAGTTCATGCTGATCATTTGTCATTATGGGCCCCATAGTCAGACGAGGAAACGTGCCTATCTCCAATGAGGCATCCATGCGGGGAGCCCCAGCAGCGGGATGTCGTACCTCTGTAACCGGAGGTGTTGGTGCAGAAAACACTGGAGGTTCCTGACCCTGATCAGATAACCCGCTAAGATAAGCAAGAACCTGATTGATCATCTCTAGGGTAGGTTGGGGTGGAAATTCCTCATTTTGCACTTGTTCATTCTCCCCTTCCTCACCCTCTCTTACTACTTCCTCAGTCGGTGGAGGAGTCACCGCCCTAGCATCATATGGGCTAGGTACTTGTCCTCTTCCTCTAGAGGACGTCCTCCCACAACCTCTACCACGGCCTCTTGCCGCAGCTCTTCCTCGATCCACAGCCCCAGTGGCTGGCTCAGACGTTTCTTGTCTTGCCGGTGTTGGTGTTGGCGCAGTCGTTGCTCTAGTTCTAACCATCTTCGAAATGGAGTGAAGATGGTCAGATACCAATTTGTATCACCTAGATACCAATTGGATTCAAGTAGTAGCACGAAAGAAAGATAAAAAGAATGAAATTTTCCTAAAGTCTTATAGCCTCTCAAAGAAAAGTAAAGGCGTCCCCCTACCGTTCCATAAGACTCTACTAGACTCGTTCTTGTGTGATGAGACCAACGAACCTAATGCTTTGATACCAAGTTTGTCATGACCCAAAACCGAGCCGCGACTGGCACCCACACTTACCCTCCTATGTGAGCGAACCAACCAATCTAAACCCTATCATTTCGATATAATACCAACAGAAAGTAATGCGGAGGACTTAAAACTCATTAACAAAATCAATAATCAACTTCTATTACTCAAAACTTATCATTATCTCCAAAATCTGGAAGTCATCACCACAACAACATCTATGATCAAATTACTAAACTATGAGTGTTCTAAGAAGCTAAAACAAGTAAAAGCTAGTCCATGCCGGAACTTCAAGGCATCAAGACATGAGGAAGAAGATCCAGTCCAAGCTAGAAGCATTAGTTCACCCTGAAGATCTGGTGTGACGAAGACTGGCTAGAATTGCGGTTGAGTTGAAGACGACGGCATGTTTGCTGCATTCCACAAATAACAAAGAAGAAAACATAAAGGTAGGGGATAAGTACAAACACAAGTACTGAGTAAGTATTATCGGCCAACTCAAAATAGAAAACAGTATATACCAAGTAATATCATAAAATCAACTATGATACTCAACATGTAGCAACAACAAGTACTATAATCATCAATAAGTACCGCCAAGTTCATACATGAGGACTCACGCCTCAATACCATACTCATTTGGGAATTAGGTTCATTAGATTGAGTATATTAACATCTCTCAAGATTCATTAACTTTATTCCTCTTGTGTCGGTACGTGACACTCCGCTCCCTCATTATCTTTATTCCTCTTGTGTCGGTACGTGACACTCCGCTCCCTCATTATCTTTATTCCTCTTATGTAGGTACGTGACACTCCGATCCCCTACTACTATGTGTCGGAACGTGACACTATGATCCCCTAATTCTACGTGTCGGTTCGTGACACCCGATCCCCTAAATCTATGTGTACGTTCGTGACACCCGATCCCCTAAATCTACGTGTTGGTTCGTGACACCCGATCCCCTAAATCTGCGTGTCGGTTCGGGACACCCGATCCCCTAAATCTACATGTCGGTTCGTGACACCCGATCCCCTAAATCTACGTGTCGGTTCGTGACACCCGATCCCCTAATTCTACGTGTCGGTTCGTGACACCCGATCCCCTAATCTCCTTCTATCAATTCATCAAGCCTTCTCTCTTACCAAGGCATCATCAATCTCATTACTTTAATTCATCCAGCCTTCTTTTATACCAAGGCATCATCATTAACAAGAGATTAGGTTTTTATCAAGATTTGGGATTCAATAGCTTCATCATGCTTATTTTATCACAATCATATAATCACATTCATGCAAGCATACAATTAAGCATATAGCAGGGTTTACAATACTACCAATACATATCATTCGCTATTAAGAGTTTACTACGAATAGCATAAAAACCATAACCTACTTCCACCGAAGATTAGTGATCAAGCAAGCAATTTCCCAAAGCTTCGTTTTCTCTCTTCCTCGTTTGATCGATCCTCTCTCTCTCTCTCTCTTGTTCTTTCTAATTGTCTTATTCAAACCCTCTTTCTTTTACCCTAATTAGCATATAATTAAGAATAAAAGATGGCAATAATAACCCACTAATTAACTTAAGGTTACCTCTTTTAACCCCCAAGTAATTAGACTTATTAACATTAACCCACTAACTTTATAATTAAAGCAGGAATAGTCAAAAACGTCCCTTAAAACATTTAAAGAAATCCGACCCAGCCTGGGATTACGCAGTCTGTGACGGCCCGTCATGCCTGCGGCGGTCCGTCCTGCTGCTCCGTTACAGAGTTCAGAGACTCAATTCCATAAAAGGGCCTGTGACGGTCCGTCATGACCATGGCGGTCCGTCCTGCCATTCCGTTACGAAGTTCAGAGAGTCAATTTCAGTACCCAAATTTCAGAATTCTAAGTGTTTTGGAATGAGACACCCTCGACGGTCCGTCGTGCCCATGACGGTCCGTCGTGGGGTCCGTCGTCTCTACCAGTTTTTCTAGAAATAAAATCTGCTACTCAAAACGACTAAACAGGTCGTTACAAACATATGTTATACTAAATAAAACTCTTCTTTAAATTTGTATTGCATGTCGGGCTAATGGATGAGGTACGACAGAGTTTCATTCCAGATGCAGATAACACCAAAGGAATCCGAGGGTCCATCGGTGTCCGTGAAATGGACAGATATTTAAGGGAAGAAATAAATATAGACGAGATGATGAATCAAAGAAGATGATTCTTCAAGCTTCAATTTCAAGTATCAAGCTTCATACTCGTATGTTAATTTGTAACCAACTTGACAAGATTCAACAATTAATAAGAGAGAAAATGTGGCCAGTGCATCTTATTATTGCTACGGACGTTTTCAAAGAAGATAGAGAAGAAGATCTTGACGAAGCATGGACGAAAATTGTTTTGCGACCATGCCTAGATATTGTGAAGAAATTTCTCAAAAACGATCATGACAATATTATTATTGCATGTAAATAACTGTCATTATCGTCATCTTCTGTTTTGGTCTCTTTTATTTTTGAACTATTTTGTACAGTTTGTATCTCATTACAAATATATATGTATGATATGACCCTTATTTCTATATATGTTACTCTTGTCTTTAAAAATATTCTTATCTATAGATGAAATTTTTATTTAAAGTTTCGATTCAAGCCCAAGCACCAAGTCCAAGTCTTCTATATTTAATATATATTAATACAAATACGTACGTACACAATTACATGTGATCACTCATAATGTCAAGCTAATAGAGTTATAAAATAATAAATAACCATAAATGTTCGGGAAGATTCCACCATAAAAGGATTTTGAAGAATAGAATTCTTAACTCTATACTTAAAAATGTTCCATAGACAAAGAAGAAAAAATAGTAAATTTGTAATCTATCGGTATTTAATATATTCTACCTTATTCTATCACGCTGATTGATGCTTGATTCGATAAAGTCCTTATCTATTATTATGTGGTGCACAAGTTAATATAAATACTCGTAATTGAAATAGTTATCGATAATTATTCACTTCCCTCTTATGGAATTAAACTCAACACTTATGATGTGTTGTTGAATAGTGTAAGATTTGACGCAATATTACTTGAATATATTCCTTAAATAATTTAAGCTTAATCGCCAAAATTTAAGTTGACATATCTCCAAATTTTTTAATGAACTATTCTTATCCTAGAAGATATTAATTTATATATATTTAATTTGGTTTACTAATTAATAAGTCTTTAAAAATAACATTTTTACTATAAAAGCCCAACTCTATGTGATCTCCTAAGAACATACACTAATAACTTTATCCTAAAATATTTTTAATAATATTTACCAAAATTCAAGTTGAGAGATTTTATAAACTTTTAAAAGACATTCTTATCCTAAAATATATCAGTAATTATGAAATTCGTATGTAAATTAATAAGTCCACAAAATGATTTTACTATAAAAGATGAATGTAATTTATTTTTTCACATACACCATCAAGAAAATTTTATATTTTTAGATTGTATATTCCAAGTCAAGCAAGGATTCTACTTACTAGCTTTATATTTACAAGATTTTTTAATGTACTTTATGAACTCACTAGTATAAACTAATTTTTTTTTGTAGATAAAATGAATACTATCATAAACCATGAAGAGTTCAACAAGAAGAAAGTGATCTTTATAATGAGGGCCAAAGGAACGGCAAAATTCCATCTCTCTGTTGACCTTGCAACCCATTTTTGAGGAGAAATAATCAATTCGGATAAAATGCAAGTTTACAAGGGACTTGAAATTGTTACAAAAAAGATCATACACACTGAGAAACAAGGTGTACGACACTATTTGTTAGGTATATATGTTAATTCTCAAGAATACTTATATCAAATGACTACCTAGATAATTTTATAGTAGTAATTATAGATTCTAGTGAAAAATATACTTCATTATTAAAAAATTATTTCTTTCAATTCTGAGAAAGTTAATTTGATTACATTTTCTTAAGTGAAATTGAACCACATTCAGACTTCATAGCAAAAGATTTTTGTTTGCAAGTTGTCGTCTATATAGAAAAAATAATGAAGACTCAAATGTTCCAATTAATGTTGGAGAGTCAAATTCGTATATTGAAACACTTGTGGAAGTTCCTCTGTTCATGTTCAAATATAAGTATGATACTTGCTTTATTTGGATTGATGTTGAGCAATCAGTCTTGAACCGTAGATTTGACATGAGGATTGATCAAATGGTCAAAGCAGGCAATTTTTGTAATTGTTTTATGTATCAATCAAGATATACTGTAATATAGCTAGCTAAAAAATTTCTTATATAATTTTATTAATAATACTTTAGGTTATAAAATATATGTTCTACTAAATAAAAATCTTCTTCAGATTTGTGTTGCATGCAGGGCTAGTGGATGAGGTGTGACAGATTTTCATTCCAGATTCAGATTACACCAAAGGAAATTGACGGTCCATCGGTGTCCCTGAAATTGACTAATATTTAATGGAAGAAACAAATATAGACGGAGATGATGAATCAAAGCAGATGATTCTTCAAGTATCAAGCGTAATGCTCGTATGTTAATTTGTAACCAACTTGACAAGATTCAACGATTAATAAGCGAGAAAATGTGGTCAGTGTATCATATTATTGCTACGGACGGTTACAAAGAAGATAGAGAAGAAGATCTTGACGAAGCATGGAAGAATAGTGTTTTGCAACCATGCCTAGATATGGTGATGAAATTTCTCAAAAACGATCATCACAATATTATTATTGAGTGTACATAAACTATCATTATCGCCATCTTCTGTTTTGGTCTCTTTTTTTTTTGACCTATTTTGTACAGTTAGTATCGCATTACAAATATATATGAATGATATGACCCTTATTTCTATATATGTTACTCTTGTCTGTAAAAAATTATTATCTATAGATGAAATATTTATTTTAAGTTTTGATCAAAGCCCAAGACCCAAGTCCAAGTCCTCATCTTCTATATCTAATATATATTAATACAAATACGTACGTACAAAATTACATGCGATCACACATAATGTCAAGATAATAGAGTGATAAAATAATAAATCATTATAAATGGTTGGGAAGATTCCACCCTACAAGGATTTTAAAGAATAGAATTCTTAACTCAATACTTTAAAATGTTACATCGACATAGAAGATAAAATAGTAAATTTGTAATCTATCGGTAATGAATATATTCTACCTAATTCTATCAGGGTGATTGAAGTTTGATTTAATAAAGTCCTTTTCTATTATTATATGGTGCACAAGTTAATATATATACTCATAATTGAAATTGTTATCGATAATTGTTCACTTCCCTCTTAAGGAATTACACTTAACACTTATGATTTGTTGTTGAATAGTGCAAGAGTTGACGCATTGCCATTTGAATATATTCCGTCAGATATGTTATTGCGTTCTTTGTACAATCCTTTTATAACTACTTGTGATCTCATAACAATATACATCTTGTAATGTCTTTCTAAAATAATTTAAGCTTAATCGCCAAAATTTAAGGTGACATATCTCTAAATTTTTTAATCAACTATTCTTATTCTAAAAGATATGAATTTATATATATTTAGCTTGGTTTACTAATTAATAATTCTATAAAAAATCACATTTTTACTATTAAAGTCCAGCTCTGTGTGAACTCCTTACTACAGACACTAATATATTTATCCTAAAATATATTTAATAATAACTACCAAAACTCAAGTTGAGATATCTACAAACATTTAAAAGTCATTCTTATCCTAAAATATATCAGTAATTATGAAGTTTGAATGTCAATTAATAAGTCCACAAAAAGATTTTTCTATAAAAGGTGAACAAATTATTTTTTTCACATCCACCATCAAGGATTTTTTTATAATTTTAGTTACTCATATGTTAATTTTTAACCAAAATGACAAGATTTAACGATTAATATGCTAGAAAATATAGTCAGTGCATCATATTATTGCTACGGACGTTTCAAAAAAGATAGAGAAGAAGATCTTGACGAAGCATGGACGAAAACTGTTTTGCAACCATGCCTAGATATTGTGAAGAGACTTCTCAAAAACGATCATCACAATGTTATTATAGAGTGTACATTAACTATCATTATCGCCATCTTCTGTTTTGGTCTCTTTTATTTTTGACCTATTTTGTACAGTTTGTATTGCATTACAAATATATATGTATGATATGACCCTTATTTGTATATATGTTACTCATCTATGCAAAAACATTCTTAAATATAGATGAAATATTTATTTTAAGTTTCGATCCAAGCCAAGCCCCAAGTCCTAGTCCAAGTCTTCTATATTAAATATATATTAATACAAATACGTACGTACACAATTACATGAGATCACTCATAATGTCAAGCTAATAGAGTGATAAAATAAAAAACACTATAAATGTTCGGGAAGATTCCACCCTAAAGGAATTTTGAAGAATAGAATTCTTAACTCAATAGTTAAAAATGTTACATAGACAAAGAAGATAAAATAGTAAATTTGTAATCTATCAGTAATAAATATATTCTACCTAATTCTATCACTCTCATTGAAGCATGATTCAATAAAGTCCTTATCTATTAGTATATGGTGCACAAGTTAATATAATTATTCTTAATTGAAATAGTTATCGATAATTGTTCAATTCCCTCTTATTGAATTAGACTTAACACTTATTATATGTTATTGAATAGTGTAAGATTTGACGCATTATAACTTTAATATATTTTGCGTTAGAAATATTATTGAATTCTTTGTACAATCCTTTTGTAAATACTTGTGATCTCATAACAATATACATCTAGAAACGTCATCCTAAAATAATTTAAGCTTAATCGCCAAAATTTAAGGTGACATATCTCTAAATTTTTTAATGAACTATATTTATTGTAAAAGATATAAATTTATTTATATTTAATTTGTTTTACTATTTCATAAGTCTATATAAAATAACATTTTTTACTATAAATGTCCTACTCTATGTGATCTCGTAACAACGTACACTAATAACTTTATCCTATAATATATTTAATAGTAATCACCAAATTTCAAGTTGACATATCTATTAACTTTTAAAAGTCATTCTTATCCTAAAATATATCAGTAATTATGAAAATTATATGTCAATTAATAAGTCCACAAAAAGATTTTACTTTAAAAGTTGAATGTAATTTCTTTTTTCACATCCACCAACAAGAAACTTTTATATTTTTAGATAGTATTTTCCAAGTCAAGCAAGGTTTCTACTTACTAGCTTTATATTTACAAGATTTTTTAATGTCCGACATAATGAATTCACTATTATAAACTAATTTTTTTTTGTATAAATAAAATGAATACTTTCATCAACAATGAAGAGTTCAACAAGAAGAAAGTGATCTTCATAATTGGGGCCACAGGAACGGGAAGATACCGTCTCTATGTTGACCTTACCACTCATTTTCAAGGAGAAATAATCATCTCGGATAAAATGCAAGTTTACAAGGGTACTTGAAATTGTTACAAACAAGATCACATACACTGAGAAACAAGGTTTACAACACTATTTGTTAGCTATATATGTTTATTATCAAGAATACTTATCACGACCCAAAAAAAAATGAGTCCTGATGGCACTTATGTTCCCAACCAATAGGCAAGCCAACCCAACATATTAACCAAACTCAACTAACAAATGGGTAAAAAAAGACAAAAAAACTTAGCAAGAATCTCCAACATTAAGTTCCTTATAAGTACGAAATGCAGAAGCTAGAAAAATATACCACCCCAATAATTGGTTTCTTAAGTACAAGAGCTTCTAAAATCTGATGCAAGTCTTAAACTAAATGACAAATAACACATAAGGGATAAATAAAATATAAAGGGAGGTGTGGGCCACGGAACAACCAAGCAGCTCACCACAACTCCAACAACTTCAAGCTCGGACTCAATATGCTCCACAATATGTGCTCCTACTCGGAATCGAATCTGCACCACAAAGAGTTCAACAAGTGTAGTATGAGTACGAAACCACGTGTACCCAATATGTCTCATTGACCGACAATGAAGAAGTAGTGACGGGAGTTTATATAAAAATAAATAAATTCTTAAATTATATATATATATATATATATATATATATATATATATATATATATATATTACACTCACTATTTAAGTTTCATCAATAAAGGTAATCAAAAATCAAGTACTTTCCAAACACCAAACAAAACACATAATCATAAAAAATAAATGATGTGATGAAATGCAATGCAACATGATACCATGTAATGAATTGTCTCAGAATACCCAGTACTCACTCAACCGTCTATACATGATACTCTTCGAAAATACATCGAGAGCTCATGATCAATGGAGGACTCGCAAGGTCCATATACCAACACAGACAAACTCCACATGTCTGTGCGGACAATCTGAATGCACTATCATAATATGAAATAATTTCCGCACGGACGGTCTCCACGTGACAAAATTACAATCTTAACATCTCACCATCCTCAGCACGGACAATCTCCATGTGCCCAACTTATATCCAATCTCATGTCAATGCATGCACACAATATTATTTCAATATAAGGGGATGATGATGCATCTCACTCAATCAATATCAACATAATACATAACCACCTCAATTATCCCAACTTTACAGGTGTAATAAAGAAAGCACAATCACACAATAATTTCAATTCAATAATTTATCAGCTAATGTCCATATGCTTTGGAAATTCTCAAATTACAATATACATTCTTTAGTAGTAACTTTCCATTTTATAACACCGGTACTCGTACCAATGCCCGTCACACCATTGATACGAGACCCCTATCTTTCGTCCTTACCCCCTTTTCTATTTTCATTTTTTTATATCTAATTAGAAAAATGTCCTTCAACAAGTCTAAAAGTTTTAACATACATTAAATGTCAAACCTCGTGTCACCAATCTTCAATATTTTTCCTTTCCTTTTCGCAAAGCTTTGGAATGTTTATGATCTACTAATGACACAATATTCATAAGTAAGTGAGTTTGTGGACATTAAAATCAGTATAGGTATATCATAAACTCTAAAACTCACTCATATCTCTAATCAAACCCCAAATCTTGATATAATTTATATGTCAAAATTTATCATATTTGTCTAATTTAAATCCAAAATTTAACCTTAATCACTTAAATACCATAAAATTCAATGTTAAACCATATAATATATACCCAATAATTAATTACCTATGTCAATATATTAAAAACTAGCATTTTAATATATGAATGAAACACGAACTAAATTCAACCCAATGGCAGAACATTGAAACGTTCCTCACCAATACGCTCTACAATCTGAAGAGGACCAATATACCTTGGGCTCAACTGTCCCTTTTTTCCAAATCTCATCACACCCTTCTTGGGTGAAACCTTCAATAGCACCTTTTCTCCAACCATAAACTCCAAATCACGAACCTTACTATCTGCATAACTCTTTTGCCTATTATGAGCCATGTGAAGTCTATCTTGGATCAGTTTGATCTTGTCCAAGGAATCCCTCAACAAATCTGTACCCCATGGTCTAACCTCAAACGCATCAAACCATCAATTGAAGATTGACATCTCCTACCATACAAAGCCTCAAATGGTTCCATCTCCATGCTCGAATGGTACTATTATTGTATGCAAACTCCGCTAATGGCAAGAACTGATCCCAGTGACCACCAAAGTTAATCACACATGCCCGCAACATGTCCTCAAGAACCTGAATAGTTCGTTCAGACTGACCATCAGTCTGAGGGTGAAAGGTTGTACTAAGATCCACTCGAGTGCCCAACTCCATCTGCATAAAATGCCAGAAATGAGATTTAAATTGGGTGCCACGATCTAAAATAATAAATATAGGAACCTCATGCAAATGAACTATCTCTTGAATATAGATCTTGGCTAACTTCTCTGAGTTATAGGTAGTCTGAACTGGTACAAAGTGTGCAGACTTAGTCAGTCGATCCACGATGACCCATATAGCATCAAACTTACCCAAGTTACATGGCAACCCTACCACAAAGTCCAGAGAAATGCGCTCAAACTTCCACTCATGTATGGGCATCCTCTAAGTCATACCTCCAGGCTTTTGGTGTTTATACTTCACTTGCTGACAATTCAAACATCGAGATACAAAATCTACTATGTCCCTCTTCATACGACACCACCAATAATGTTGCTTCAAGTCATGATACATCTTAGTAGCCCCTGGATGAATAGATTACCTCAAACTATGGGCCTCCTCCATGATCAATCTAGTCAAATCACCTGTCCGAAGAAACACAGATACGACCTTTAATCCTCAAAACTCCCTGACTATCAAGAATTGCAGCCTTGGATTCTCCTTTTAACAACTTGTCTCTAATCTTACATAAACCACCATTATCAAACTGTTGAGCCCGAATTTGTTCCAACAAGGATAACTTAGCCCCCACAAAAGCCAACACCTTACGAGGTTCAGAAATATCAAGTCTCACAAAGCTATTGGCCAAGAATTGAACATCCCTAGCTAAAGGGCGCTCGTCAACCTATAATATATCTAGACTACCCATACTTACCCCCTTTTGACTCAAGGCATCTATTACAACATTTGCCTTGCCTAGATGATAAAGAATAGTCATGTCGTAGTCCTTGAAATACTCCAACCATCTCCACTGGATCAAATTTAGATCCCTCTGATTGAATATATATTGGAGGCGATGATGATCCGTGAACACCTCACAGTGCACACAATACAGATAATGCCTCCAAATCTTCAATGCAAACACAAAAGCCGTCAACTCTAAATCATGAATAGGGTAGTTCTTCTCATGAACCTTCAACTGCCTCGAAGCATAAGATATCACCTTTCCCTTCTGCATCAATACACAACACAACCAATCCGAGGAGCATGACAATATACAACAAACCCCTCTCCCTCCACGGGTAGGGTCAAAATAGAAGCAGTAGTCAATAAAGTCTTGAGCTTTTGGAAACTAACCTCACACTCGTCAGACCACTTAAAAGTCCCTTTCTTTTGTGTAAATCTAGTTAATGGTGATGCAATAGATGAGAAACCCTCTACAAACCGTCTATAATAACCAACAAGGCCTAAGAAACTTCAAATCTTAGTAATTGTAGCAGGTCTGACCCAATCATTAACTGCCTCAATCTTCTTAGGATACACCATGATACCCTCCTTGTACACTACATGTCCTAAGAATGCTACCGAACTAATCCAAAACTCACACTTTCAAATCATTGCATAATGATTTTTCTCCTTTAGAATCCCAAGCACAATCCTCAAATGATGCTCATGTTCCTTAGTACTACGTGTGTATATCAATATATCATCAATGAATAAACAACAAAGGAATCTAAATACGATTTGAACACTCTATTCATCAAGTCCATAAAAGCTGCAGGGGCATTAGTCAATCCAAAAGACATCACCAATAACTCGTAATGGCCATAACGTGTTCGAACAACTGTCTTAGGGATATCCTCTGCCCTAATCTTCAGCTAATGATGTCCAGATCTGAAATAAATCTTGGAGAAAACTGAAGCACCCTACAACTGATCAAATAAGTCAACGATACGAGGTATCAGGTACTTATTTCTAATGGTTACCTCGTTCAACTATCGATAGTCAATACACATACACATAGATCAATTTTTCTTCTACACAAATAACACTGGAGCACCCCAAGGAGATACCCTCGGTCTAATAAAACCTTTGCTCAATAAATCCAGCAACTGCTTCTTCAACTCTTTCAATTCAGTCGGTGCCATACGATAAGGAGGAATGGAAATAGGTTTAGTGCCTGGTTCCACATCAATACAAAAAACAATATCACGATCTGGTGGAAGACCTGCCAAATTGGCCGAGAATACCTCTGAAAATTCACTCACCACTGTAATAGACTCAAGCATAGGAGTCTCAACACTAGTATCTCGAATGTATGCCAAGTAAAACAAACATCCTCTCTGTACTAAATGACAAGCCTTAAGATACGATATCACAACCTTACGAGGGTGACTATGAGAACCTCTCAACTCTACTATAGGAATTACAGGCATAGCTAAATTAATTGTCTTGGAATGGCAATTTAAAATTTCGTGGTAAGAAGATAACAAATCAATACCAAGAATCACATCAAAATCTATCATATCTAAGACCTTTAAATCTTCATGAGTGTCATACCCCATCAAGGTAATAATACAAAATTGATACACCCGATCAACAACTATAGAATCCCTGATAGGAGTAGAAACATGTATCGGCAAATCAAGAGACTAACATCATATATCCAGACTAGGAGCAAAATATGTGGACACATAAGAATAAAGTAGAGCCTGGATCAAATAATACAGCAGTTGGTCGATGAATAACCGGAATAATACCTTTGATAACAGCATCTGAAGCCTCAGCCTCTAACCTACCCGGAAAAGCATAATAGTGAGAACGACCTCCATCAGATTGTGAACCTCTACGACCACCACCTCGATCAGAAGGAGAACCACCTCTACCTGAATGAGAACCACCTCTACCATTATGTGCACCAATCTTAGCTCGAGGTTGTGCAGCCCTGAAAGTCAAAGCCTGAGAATGTCACGACCCAAAACGAGCCGCGAGTGGCACCCACACTTATCCTACTATGTGAGTGAACCAACCAATCTAACCCTAAATCATTTACCAATAATTTAACCATAATGAATGAACAAAACACAATGCGGAAGACTTAAAAGTCATTAATATAACCTAAGAAGCTAAAATATGTAAAAGAGATGGTCCATGTCCGAACATCAAGGACATTAAGAAATGAATGAGAGAGAATCCAGTCCGAGGTAGGAACAATAGCTCACCCCAAAATTCTGATTATGCTGAAGTCTGGCTAGAGTTGCGGTTGAGTTGAAGTCGATGGTACGTTTGCTGCATTCCATCAATAACAAAGAAAGAAACATACAAGTAGGGGTCAGTACAAGGAACACGTACTGAGTAGGTATCATCGGCCAACTCAAAATAGAAAGAAATATATTTTAGATAATAACATAAAATCAACTAATATTCTTAACAGGTGACAACAACAATTACCATAACCCTTGGCCACACCACCAAGCACATCTATGAGGACTCAAGCCTCCACACCATACTCATTTGGGAAACAGGTTCTTTAGATTGAGTATATTAACATAATTCAAGATTCATTCTCCTTTATTATCCTGGTGTCGGAACGTGACACTCAGATCCCCTCAATATTCATTCTCTTTATTATCCCGGTGTCGGAACGTGACACTCTGATCCCCTACTATCCTGGTGTCGGAACGTGACACTCCGATCCCCTACTATCCTGGTGTCGGAACGTGACACTCCGATCCCCTACTATCCTGGTGTCGGAACGTGACACTCCGATCCCCTACTATCCTGGTGTCGGAACGTGACACTCCGATCCCCTAATTCTACATGTCGGTTCGTGACACCCGATCCATTAACCTCATTCTTTTAGTTCATCAAGCCTTCTTTTATACCAAGGCATCATCATTAATAGAGAGGTTTTAGGGTTTAAGATTCAACAGCGTCATCATGCAAACACACAATTAAGCATATAGAAGACTTTACAATACTACCCAATACATATCAATCGCTATTTAGAGTTTACTATGAGATAGCATAAACAATAACCTACCTCCACCGAAGAATTCGTGATCACGCAAGCTACTCCTCAAGGTCTTTGCTTTCCTCTTCGTTCTCTCTTCTCTCGCTCGTTCGTTCTCCCTTTCTCTCTCTGTTCTTTCTATTTTTCTTTTCAAACCCTTTTTATTTTACCCTAATTTTCATATAATTAAGTATAAAAGATGGTAAAAGTAACCCATTAACTTTATAATTATAAGCAGGAATAGTCCAAAACGCCCCTTAAAAACTTTTAACAGAAATCCGACCCGAGTGGACTTACGGAGCCTGTGACGGTCCGTCATGACTGTGACGGTCCGTCCTGCAGGTCCGTCACAAAGTTCAGAGAGTTAATCTCAGTACCCAAATTTTCAGTTTCTAAATGTTTTGGAACGAGACCCCCCCTCGACGGTCCGTCGTGCCCATGACGGTCCGTCGTGGGATCCGTCGACCTAGACAGTTATTACTAGAATAAACTCTACTACTCAAAATGACTAAACAGGTCGTTACAATAGATACCAATTTACCCATCGTTCGTCCTCGAACGATCACAAGAAGAAAAACAAGGGCGAAAAGGAGTACATAAATCTGTAAACAGGTGTGGGTATCTTTCTTGCATATCGGCCTCCTTCTCCCAAGTGGATTCTTCAACCGGCCGATTTTTCCATTGAACCTTGATGGATGCAATCTTCCTTGACCTTAACTTGCGGACTTCTCTATATAAAATAGCAACAGGCTCCTCCTCATAAGACAAATTCTCATCAAGAAGAACTGAATCCCAACGAATGATGTAGTTTCCATCCCCATGGTATCTTTTCAACATAGACACATGAAATACCGGATGCACTCCTGCCAGTCCTGGGGGCAAGGCTAATTCATAAGCTACCTCCCCCACGCGCTTCAAAACTTCAAATGGACCAATATACCTCGGACTAAGCTTACCTCTCTTACCAAACCGCATCGCCCCTTTCATGGGCGAAACCTTCAGAAAGACTTGCTCACCCTCCATAAATTCCAAGTCTCTAACCTTTCGATCTGCATATTCTTTCTGCCTACTTTGAGCCGCTAAAAGCTTTTCTTGAATGCATTTCACTTTATCTAACGATTCCCTCAGAAGGTCAGTACCCCAAGGTCTAACCTCAAATGCATCAAACCACCCAATGGAGACCTACATCTTATCCCATACAGTGCCTCAAATGGGGCCATATCAATACTTGAGTGATAGCTATTGTTGTAGGACAACTCTGCTAAGGGTAAGAAGTTATCCCAATGGCCACCAAATTCTATCACACATGCACGAAGCATATCCTCCAATACTTGAATCGTTTGCTCAGACTGACCATCGGTCTGAGGGTGAAATGCGGTACTAAGATCCAACCTAGTACCCAATTCAGCATGCAATGTTTTCCAAAACTTAGAAGTAAACTGCATACCTCTATCTGATATGATGGAAAGTGGAACTCCATTCAATCGAACAACTTCCGAGATGTAAAGTTTGGCTAACTTCTCTGCATTGTAAGTCACCTTGACCGGAATGAATTGAGCAGACTTAGTTAACCTATCAACAATTACCCAAATGGAGTCATACTTATTCATTGTCTTGGGAAGACCAACCACGAAGTCCATTGCAATCCTCTCCCACTTCCATTCAGGAATGGGCATTCTCTGAAGTGTCCCTCCAGGCCTCTGGTGTTCATACTTTACCTGCGTAAAATTCGGGCATTGAGCAACAAAATCAACAATGTCACGCTTCATTCTACTCCACCAAAAATGTTGCTTTAGGTCACGATACATCTTGGTTGCACCAGGATGTATAGAATACCTTGAAATATGAGCCTCTGTAAGAATAGTGTGAATCAAATCATTGACGCGGGGTACACATACCCTTCCCTTAATTCTCAAAACACCTTCCTCGTCGATTTTTGCTTCTTTAGCCTCTCCTCGCAACACCTTATCTCGAATCCGGACCATTTTCTCATCAGTAAACTGCCCTCCCTTAATCTTGTCAAGAAAGGAAGATCTTGCCTCGACACAGGCCAAAAATCCTCCCTTCTCATTTACTTCTAGCCTCATAACATCATTAGCCAGAGTCTGAACCTCTCTAGCCAATGGGCGTCTAGAAACCTGTAAGTGAGCTAGGCTTCCGATGCTCACTGCTTTTCTACTTAACGCATCTGCCACAACATTAGCTTTTCCCGGATGATACAAGACAGTGATGTCATAGTCTTTCAGTAGTTCCATCCATCTCCTCTGTCTCAAATTCAAATCTTTTAGAGTAAATACATATTGTAGGCTACGATGATCCGTATAGACTTCACACTTAACCCCATATAGATAGTGCCTCCATTGCTTTAATGCAAATACTACCGCAGCCAACTCCAAATCGTGGGTCGGATAGTTATGTTCATGCACCTTTAATTGCCTCGAAGCATAAGCAATTACATTCTTCTCTTGCATTAGCACTGCACCCAAACCAGAATAGGATGCATCACAATAAACAATGAAATTCTTACCTTCCACTAGCAAGGTAAGAATTGGTGCAGTAGTCAACAAGGTCTTGAGTTTCTGAAAGCTTTCTTCACACTCGTCCGACCATACAAATGGAACACTCTGCTTAGTCAAGTTTGTCGATTGGGATGCAACAGAAGAAAATCCCTTGACAAATCGACGATAGTAGCTAGCTAAACCAACGAAGCTCCTTACCTCTGTAACATTAGTAGGTATTACCCAACTCTTCACTGCTTCAATCTTAGAAGGATCCACCATCACTCCATCCTTAGACACCACATGCCCCAAGAAGGACAGTGAATCTAGCCAAAACTCACACTTGGAGAATTTGGCATAAAGCTTTTTCTCCCTCAACATTTCTAATACAATTCTCAAGTGCTCCTCATGTTCTTTCCTGCTCTTTGAGTATACCAGTATATCATCAATGAATACAATGACAATGAGATCCAGATATGGCTTAAAAATCCTGTTCATCAAGCTCATGAAAGCAGCGGGGGCATTCGTAAGCCCAAAAGACATTACCAAGAACTCATAATGTCCATACCTGGTCCGAAAAGTAGTCTTGGGCACATCTGTTGCCCGTATTTTCAATTGACTATAACCAGATCTCAAATCGATTTTTGAGAAGGTACAAGCACCTTGTAACTGATCGAACAAATCATCGATGCGAGGACGAGGATACTTATTCTTAAACGTTACCTTATTCAGTTGCCTGTAGTCTATGCACATCTAAAAACTTCCATCCTTCTTCTTCACAAACAAAACCAAAGCACCCCAAGGGGATGCACTTCGTCTAATAAAGCCTTTCCCAAACAACTCTTGAAGTTGGGCCTTTAACTCCCTTAACTCAGCGGGAGCCATTCTATAAGGGGGTATGGAAATGGGGCGAGTATCCGGCTCCAGATCAATGCAAAAGTCAATATCCCTATCCGGTGGCATACCAGGAAGGTCTGCAGGAAACACATCCAGAAACTCACGGACTATCGAAACCAACTCAATTGAAGGTACTTGGGTAGTATCATCCCTGAGATGTTCCAAGAAAGCTAAACAACCCTTACTAACCATTCTCTTAGCACGAAGAAAGGAGATGATATGAACTAGGGTGGAAGCATAGTAACCCTCCCACACTAGCGGATCTGTCCTAGGCTCTGCCAATGTCACAGTTTTTGCATTACAATCTAAGATTGCAAAGTTTGGAGAAAGCCAAGTCATATCCAGAATTGCTTCGAAATCAACCATTTCTAACATAACCAAGTCTATATGAGTATTGATCCCCATAAAAGTTACGAGACAAGACCTATACACCTTTTCAACTATCAAAGACTCACCCACCGGAGTAGATTCACGAATAGGCATGTCAAGCAATTCACAATGTAAATTAAGACCAGTAGCAAATGAGGAAGATACATATGAAAATGTGGAGCCAGGATCAAATAATACATAATCTATGCAATCACAAACCAAAAGATTACCTGTGATAACAGCATCAGATGTCTCCGCTTCAGACCTCCCAGGGAAACCATAACAATGGGCCCTATCACCTGTCTGCCCGTTGCCCCTACCATGTTGCGCTGCAGTAGTTCCACTTTGCCCGTCACCCTGGCCGTTTTGGTGACCACCATTACCTCGGCCACCACGTCCTCCAGAATGACGGCCTCTTCCATGACCACCTCTGCCTCTGACTATTGGGGGTCTGTAACTCTGTTTTGGACAATACCTCCTAATATGTCCAGTCTCCCCACATCCATAACACTCTCTGGATTCGAGCATAGGTCTCTGTGAGAATGACGAAGTCTGGGGGTAACCTCCAAACTCAGAGAAATGTTGACCGGTTTGTTGTGGACCCCCAGCTACAGCCTGCAGTGAAGACTGAATAGGTCGGGCTGGATAACCTCCTGAACCCTGCCCTCTGGAGTAAGAACCATTAAACTCACCTCCCTTACGAAACTTCTTAGTAGTTGATGCCATGGTGAAGTCATCTGGCTTCACTCCCTCCACCTCTACCACAAAGTCTACCACTTCCTGAAAGGATTTTGCTGTAGCAGCTACCTGTAAGGATGAAATCCACAAATCTGACCTCAACCCCTTCACAAAACGGTGAATCCTCTCTTGTGGACTGAAGCAAAGCTGGGTGGCATACCTGGATAGTGCACAAAACTTAGCCTGATAAGCAGTAACTGACATCCTGCCTTGCTCTAGGATTAGGAAATCATATCTCCTCCTATCCCTCAAAGTACGGGGTATATACTTCTCCATAAATAAACTAGAGAATGATGCCCAAGTCATGGGTGGTGCCAGTGCTGGTTGACACTCAACATATGACCGCCACCACATTTTGGCGTTCCCCTGAAACTGATAGGTCACAAACTCAACACCAAATCGTTCTACTATGCCCATCTTATGTAGCAACTCATGACAATCAACCAGAAAATCATAAGCATCCTCAGATTCAAAAATTTACTGAAAAGTTCATGCTGATCACTTGTCATTATAGGCCCTGTAGTCAATCGAGGAAACGTGCCTATTTCCAATGAGGCATCCATGCGGGGAGCCACAAAGAATGTGCATGTTGTACTTTAACCCGAGGTGCTGGTGCAGAAAACACTGGAGGTGTCTTGCCTTGATCAGATAACCCGCTAAGATAAGCAAGAACCTGATTAATCATCTTTGGGGTAGGTTGGGGTTGTAATTCCTCACTCTGCACTTGTTCATTCTCCCCTTCCTCACCCTCTCTTAATACTTCCTCAGTCGGTGGATGAGTCACCGCCCTAGTACTAGATGGGCAAGGTGCTTGTCCTCTTCCTCTAGAGGACGTCCTCCCGCGACCTCTACCACGGCCTCTTGCCACTTCTCCTCTTCGAGGCTACAGCCCCAGTGGCTGGCTCAGACACATCTTGTCTTGCCGGTGTTGGTGTTGGCGCAGTTGTTGCTCTAGTTCTAACCATCTGCGAAATAGAGTGAAGATGGTCAGATACCAATTTGTATCACCTAGATACCAATTGGATCCAAGTAATAGCACGAAAGAAAGAAAGAATGGAATTTTCCTAAAGTCCTATAGCCTCTCAAAGAAAAGTAAAGGCATCCCCCTACCGTTCCTCAAGACTCTACTAGACTCGTTCTTATGTCATGAGACCAACGAACCTAATGCTCTGATACCAAGTTTGTCATGACCCAAATCGAGTCGCGAGTGGCACCCACACTTATCCTACTATGTGAGCGAACCAACCAATCTAACCCCAAATCATTTACCAATAATTCAACCATAATGAACAAAATACAATGCGGAAGACTTAAAACTCATTAATATAACCAATAAATAACTTCTAAAACTCAATACTTATTATTCCAAAAATCTGGAAGTCATCATCACAAGAACATCTATCCTCAAATTACTAAATCTAAGAGTATCTAAGAAGCTAAAATAAGTAAAAGAGATGGTCCATGTCCGAACTTCAAGGACATCAAGACATGAATGAGATAGAATCCAGTCCGAGCTAGGAACAACAACTCACCCCGAAATTCTGATTATGCTGAAGTCTGGCTAGAGTTGCGGTTGAGTTGAAGTTGATGGTACGTTTGCTGCATTCCATCAATAACAAAGAAAGAAACATACGAGTAGGGGTCAGTACAAGGAACACGTACTGAGTAGATATCATCGGCCAACTCAAATAGAAAGCAATATATTTCAGATAATAACATAAAATCAACTAATATTCTTAACAGGTGACAACAACAATTACCATAACCCTTGGCCACACCACCAAGCACATCTATGAGGACTCAAGCCTCCACACCATACTCATTTGGGAAACAGGTTGTTTAGATTGAGTATATTAACATAATTCAAGATTCATTCTCCTTTACTATCCTGGTGTCAGAACGTGACACTCCGATCCCCTCAATATTCATTCTCTTTATTATCCTGGTGTCGGAACGTGACACTCCGATCATCTACTATCCTGGTGTCGAAACGTGACACTCTGATCCCCTACTATCCTGGTGTTGGAACGTGACACTCCGATCCCCTACTATCCTGGTGTCAGAACGTGACACTCCGATCCCCTAATTCTATGTGTCGGTTCGTGACACCCGATCCATTAACCTCATTCTTTTAGTTCATCAAGACTTATTTTATACCAAGGCATCATCATTAATAGAGAGGTTTTAGGGTTTAAGATTCAACAGCCTCATCATGCAAACACACAATTAAGCATATAAAAGAATTTACAATACTACCCAATACATATCAATCGCTATTTAGAGTTTACTATGAGATAGCATAAACCATAACCTTCCTCCACCGAAGAATTCGTGATCAAGCAAGCTACTCCTCAAGGTCTTTGCTTTCCTCTTCGTTCTCTCTTCTCTCGCTCGTTCGTTCTCCCTTTCTCTCTCTATTCTTTCTATTTTTCTTATTCAAACCCTTTTTCTTTTACCCTAATTGTCATATAATTAAGTATAAAAGATGGTAAAAGTAACCCATTAACTTTATAATTATAAGCAAGAATAGTCCAAAACGCCCCTTAAAAACTTTTAACTGAAATCCGACCGGAGTGGACTTACGGAGCCTGTGACGGTCCGTCATGACTGTGACGGTCCGTCCTGCAGGTCCGTCACAAAGTTCAGAGAGTTAATCTCAGTACCCAAATTTTCAGAATCTAAGTGTTTTGGAATGAGACCCCCCCTCGACGGTCCGTCGTGCCCATGACGGTCCGTCGTGGGATCCGTCGACCCAGACAGTTATTACTAGAATAAACTCTACTGCTCAAAACGACTAAACACGTCGTGCCCTGATATAAGCCACCACGTCTGGTCTTAGGGCAGTCTCTCACAAAGTGTCCCATATCACCACACTCAAAATAACCCCTACGAGACGCAGGCTGATGAGAGGCCTGACTGACCATAATGCCCTCTACAAACTATAGGTTGTGAAGTATGCACAGAACTCGAAGAACAATGCCTAGTCTAACCAGCCTCAGACGCATGTATAGCTTCATGAATGGGTCTGTTGTACTAAGAGTGATAACCTCTCCTACATAACCCCGACTCCTAGGCGGAGCACTACCAAAAAAATCACCTGACTAACGGGTCCTTTTGCCCTCACGCTGCCCAAAACCCTCACGTTGAATCATCTTTAACTCCTTAGCAGCATCCACAACCTTCTGGAATGGAACACTAGAAGCAGCAACCTGAGAAACTCCGATACGAATCGGAATAATCATCCCCTTAACAAACCTCCTCACTCTCTCAGCCTCTGTAGGAAGTATCATCAAAGAATGTCTAGCCAAGGCATGAAATTTACCCTCATACTCTACAACTGATATACTATCTTGTTGAAACCCTCAAACTCGGTCCTCTTGCGCTCCCTCTCACTACGTGGAACAAATATTGATAGAAATACTTGAGTAAACTGAGTCCATGATAGTGGAGAGGATAAATCTAGCCTACTACTAATATAATCCCTCCACCACTGTTTGGTAGAGCCAGTCATCTGAAGAACTGTATAGTCAACTCCATGAGACTCCACCAATCAAAGATTATGAAACATCTCATGACAACTAACTATAAATTCATATGCATGCTTAGTTAAGTCACCAGTATAAGTAGGAGGATTCATTAGTCTGAACCTCCCAAACATCTCTTTCTTATCAATGGTGATAGAAGGCCTGTTCACCAAATGTGATGTCATATCTGGAAACTCCATACTATCAAAATGAAGAGCTATAGCAGCAGCTACCTGAGTCCTGGGAGTCTGAGAGTCTGTAGCAACTATCGGATCTGGAGTATGACCTCTGACACGGATCTGTGAGACATCAGAAGTGACGGGCAAAGATCCTTCCTGAGCCATCCCCTATAGGAGTCCAAACATACGAGCCAAGGTATCTTGAAGCAATGGGGTGACAATAGTACTAGGTGTTCCTGAGCTGGCCCATCCCCATCGACACGATCTTGCACATTGCCATGAATAACCTCTACATCATGAGGTACGGTCCTATCACGACCCTAGGTAACTATTGGTACTTGACCTTCCAAAGGTGCTGCAATACGGCCCCTACCCCGACCTTGAGCTCGTCTCCTTCCTCTTCCTCGGATAGTGTTCCCAGAACAAGGGGCAGGAATAGGATTCTGACCACCACTTGCCTGTGTACGAGTTCTCTCCATAAGAGGGAATGAGATATCAAGATTAGAATTTCAACAAGGTCAAGTGTGCACGATAGTGAATGAAAGAACAGAATATTTCCTAAATGTCCTATAGCATATCGAAATATAGGTATGGACGTCTTCATACCGATCCGCAAGACTCTACTAGATATTGCTCTTGTACTTGTGAGACCGATGAATCTAGGGCTCTGATACCAAATTTGTCACGACTCAAAAAAAAACGAGTCGTGATGGCACCTATGTTCCCAACCAATAGGTAAGCCAACCCAACATATTAACCAAACTCAACCAACAAATGGGTAAGAAAACACAAAAAAACTTAGCAAGAATCTCCAACATTGAGTTCCTAATAAGTACGAAATGCGGAAGCTAGAAAAAAATACCACCCCAAGAATTGGTGTCTTAAGTACAAGAGCTTCTAAAATCCGATGCAAGTCTGAACTAAATGACAAATCTAACATAAGGGATATCCTGTCTGAATACTAATAACAGAATAAATAAAAGATAGAGGGAGGTGTAGGCCACAGAACAGCCAAGCAGTTCACCACAACTCCAAGAACTTTAAGCTTGGACTCAATTTTCTCCACGAGATGTGCTCCTACAAAGAATCAAATTTGCACCACAAAGAGTGCAACAAGTGTAGTATGATTATTAAACTACGTGTACCCAGTATGTCTCATTGACCAACAGCGAATAAGTAGTGATAGGATTTTATATAAAAATAAATAAATTCTAAAATTAAATAAGTATAGATATACATATTACAATCACTATTTAAGTTACCTCAATAAAGGTAATCCAACATCAAGTACTTTCCAAACACCAAACAAAACACATAATCATCAAAAATGAATGATGTGATGAAATGCAATGCAATATGATACCATGTAATGAATTGTCTCAGAATGCCCAGTACTCACTCAACCATCTATACATGATACTCCTCGAAAATACATCGAGAGCTCATGAACCATGGGGGGACTCGCGAGGTAAATATACCGACACGGACGATCTCCACGTGTCTGTGCGGACGATCTCAACGCACTATCATAATATGAAATAATTTCCGCGTGGACGGTCTCCACGTGCCCAAATTACAATTTTAATATCTCACCATCCCCAGCACGGACAATCTCCACATGCCCAACTTATACCCAATCTCATGTCTATGCATGTAAACAATATTATTTCAATAAAAGGGGATGATTATGCATCTCACTCAATCAATATCAACATAACACATAACCACCTCAATTATCCCAATTATATGGGTGTAATAAAGAAAACACAATCACACAATAATTTCAAGTCAATAATATATCAGCTAATGCCCATATGCTTTGAAAATTCTCAAATTACAATCTGCATTCTATAGTAGTAACTTTCCATTTTATAACACCAGTACACGTACCAATGCCCGTCACACCATTGATACGAGACCCCCATCTTTCGCCCTTACCCTCTTTTGTATTTTCATTTTTTTATTTTTAATTAGGAAAATGTCCTTCAACAAGTCTAAAAGTCATAACATATCTTAAAGTCGAAAATCGTGTCACCAATCTTCAAGATTTTTCCTTTCCTTTTCGCAAAGCTTCGAAATGTTCATGATCTACCAATGATGTAATATTCACAAGTAAGCGAGTTTGTGGACATTCAAATTATTATAGGTATATCATAGACCCTAAAACTCACTCATATCTCTAATCAAACCCCAAATCTTGATATAATTTATATGTCAAGATTTATCATATTTGTCTAATTTCAAGTCAAGAATTTAACCTTAATCATATAAATACCCTAGAATTCAATTTTAAACCATATAATATATACCCAATAATTTATTACCTATGTTAATATATTAAAAACTATCATTTTAATATATGAATAAAACACGAACTAAATTCCACCCATTGGCAGAACATTGGAACATTCCTCACTTTTTTTAAAAAAACATTCCGCACATTGCCAAACCTTAAAAATCATTATTAAATGCCAATCATTGGCATATGATTGCCCAATGATTGGCAGCCACTCTTATCTCCCACCACTCTAATAACTCAAACATAAAAATAACTTCTGCCACTAAATTTCCAATTAAAAATCTATTTTTTTTGCAGAAATCCATTCTGTAAACAAGTGCAAAAATTTCTAAAATATTTATCAAATTCCAATAATTGACAATCAATGACAATGATTATCCAATGATTGGCTCAAACTTGTTCCTACCATTCTTAAACTAACAAAAATATAATGAAAAATTTGCAGCTAAATTCCCAGAAAACATTAATCTTGCAGCTATTCAACTATCCGACTTCAAAAGATTTTCTTTTTTTTCTTTATAACAAATACTAAACCAATTGCTAAAAATATAATATAATATAGTAACCATCACAGACTTACCCATTATTTCTTATCACCCACTATCAATATAACATAATATAATAACACAATCCCAAGCACTCTGACAATATACTACTATATATAGAATTGAAAAGAACAAATATCTCATATCTTCACCTGAACAATGGCTACGATTTTTCTCCCTGTCGCTGGTCGTCTGTGGTAAGGTTTCGCCTCCACCACTTTTTGTTTTCTTTTTCTTCTAAATAAGAAATTATTAACCGTGAAACTCCACTAACCTATTATCTATATTAACTATTTAATAAAAATTTTATCAACTAAATACTCTTAGTCTTCGAATAGTTTAAAAACATCCCTTTTTTGTTTGCAAGTTGTCGTATATATAGAAAAAAATACTAAAGACTCAACCTATTCCAATTATAGTTGGAGGGTAAAATTCGTATATTGAAAAACTTGTGGAAGATCCCGTGTTCATGTTCAAATATAAGTGTGATAGTTGCTTTATTTTGATTGATGTTGAGCAATCCTTCTTGAATCATAGAGTTGACATGATGGTTGATCAAATGGTCAAAGCAGGTAATTTTCGTAATTATTTTATGTATCAATCAAGATATGCGATCATGCAGCTACCGAAAAGCTTTTCTTATATAATTTTCTTAATAATACTTTTGGTTATCAAATATATGTTCTACTAAATAAAA
This sequence comes from Solanum arcanum, assembly GCA_027789145.1. Lineage (NCBI taxonomy): Eukaryota > Viridiplantae > Streptophyta > Magnoliopsida > Solanales > Solanaceae > Solanum > Solanum arcanum. The sequence goes on from CM050943.1 coordinate 22,432,873, forward strand.
ATCTTCTTTAAATTTGTGTTGCATGCAGTGCTAGTTGATGAGGTGCGACAAATTTTCATTCCAGATGCAGATTACACCAAAGGAATCTGATGGTCCATCGTTGTCCCTAAAATGGACAGATATTTAAGGGAAGAAACAAATATATACGGAGATGATGAATCAAAGCATATGATTATTCAAGCTTCAATTTCAAGTATCAAGCGTAATACTCGTATGTTAATTTGTAACCAACTTGACAAGATTCATCGATTAATAAGCGAGAAAATGTGGTCATTGCATTATATTATTGCTACAGACATTTTCAAAGAAAATAGAGAAGAAGATTTTGACACAGCATGGACGAATATTATTTTGCAACCATGCCTAGATATTGTGAAGAGATTTCTAAAAAAACGATAATCACAATATTATTATAGAGAGTACATAAACTGTCATCATCGCCATCTTGTGGTTTAGTCAGTTTTTTTTTTGACCTATTTTGTACAATTCGTATCGCATTTCAAATATATATATATATATATATATATATATATATATATATATATATATGTATGTATGTATGATATGACCCTTATTTCTATATACGTTACTCTTGTCTGTAAAAAAATCTTATCTATAGTTGAAATATTTATTTTATGTTTCGATCCAAGCCCAAGCCCAAAGTCCAAGTCCAAGTCTTCTATATTTATTATATATCAATACAAATACGTACGTACACAATAATATGAGATCACTCATAATGTCAAGCTAATAGAGTGATAAAATAATAAATCACCATAAACGTTCGGGAAAATTCCACCCTTAAAGGATTTTGATGAATAGAATTCTTATCTCAATACATAAAGAAGTTACATAGACAAAGAAGATAAAAAAGAAAATTTGTAATCTATCGGTAATGAATTTATTCTAGATAATTCTATCACGGTGTTTGAAGCTTGATTCCATAAAGTCCTTATCCATTATTATATGGTGCACAAGTTGATATAAATACTCGTAATTGAAATAGTTATCGATAATTGTTCACTTCCCTCTTATGGAATTAGACTTAACACATATGAGGTCTTGTTGAATAGTCTAAGATTTGACGCATTATCACTTGAATATATTCCGTCAGAAATATTATTGAGTTATTTGTACAATCCTTTTGTAACTACTTGTAATCTCATAACAATATACATCTAGAAACAACATCCTAAAATAATTTAAGCTTAATCGCCAAGATTTAAGGTGACATATCTCTAAAAAAATTTAATGAAATATTCTTATTCTAAAAGATATGAATTTATATATATTTAATTTGGTTTACTAATTAATAAATATATAAAAAAAATAATCACATTTTTACAATAAAAGCCCAGCTCTATGTGGTCTCCTAACAACGTACACTAATAACTTTATCCTAAAACATATTTAATAATATTTAACAAAATTCAAGTTGACATATCTATGAACTTTTAAAAGTCATTCTTATCCTAAAATATATCAGTACTTATGAAATTTGTATGTAAATTAATAAGTCCACAAAAGATTTTACCATAAAAGCTGAATGTAATTTATTTTTTCACATCCACCATCAAAGAAAATTTTATATTTTTCGATAGTATATTTCAAGTCATGCAAGGTTTTTACTTACTAGCTTTATATTTACAAGATTTTTAATGTCTTACTTTATGAATTCACTATTAGAAACTAATTATTATTATCTTTTGTGTAGATAAAATGAATACTTTCATCAATAATGAAGAGTTCAACAAGAAGAAAGTGATCTTTCATAAAGGGAGCCACAGGTACGGGAAAATTCCTTCTCTCTTTTGACCTTGCCCCCATTTTCGAGGAGAAATAATCAAATTGGATAAAATGCAAATTTACAAGGGACTTGAAATTGTTACAAACAAGATCACACACTGAGAAACAATGTGTACAACACTATTTGTTACGTATATGTTTATTCTCAAGAATACTTTTATCAAATGACTACCAAGATTATTTAATAGTAGTAATTATAGATTCTATTGAAAAATATAATTTACTATTAAAAAAATATTTCTTTAAATTCTGAGAAAGTTAATTTGATCACATTTTCTTAGGTGAAATTGAACTAGATTCATACTTCACAGCTGAAGATTTTTGTTTGCAAGTTGTCGTCTATATAAAAAAATATTGAAGACTCAACGTGTTCCAATTATTGTTGGATGCTCAAATTCATATATTAAAAAAACTTGTGGAAGATCTTGTGTTCATGTTCAAATATAAGTATGATAGTTGCTTTATTTGGATTGATGTTGAGCAATCAGTCTTGAATAGTAGAGTTGACATGAGGGTTGATCAAATGGTCAGAGCAGGTAATGTTTATAATTATTTTACGTATTAACCAAGATATATTATCATGCAGCTACCTAAAAACATTTATTATATAATTTTCTTAATAATACTTTTGGTTATCAAATATATAGTCTACTAAATAAAATTCTTCTTTAAATTAGTGTTGCATCCGGGGCATATGGATGAGGTGCGACAGATTTTCATTACAGATGCAGATTACACCAAAGGAGTCCGACTGTCCATCGATGTCACTGAAATGGACAGATATTTAACAGAAGAAACAAATATAGACGGAGATGATGAATCAAAGTAGATGATTCTTCAAGCTTCAATTTCAAGTATCAAGCGTAATACTCCTATGTTTATTTGTTACCAACTTGACAAGATTCAACGATTAATAAGCAAGAAAATGTGGTCAATGCATCACATTATTGCTACGGACATTTTCAGAGAAGATAGAGAAGAAGATCTTGCCGAAGCATTGACGACTATTATTTTGCAACCATGCCTAGATATTTTGAAGAGATTTCTCAAAAACGATCATCACAATATTATTATTGAGTGTACATAAATCGTCATTATCGCCATCTTCTGTTTTGGTCTCTTTTATTTTTGACATATTCTGTACAATTTGTACCGCATTACAAATATATATGTATGATATGACCGTTATTTCTATATATGTTACTCTTGTCTGTTAAAAAATTCTTATCTATAGACAAAAAATTTATTTTAAGTTGCGATCAAGCCCAAGCCCCAACTCCAACTCCAAGGCTTCTATATTTAATATATATTAATACAAATACGTACGTACACAATTACATGATTAATAATGTAAAGCTAAAAAAGTGATAAAATAATAAATCACCATAAATGTTCGGGAAGATTCCACCCTAAAAGGATTTTGAAGAATAGAATTCTTAACTCAATATTTAAGGATGTTACATAGACAAAGACGATAAAATAGTAAATTTGTAATTTATCGGTAATGAATATATTCTACCTAATTCTAATACATGGTGCATAAGTTAATATAAATACTCGTAATTGAAATAGTTATCGATAATTGTTCACTTCCCTCTTATGGAATTAGACTTAACACTTCTGATGTGTTGTTGAATAGTGTAAGATTTGATGAATTATCACTTGAACATATTCCGTCAGAAATATTATTGAGTTCTTTTGTCACGACCCAAATCCGGGCCGCGACTGGCACCCACATTTACCCTCCTATGTGAGCGAACCAACCAATTTAACCCTTATCATTTCAATATATAACAACAGAAAGTAATGCGGAAGACTTAAACTCATTAATAAAACAATTCAAAACTATTATTATTATCCCCAAAATCTGGAAGTCATCATCACAAGAACATCTATCTCAAATTACTAAACTAGGAATGTCTAAGAAGCTAAAACAAATACTAGCTAGTCCATGCCGGAAGTTCAAGGCATCAAGACTTGAAGAAGAAGACCGATCAAGCTAGACGCATTAGCTCACCCCAATTTCCGATGAAGTGAAGACTGGCTAGATCTCTTGTTGAGTTGAAGTTGACGGAACGCTTCTTTGCATTACACAAATAACAAAGAAGAAAAACATAAAAGTAGGGGTCAAGACAACCACACGCATCGAGTAGATATCATCGGCTAACTCAAAATAGTGGAACAAAGATATATCAATAATAATGCAAATCAACTACAATACTCAACATGTAGCAATAACAACATGAGTTCATCAATGATTACAACCGAGTTCACACATGAGGGCTCAAGCCTCAATACCATACTCATTTGGGAATTAAGTTCATTAGATTGAGTATATTCATTATCTTTCAAGATTCATTATCTTTCTTCCTCTTGTGTCGGTACGTGACACTCCGCCTCTATTTCTATCCTGGTGCCTAACGTGGCACTCCGATCCTCATATACTATCCTGGTACCGGAACGTGGCACCCGATCCACATTCTATCCTGGTGTCGGAACGTGACACTCCGATCCTCATATTCATTCTATCCTGGTACCGGAACGTGCCACCCGATCCTCATATTCATTCTATCCTGGTACCGGAACGTGGCACCCGATCCATATTCTATCCTGGTGTCGGAACGTGACACTCCGATCCTCATATTCATTCTATCCTGGTACCGGAACGTGGCACCCGATCCATATTCTATCCTGGTGTCGGAACGTGACACTCCGATCCTCATATTCATTCTATCCTGGTACCGGAACGTGGCACCCGATCCATATTCTATCCTGGTGTCGGAACGTGACACTCCGATCCTCATATTCATTATATAATATATCAAGCCTTCTTTCATACTAAGGAATCATCATTCTCATTATATAATATATCAAGCGAATTAGGGTTCTTTCAAGATTTGGGATTCAATAGCTTCATCATGCTTTGTTAATTCATCACAATTTCACATTCATATTCATGCAAGCATACAACTTAAGCACATAGTAGGGTTTACAATAATATCAACACATAATATTCACTATTAAGAGTTCACTACGAATATCGTAACATAAACCATAACCTACCTCCACCGAAGAATTGGAATCAACAAGAATTCTCCCAAGCTTTGCTATCCTCTTTGTTTTCTCTCTTCTCGCTCGACTTTCCCTCTCTCTTTTCTTTTTCTGTTTGTTTTATTCAAACCCTCCTTCTTTTACCCTAATTAATGTATAATTAAGAATAAAAGAGGACAATAAACCCTCTAATTAACTTAAGGTTACCTAATTTAACCCCTAAGTAATTAGACTTATTAATGTTACCCTCAATCTTTATAATTAAGGAAAGAATAGTCAAAAGCGACCCTTAAAGCGTGTGGAGAAATCCCAAATCGCCTGGGATTGTGCAGCTGTGACGGGCCGTCACGCTGCGACGGTCCGTCACACAAAGCCGTCGTGTCTCCCAGGACTCAGGTGGTGCGGCGGCCCGTCACCCCTGTGACGGTCCGTCCTGCCCTCCGTCCTGGCGGTCAGGAACTCGTTTCGTCCCAATTTCTCAAAAGTTGAAGTGTTTTGCAACGGAAACTCACGACCGTCCGTCGTGGATGTGACGGTCCGTTCTGTCATTTCGTTACGAAGTTCAGAGAGTCGATTTTCAGTACCCAAATTAAGAATTCTAAGTGTCATGGGACGGAACACCCACGACGGTCCGTCGAGCCTGCGACGGTCCGTCGTTGGCTCCGTGGTTTCAGCCAGTTTTTCCAGAATTTGTTCTCAGAACTCTAAAACGACTAAACAGTCGTTACAATAGATACCAATTTACCCATCGTTCGTCCCGAACGATCAAAAGAAGAAAAACAATGGCGAAAAGGAGTACGAATCAGAAACAGATGTGGGTATTTCTCTTGCATATCCGCCTCCTTCTCCCAAGTAGCCTCTTCAACCGGTCGATTCTTCCATTGAACTTTGATGGATGCAATTTCTCTCGACCTCAACTTGCGAACCTCTCTATCTAATATAGCAACCGGTTCCTCTTCATAAGTCAAGTTCTCATCCAACAAAACCGAATCCCAACGGATGATGTAGTTCCCATCTCCGTGGTATCTTTTCAACATGGACACATGGAATACCGGATGTACTCCGGACAGCCCCGGGGGCAAGGCTAACTCATAAGCCACCTCCCCTATTCGCTTAAGCACTTCAAATGGTCCAATATACCTTGGACTTAACTTACCTCTTTTGCCAAACCGCATCACCCCTTTCATAGGTGAAACCTTCAACAAGACTTGTTCACCCTCCATGAACTCCAAGTCTCTAACCTTTCGGTCTGCATACTCCTTTTGTCTACTTTGCGCCGCTAGAAGCTTTTCTTGAATAGCTTTCACCTTCTCCATAGAATCCCTCAAAAGATCGGTACCCCAAGGTCTAACCTCGAATGCATCAAACCAACCAATGGGAGACCTACATCTCCTACCATACAATGCTTCAAATGGAGCCATGTCAATGCTTGAGTGATAGCTATTATTGTATGAAAACTCCGCTAAGGGTAAGAAGCTATCCCAATGGCCACCAAACTCTATCACACATGCACGAAGCATATCCTCCAAGACTTGAATCGTTCGCTCAGACTGACCATCGGTCTGAGGATGGAACGCAGTACTATGGTCCAACCTAGTACCCAATTCCCCATGTAATGTTTTCCAAAACTTAGAAGTAAATCACAGACTTATCCGATATGATGGATAATGGAACCCCATGCAATCGAACAATCTACGAGATATAGACCTTGGCTAACTTCTGCGTTGTAAGTCACCTTTACCGGAATGAAATGAGCAGATTTAGTTAGCCTATCGACAATTACCCAAATGGAGTCATACTTACCCATTGTCTTTGGAAGACCAACCACGAAGTCCATCGCGATTCTCTCCCATTTCCATTCAGGAATAGGCATTCTCTGAAGTGTTCCTCCGGGCCTTTGGTGTTCATACTTCACTTGTTGACAGTTTGGACACTTGGCAATGAAGTCAACAATATCACGCTTCATTCTACTCCACCAAAAGTGTTGCTTTAGGTCACGGTACATCTTGGTCGCGCCCGGATGTATAGAATACCGTGAACTATGAGCCTCTGTTAGAATAGTGTTGATCAAATCATCGACGCGGGGTACACACACACCTTCCTTTGATTCTCAAAACACCTTCCTCATCGATTTGTGCTTCCTTAGCCTCTCCTCGCAATACTTTATCTTGGATTCGCCTTAGTTTCTCATCATCAAACTGTTTTCCCTTAATCTTGTCGAGAAAAGAAGATCTCGACTCCACACTAGCCAACAATCCTCCCTTCTCATTTATTTCTAACCTCATCAAGTCGTTAGCCAGAGTCTGAACCTCTCTAGCCAATGGGCGTCTAGAAGCTTGCAAATGGGCTAAACTTCCCATGCTTCCCGCCTTTCTACTCAAAGCATCTGCCACCACATTCGCCTTCCCCGGATGATACAAAATAGTGATGTCGTAGTCCTTTAGTAGTTCCATCCATCTCCTTTGTCTCAAGTTCAAATCTTTCTGTGTAAAGACGTACTGAAGGCTACGATGATCCGTGTAGACTTCACACTTAACCCCATACAAATAGTGTCTCCATTGTTTTAGTGCAAATACTACCGCGGCCAACTCCAAATCATGGGTCGGATAGTTACGTTCATGCACCTTTAATTGCCTCGAAGCATAAGCAATTACACTCTTCTCTTGCATTAGCACTGCACCCAACCCAGAATAGGATGCATCACAATACACAATGAAGTCCTTACCTTCCACTGGCAAGGTGAGAATGGGTGCGGTAGTCAATAAAGTCTTGAGCTTTTGAAAGCTTTCCTCACACTCATCCGACCATACAAATGGAACATTTTGCTTAGTCAAGTTCGTCAATTGAGAAGAAATAGAAGAGAATCCCTTGACGAATCGGCGGTAGTAACTAGCTAACCCCACAAAACTTCTTATTTCTGACACATTAGTGGGTCTTACCCAATTCTTCACTGTCTCAATCTTAGAAGGGTCTACCATTACCCCATCCTTCGAAACTACGTGCCCCAAGAAGGACACCGCATCTAGCCAAAACTCACACTTAGAGAATTTGGCGTAAAGCTTTTTCTCCCTCAACATTTCCAATACCATTCTCAAATGCTCTTCATGTTCCTTCTTGCTCTTCGAGTATACCAATATATCATCAATAAATACGATCACGAAAAGGTCCAAATATGGCTTAAAGATCCCGTTCATTAAGCTCATGAACGCAGCAGGGGCATTCGTAAGACCAAAAGACATCACCACAAATTCGTAATGTCCATATCTAGTTCGAAAAGCAGTCTTTGGTACATCCGTTGCCCGTATTTTCAATTGATGATAACCGGATCTCAAGTCAATCTTAGAGAAGACACAAGCACCTTGTAGTTGATCGAACAAGTCATCAATGCGAGGAAGAGGATACTTGTTCTTGATAGTTACCTTATTCAGTTGTCTGTAGTCTATGCACATCCGAAAACTCCCATCCTTCTTCTTCACAAACAAAACCGGAGCACCCCAAGGGGATGCACTTGGTCTAATGAAGCCTTTGCTCAACAACTCTTGAAGTTGAGCCTTTAACTCTCTTAATTCGGCGGGAGCCATTCTATACGGGGGTATAGAAATGGGGCGAGTACCCGGTTCAAGATCAATGTAGAAGTCAATATCCCTATCTGGTGGCATACCAGGAAGATCTGCAGGGAACACATCCAAAAATTCTCGAACTACCGAAACTGATTCGATTGAGGGTACTTGGATGGTGTCATCCCTAAGATGTGCTAAGAAAGCTAAACAACCCTTACTAACCATCTTCTGAGCACCAAGAAAGGAGATAATACGCACCGGATTAGAAGTGTAGTCACCCTCCCACACTAACGGATTCCGCCTCTGTGCTTGGCTAACGCCACCGCTTTAGCATTACAATCCAAAATTGCAAAATTCGGAGAGAGCCAAGTCATACCTGAATTACATCAAAATCACCCATTTCTAAGATAACCAAATCTACGTAAGTGTTGCTCCCCACAAAATTCACCAAACAAGACCTATACACTTTTTCAACTACCACAGACTCACCCACCGGAGTAGAAACACGAATAGGCATATCAAGTAATTCACAATGTAGATTTAGACCATTAGCAAATGATGAAGATACATATGAAAACGTGGAGCCAGGGTCAAATAATATAGATGCCATGCAATCACAAACCAAAAGATTACCTGTGATAACAGCATCAGACGCCTCGCTCAGATCTCCCAGGGAAAGCGTAACAATGGGCCCTATCGTTTGTCCGTCCATTGCCCCTACCATGTTGCGTAGTAGTGGCTCCGCTTTGCCCTTCACCTCTGCCGCTTTGGTGACCACCATTACCTCGGCCACCACGCCTCCCGAATAACGACCTCTACCATTACCACCCCTACCTCTAGCGGTGGGGTTACGTAACTCTGGTTTGGACAATACCTCTTAATGTGTCCAATCTCTCCACACCCATAACATTCTCTGGGTTCACGATCGGCCTCTCAGAGAAGTGTTGACCGCTCGAGGTGGACCCCCAACTACGATCTGTAGTGAAGGCGTATTGGTCGATTGGAGTGACCTCAGGAGTTCATCCTCTAGAATAAGAACCATTAAACTCACCTCCCTTCGAAACCTCTTCAATGTAGGCGTGGTGGTGAAGTCATAGGTTTCACTCCTTCCACCTCTATCACAAAGTCTACCACCTCTTGGAAGGATGTTGCTTGCCGCTATCCGCAAGGTGAAATCCGCACTCGCCTCAATCCCTTCACAAAGCGGCGGATCCGTTCTTGTGTTGAAACAGAGTTGGGTGGCGATCACGGATAGTGCGCGAAATTTAGCCTCGTATGCATTAACCGTCATTCTACCTTGCTCCAGACTCAAGAACTCATCCCTCTTCCTATCCCTCAAGGTCCGGGGGATATACTTTTCCATGAACAAACTCGAGAATGATTCCCAAGTCATAGGTGGTGCCTCCGTTGGTTGACACTCAACATGTGAACGCCACCACATTTTGGCGTTCCCTTGAAACTGATAGCTCACGAACTCGACACCAAACCTCTCTACTATACCCATCTTGTGTAGTAGCTCATGACAATCAACCAGAAAATCGTAGGCATCCTCTGATTCTGCACCTTTAAAGACTGGAGGTTTCAATTTCAAGAACTTACTGAAAAGTTCATGTTGATCGTTTGTCATAATAGGCCCAGTAGTCAGACGTGGAAATGTGCCCATTCCCAATGGTGCATCCATGCGAGAGCCATAGTAGCCGCATGTCGTACCTCAAACCGGAGGTGTTGGTGCGTAAAACCCCTGGAGGTGCTCGACCGTGATCGGATAACCCGCTAAGATAAGCGAGAACACGATTGATCGTCTCTGGGGTCGGTTGGGGTGGCATTTCCAGGTTCTGTACTTGCTCATTCACCCCATGCTCCCCTTCTCTTATCGCCTCTTCAGTCGGTGGAGGAGTCACCGCCCTAGTATCAGATGGGCTAGGTGCTCGTCCTCTTCCTCTAGAGGACGTCCTCCCACGACCTCTACCACGGCCTCTTGCCGTTGTTGTTGCTGGTGCGGTCGTTGCTCTAGTTCTAACCATCTGCGAAATAGAGTGAAGATGGTCAGATACCAATTCGTATCGTCTAGATACCAATTGGACTCAAGTAGTAGCACGAAAGAAAGAATGAAAGAGTGGAATTTTCCTAAAGTCTTATAGCCTCTCAAGGAAAAGTAAAGGCGTCCCCCTACCGTTCCTTAAGACTCTACTAGACTGTTCTTGTGTGATGAGACCAACGAACCTAATGCTCGATACCAAGTTTGTCACGACCCAAATCCGGCCGCGATCGCACCCACATTTACCCTCCTATGTGAGCGAACCAACCAATTTAACCCTTATCATTTCAATATATAACAACAGAAAGTAATGCGGAAGACTTAAACTCATTAATAAAACAATTCAAAACTATTATTATTATCCCCAAAATCTGGAAGTCATCATCACAAGAACATCTATCTCAAATTACTAAACTAGGAATGTCTAAGAAGCTAAAACAAATACTAGCTAGTCCATGCCGGAAGTTCAAGGCATCAAGACTTGAAGAAGAAGACCAGTCAAGCTAGACGCATTAGCTCACCCCGAATTTCCGATGAAGTGAAGACTGCTAGATCTCTGTTGAGTTGAAGTTGACGGAACGTTTCTTGCATTACACAAATAACAAAGAAGAAAAACATAAAGGTAGGGGGTCAAGACAACCACACGCATCTTGAGTAGATATCATCGGCTAACTCAAAATAGGGAACAGTATATATCAATAATAATGCAAATCAACTACAATACTCAACATGTAGCAATAACAACATGAGTTCATCAATGATTACAACCGAGTTCACACATGAGGGCTCAAGCCTCAATACCATACTCATTTGGGAATTAAGTTCATTAGATTGAGTATATTCATTATCTTTCAAGATTCATTATCTTTCTTCCTCTTGTGTCGCACGTGACACTCCGCCTCTCTATTTCTATCCTGGTGCCTGAACGCGTGGCACTCCGATCCTCATATACTATCCTGGTACCGAACGTGGCACCCGATCCATATTCTATCCTGGTGTCGGAACGTGACACTTCGATCCTCATATTCATTCTATCCTGGTACCGAACGTGGCACCCGATCCTCATATTCATTCTATCCTGGTACCTAACGTGGCACCCGATCCATATTCTATCCTGGTGTCGAACGTGACACTCCGATCCTCATATTCATTCTATCCTGGTACCGAACGTGGCACCCGATCCATATTCTATCCTGGTGTCGGAACGTGACACTCCGATCCTCATATTCATTCTATCCTGGTACCGGAACGTGGCACCCGATCCATATTCTATCCTGGTGTCGGAACGTGACACTCCGATCCTCATATTCATTATATAATATATCAAGCCTTCTTTCATACTAAGGCATCATCATTCTCATTATATAATATATCAAGCGAATTAGGGTTCTTTCAAGATTTGGGATTCAATAGCTTCATCATGCTTTGTTAATTCATCACAATTTCACATTCATATTCATGCAAGCATACAACTTAAGAACATAGTAGGGTTTACAATAATATCAACACATAATATTCACTATTAAGAGTTCACTACGAATATCGTAACATAAACCATAACCTACCTCCACCGAAGAATTGGAATCAACAAGAATTCTCCCAAGCTTTGCTATCCTCTTTGTTTTCTCTCTTTCTCGTTCGACTTTCCCTCTCTCTTTTCTGTTTGTTTTATTCAAACCCTCCTTCTTTTACCCTAATTAATGTATAATTAAGAATAAAAGAGGACAATAAACCCCTCTAATTAACTTAAGGTTACCTAATTTAACCCCTAAGTAATTAGACTTATTAATGTTACCCCTCAATCTTTATAATTAAGGAAAGAATAGTCAAAAACGACCCTTAAAACGTGTGGAGAAATCCCAAACTGCCTGGGATTGTGCAGCCTGTGACGGGCCGTCACACAGGCCGTCGTGTCTCCCAGGACTCGGGTGGTGCGGCGACGTCACCACTGTGACGGTCCGTCCCGCCTCCGATCTGGCGGTCAGGAACTCGTTTCTCGTCCCAATTTCTCAAAAGTTGAAGTGTTTTGCAACGGAAACTCACGACCGTCCGTCGTGGATGTGACGGTCCGTTCTGTCATTTCGTTACGAAGTTCAGAGAGTCGATTTTCAGTACCCAAATTAAGAATTCTAAGTGTCATGGGACGGAACACCCACGACGGTCCGTCGAGCCTGCGACGGTCCGTCGTTGGCTCCGTGGTTTCAGCCAGTTTTTCCCGAATTTGTTCTGCAACTCTAAAACGACTAAACAGGTCGTTAGATCTTTAAACAATCCTTTTGTAACTACTTGTGATCTCAGAACAATATACATCTAGAAACGTTATCCAATTTAATCTTAATCGCAAAAATTTAAGGTGACATGTCTCTATAATTTTTAATGAACTATCTTATTCTAAAAAATATGAATTTAGATATATTTAACTTGGTTTACTAATTAATAAGTCTACAAAAAATCACATTTTTACCATAAAAGCCCATCTTTATGTGATTTACTAACAACATATGCTAATAACTTTATCCTAAAAAACATTTAACAATAACTACCAAAATTCAAGTTGGCATATCCATAAACTTTTAAAAGTCATTCTTATCCTAAAATATATCAGTAATTATGAAATTGGTATGTCAATTAATATGTCCAAAAAAAGATTTTACTATAAAAGCTGAATGTAATATATTTTTTCACATCCACCATCAAGAAAATTTTATATTTTTAGATAGTATATTCCAAGTCAAGCAAGGTTTATACTTACTAGCTTTATATTTACAAGATTTTTTAAGGTCTGACTTTATGAAATTACTATTATAAACTAATTATTATTATTATTATTATTGGTTAGATGAAATGAATACTTTCATCAACAATGAAGAGGTCAACACGAAGAAAGTTATCTTCATAATGGGGGGCAAATGAACGGGAAAATCCCGTCTCTCTGTTGACCTTGCCACCCATTTTTGAGGAGAAATAATCAACTCGGATTAAATTCAAACTTAGAAGGGACTTTAAATTGTTACAAACAAGATCACACACACTGAGAAACAAGATGTACGACACTATTTGATACATAAATATATTTATTGTCAAGAATACTTATATCAAATTACTACCTAGATAATTTTATACTCGTAATTATAGATTCTAGTGAATAATATACTTTACTATTAAAAAATTATTTCTTTAAATTCTGAGAAAGTTGAATTGATCACATTTTTTTAGGTGAAATTGAACCACATTAAGACATCAAAGCTGAAGATTTTTGTTTGCAAGATGTCCTCTATGTAGAAAAAATAATATAACTCATCGTGTTCCATTTATTGTTGGAGGATAATATTCGTATATTGAAAAACTTGTGGAAGATCCTGTGTTCACGTTCAAATATAAGTATGATGGTTGCTTTATTTGGATTAATGTTGAGCAATACGTATTGAACCGTAGAGTTGACATGAGGGTTAATCAAATGGTCAAAACAGGTAATTTTTGTAATTATTTTATGTATCAATCAAGATATACTATCATGCAGCTAGCTAAAAAGTTTTCTTATATAATTTTCTTAATAACACTTTTGGTTATCAAATATATGTTCTACTAAATAAAACTCTTCTTTAAATTTGTGTTGCATGCAGGGCTAGTGGATGAGGTGCGACAAATGTTTATTCTAGAAGCAGATTACACCAAAGGAATCCGACTGTCCATCGATGTCCTTGAAATGGACAGATATTTAAGGGAAGAAACAAATATGGACGAAGATGATGAATCAAAGCAGATGATTCTTCAAGCTTCAATTTCAAGTATCAAGCGTAATACTCGTATGTTTATTTGTTACCAACTTGACAAGATTCAACGATTAATAAGCGAGCAAATGTGGTAAGTGCATCATATTATTGCTACGGACGTTTTAAAAGAAGATAGAGAAAAAGATCTTGAGGAATCATGGACGAATACTATTTTTCAACCATGCCTAGATATTTTGAAGAGATTTCTCAAAAACGATCATTACAATATTATTATTGAGTGTTAAATCGTCACTATCGCCATCTTCTGTTTTGGTCTCTTTTATTTTTGACTAATTTTGTACAGTTTGTATCGCATTTCAAATATATATGTATGATATGACCCTTATTTCTATATATGTTACTCTTGTAGGTAAAAAAAATTTTATCTATAGAGGAAATATTTATTTGAAGTTTCAATCCAAGACCAAGCCCCAACTCCATGTCCAAGTCTTCTATATTTCATATATTTTAATACAAATACGTATGTATTACATGAGATCACTCATAATGTCAGGCTAATAGAGTGATAAAATAATAAATCACCATAAACGTTCGGGAAAATTCCACCCTTAAAGGATTTTGATGAATAGAATTCTTAACTCAATACTTAAAAAAGTTACATAGACAAAGAAGATAAAAAAGTAAATTTGTAATCTATCGGTAATGAATTTATTCTAGATAATTCTATCATGGTGTTTGAAGCTTGATTCCATAAAGTCCTTATCTATTACTGTATGGTGCACAAGTTGATATAAATACTCGTAATTGAAATAGTTATCGATAATTGTTCACTTCCCTCTTATGGAATTAGACTTAACACATATGAGGTGTTGTTGAATAGTGTAAGATTTGACACATTATCACTTGAATATATTCCGTCAGAAATATTATTGAGTTCTTTGTACAATCCTTTTGTAACTACTTGTAATCTCATAACAATATATATCTAGAAACGACATCCTAAAATAATTTAAGCTTAATCGCCAAGATTTAAGGTGACATATCCCTGAATTTTTTTAACGAACTATTCTTATTCTAAAAGATATGAATTTATATATATTTAATTTGGTTTACTAATTAATAAATCTATAAAAAAATCACATTTTTACTATAAAAGCCCAGCTCTATGTGATCTCCTAACAACGTACACTAATAACTTTATCCTAAAACATATTTAATAATATTTAACAAAATTCAAGTTGACATATCTATGAACTTTTAAAAGTCATTCTTATCCTAAAATATATCAGTACTTATGAAATTTGTATGTCAATTAATAAGTTCACAAAAGATTTTACCATAAAAGCTGAATGTAATTTTCTTTTTCACATCCACCATCAAAGAAAATTTTATATTTTTAGATAGTATATTTCAAGTCATGCAAGGTTTCTACTTATTAGCTTTATATTTACAAGATTTTTAATGTCTGACTTTATGAATTCACTATTATAAACTAATTATTATTATTTTTTGTGTAGATAAAATGAATACTTTCATCAACAATGAAGAGTTCAACAAGAAGAAAATGATCTTTCATAATGGGGGCCACAGGAACGGGAAAATCCCGTCTCTCTGTTGAACTTGCCCCCCATTTTCGAGGAGAAATAATCAAATTGGATAAAATGCAAATTAACAAGGGACTTGAAATTGTTACAAACAAGATCACACACAGTGAGAAACAAGGTGTACAACACTATTTGTTACGTATATGTTTATTCTCAAGAATACTTATATCAAATGACTACCAAGATTATTTTATAGTATTAATTATAGATTCTAGTGAAAAATATAATTTACTATTAAAAAATATTTCTTTAAATTCTGAGAAAGTTAATTTGATCACATTTTCTTAGGTGAAATTGAACTAGATTCATACTTCACAGCTGAAGATTTTTGTTTGCAAGTTGTCGTCTTTATAGAAAAAATATTGAAGACTCAACGTGTTCCAATTATTGTTGGAGGCTCAAATTCATATATTAAAAAAACTTGTGGAAGATCTTGTGTTCATGTTCAAATATAAGTATGATAGTTGCTTTAGTTGGATTGATGTTGAGCAATCAGTCTTGAACAGTAGAGTTGACATGAGGGTTGATCAAATGGTCAAAGCAGGTAATTTTTATAATTATTTTACGTATCGTTCAAGATATACTATCATGCAGCTAGCTAAAAAATTTATTATATAATTTTCTTAATAATACTTTTGTTTATAAAATATTTAATATACTAAATAAAATTCTTCTTTAAATTAGTGTTGCATCCAGGGCTAGTGGATGAGGTGCGACATAATTTCATTCCAGATGCAGATTACACCAAGGAGTCCGACTGTCCATCGATGTCCCTGAAATGGACAGATATTTACGGAAGAAAGGTATGAAAATATTCTTTCTGTCTCCTCACTCCCTGACTCCATTCTCCGAAGGAAGGGCAGTTGAACTGATACTTGCCATTCAGAGGAATCGCTCCTCGGCAGTACTAGTCAGAACTAAACTCCTAACCTTTGAAATTGAGCTTCTCCGGTCCTGGGAGAGTTGCTTCTTTCTTTGACTTGGTTTGCCCACTTCAAAAGTTTTCCATAAGACCTTATCCCTCAAACCTCATGTGGAAAGAGATATTCCTTAGGTTGTTGGTTGAGAGAAGAGATATCCATTGGGACGAAGCTGACAGAACGACACCTGCTTTCTTAAGGATCCTCGGTAACTCAACTAGTTTTCTTTTCCGGGAATGAACTAGCCTAGAGGAAATGGACGTCAAGCCTATAAGTCAAGTACTCAAGAAGATTTTATAGGCGAAGACACTCTCAGTCGAAGGTAGGGCAGTCTTCCTAGCTTTAGGGTCAATCGAATAGATAGAAGATCTAGCGCCTCGGTCAGAGAGAATGGGGCACGAGTTCGTGACCTAATAGAGTAGTGTTTTGTGATCCCGGGGAAAGCTATCATAGTGATTCCACTAGACTTGAAAGCAAATGAAACAAATCGGGATAAAGCTTTAACCAAGCGTAGTTGGCGGAGTATGACCTCTTGATTTGAAGTTTTCTGGATTCCTAGTCTACTATATATGACTTAATAGAATACAGTATTAATCAATCAAACAAATATAGACGGAGATGAGGAATCAAAGTAGATGATTCTTCAAGCTTCAATTTCAAGTATCAAGCGTAATACTCGTATGTTTATTTGTTACCAACTTTATAAGATTCAACGATTAATAAGCTAGAAAATGTGGTCAATGCATCATATTATTGCTACGAACGTTTTCAAAGAAGATAGAGAAGAAGATCTTGACGAAGCATTGACGATTACTGTTTTGCAACCATGCCTAGAAATTTTAAAGAGATTTCTCAAAAACGATCATCACAATATTATTATTGAGTGTATATAAATCGTCATTATCGCCATCTTCTGTTTTGGTCTCTTTTATTTTTGACATATTTTGTACAATTTGAACCGCATTACAAATATATATGTATGATATGACCCTTATTTCTATATATGTTACTCTTGTCTGTAAAAAAAATTCTTATCTATAGACGAAAAATTTATTTTAAGTTTCGATCCAAGATCAAGCCCCAACTCCAAGTCCAAGTCTTCTATATTTCATATATATTAATACAAATCCGTATGTATTACATGATATCACTCATAATGTCAAGCTAATAGAGTGATAAAATAATAAATCATCATAAATGTTCGGGAAGATTCCACCCTTGAAGGATTTTGATGAATAGAATTCTTAACGCAAAACTTAAAAATGTTACATAGACAAAGAATATAAAATAGTAAATTTGTAATCTATCGATAATGAATATATTCTACCTAATTCTATCATGGTGATTGAAGCTTGATTCAATAAAGTCCTTATTTATTATTATATGGTGCACACGATAATATAAATACTGGTAAATGAAATAGTTATCAATAATTGTTCACTTCCCTCTTATGGAATTAGACTTAACACTTATGATTTGTTGTTGAATAGTGTAAGATTTGACGCAATATCACTTGAATATATTCTGTTAGAAATATTATTGAGTTCTTTATACAATCCTTTTGTAACTACTTGTGATCTCATAACAATATACATCTAGAAACGTCATCGTAAAATGATTTAAGCTTAATCGTCAAAATTTAAGGTGACATATCGCTAAATTTGTAAATGAACAATTCTTATTCTAAAAGATATGCTTATATATATATATATATATATATATATATATATATATATATATATATATATATATATATATATATATATATATATATATATATATATATATATATAGTTCGTTTTATTAATTAATAAGTCTATTAAAAATCACATTTTTACTAGCCCAGCTCTATGTGATATCCTAACAACGTACACTAATAACGTTATCCTAAAATATATTTAATAATAATTACCAAAATTCAAGTTGACATATGTATAAACTTTTAAAAGTAATTCTTATCCTAAAATATATCAGTAATTATGAAATTGGTATGTCAATTAATAAGTCCACAAATATATTTTACTATAAAAGTTGAATGTAATATTTTTTTCACATCCGCCATCAAGAAAATTTTATATATTTATATAGTATATTCCATGTCAAGCAAGGTTTCTACTTATTAGCTTTATATTTACAAGATTTTTTAATGTTTGACTTTATGAATTCACTATTATAAACTAATTATTATTATTATTTTTCTGTAGAATAAATGGATACTTTCATACACAATGAAGAGTTCAACAAGAGGAAAGTGGTCTTCATAATGGGGGCCACAGGAATGGGAAAATTCTGTCTCACTGTTGACCTTGCCACCCATTTTCGAGGAGAAATAATCGACTCGGATAAAATGCAAGTTTACAGGGGATTTGAAATTGTTACAAACAAGATCACACACACTGAGAAACAAGACGTATGACACTTTTTTTTAGGTATATATGTTTATTCTCGAGAATACTTATATCCAATGACTGCCTTGTTGGAATAATGCATCAATGTTTAGTCTTCCAAAATTGTCTCTTAGTTTTTTAAGAAGTCTTTTTAGAATTTCGTAGTACATGTATCTAGTAAATTGTGATACATGTTTTTAGTTATTTGTGCAAGACTTTTTGTTTTCTATTTTGCGTAGTATAAATAGTGATGTAGTTGATGATTGTAATCATCTCATGTGGTGGCATTGCTCCATTTCACGACTAAGTGTATGAAAGAAGGGAAACTTTTATTTAATATTTTTAGTCCCTCCTTTATAGAAGTCGGGCCCTCACAACCATAAATAAGATCCTACAAGACATGACTTCATAGAAACCATAGGAATCTTGAACTATGTGCTCTGCGACAAACTTTGTCACGATACGAGTCTACACCCTTGACATGGCCGACACTCAAGAACCATTGTTGGTCCCCAAGAGAACCCCCAACCTGGCTGACTACAAGCAGGAGACTAACTGAAGCATGCAAAAGGTTAAAACATAATAAAATTCATGAACTGAAATACAAAACATTAGCTTCAAAGAAAGCTATGAATAATCTAACATATTAAATTCACCATAAATTAGAAAACTTAAGTCGTTAAAAAATTTAATAAAATAAATGATACAGACTTCTCAACAACACTGACTATCTATGTAGCCTCAAACTCATAAAATTCAAAGTCAAAACAAGACCCACGACATCCTAACAACTGACATAAATGAAAGGTAGATGAAATCCTTCGGAAGCAATGAGTCTCACCATAGCTTAGTCGAACTCTCGGATGTTTCAAAAAATCTCCTATTTAAGATCCTGAATACATGTGTCTACATCATAAGAAGATGCATGCAAAATGGCTCAGTACGTGGTATATACGAGCATGTAAGGAGAATTCTAAAGTATAACATAAACTTGAACATGATAAAAATGGAAACATATTCACAACTTTTTAAACTTACTCTACGCAAGGAATACTCAAGGACACTCAAAACCACTCAACCTTACTCAACTCAGAAGTAGATACGATCTCAACTCAGAGATTAGATACTCAACTTCAAATATAACATACTTGAATAAATGAAGCACATATCAACTGAAGATACTCAACTTAAGTTACTCAACTCAAAATACTCAAATCATCATACATAACTAAACTCACTTCAAAATAAAGTAGTTTAAAACAAGTGCAATATAAAGAATGTTGTTTTAAAACATTATGTCAACTCTGTGCATATGACAAGGATTAAACATAACTCTAAAATGTACATGAAAATACAATAACTTATGTGGGAATTTCTCTAACCGACAACCATCACATATGATCTATATTGATGATACATCAATCTATCTCACACTGCCAACTCATCCTATACCCGGACAAAGGTATATGACTTGCGCTACTAATTGGATCGACTAGTCTATTGTGAAAAAAATTCACCTAAAAAGTATGACCCTTTTTCTTCCCATGGTGGCTACATGGGTTTATGGAGACGTGAGTTATATGAACTCGCACTCATCCATATTCAGTGCTTAATACTACTCCTACAATATTATATATGTTATGTTTTGATAACAAACATCATCTTGTGATTTGATATTAGTGCTAAAAAACATAGTTCAAAGTCTATCTTGAAAATCTAATATTTCTTTCTTACTTCATTTAGAAAGCGATTACTCTTTTCTAAAAACTAGCCCAAAGGCTCTTGGAAATCTCATTTTTCATTCTTATTTAAATATGAAAATGTTTTAAATCTCTTTGGTAATAGTTATTCCCCATATACTTATTGGAAGAAAAGAACTTGAACTTTACTCTTTCTCAACTCAGTGATAAAGTATTGAAAACAAGTTCTAAAACAACTTGTAAAAAGACTTTTTAAAATAGGGTTCATGGCGAATTATAGTCATGAATGACTAAATTCAAGGTTTTCAATTACCGCACATAGAACTCAATACTTTGAACTCAACAACTCCAGATCTAAAGGATTTCATGATATTACTTATATCAAGAGTTATAGACTCTGAGGGTTCGTGCACAATTGTCCCTGAACTTCTTAACTTAAGGACTCAATGATACCTCTCATCTCAAGAGTGCTCGACTCATAGGGTTCATACGGAATTATGGGACTAAACTACTCAACTGAATAAGATAATGGGTCATATGTAATAATCACATGGTTAGTACTTAATCTCAAATTGTGATTAGGAACTCGACACTTAGAGGCTTATAACTTGAAGATACCACTTCTCTGAAAGATTCTCAACTTACGAAGTTCATGTTGAATTATGACCATGAAACAACTCCACTCAAAGGTCTATATAGCTACATGAAACTTATGAATACAACTCTTTTTATTCTCTGACTTACTTCCGTAAAACATAGTTCGAATCGATAGTTGGTCACAAAGGATTCGTAATTGAACTTAAATATTTTCTTGAACTCTACTCTTAACTCTCTCTTGAATGTGAACTATGAGTTCAAAAGTTATTGTTCATGATATAGAGGATCTCATGACGACAAGGTAGACTCATGAATACATTTTCTTCCTTCTCATACTCACTTGCTAGAGTCTTGAAACAAGTAACTAGAAATTATAGAAGGCTCATCAAAAGGAATCAAATAGATTTTCTCAAGATTATTAGAAAAACTCTCAAGACTAAGCTCTTAACTTTACCGTGAATTTAAATTATTAATTCAAAGTTATGATTCATGTTACGAATGATTTGTAAGGGTTTAGAAGTATATGAAAATGTTTATACTCAAAAGGAATGAAGATACACTTTAATTGAGCTCAAATGGGACAATTGACGGAAAAAGAGTGAGTGCAGGCAACCCTAGCGCATTCCATGTGCGGGCGCCAGACCCTAACTTTAAAGATACTATATGGGCGCACTTTTTGGGCGTGCCGTGCCAGACTTTACCCAGGCAAAGTTCAATTAATTTTGCCTCTCATTTTTTCATCTTAAATTACTTTTAATCGATTTTTTTTCTCAAGTTTTTCATAGATTCAATAACCCTACCTAAATACGCACTAATCCACTCAAAAAACTCTAAAAACAATCACTTTCATCTCAAGAAATCATCGAAACCACAACAAATATGATTTAGAATGAACGTCAAGAGCACTTCTCAAGAACTTAATTCCTTCAACTTATTAGAGTGAAACACGCTGAAAATAACATGTTTGGCATCTGGGTTAACAGACCCAACACTATGGAATCTTACATACCTCGTAGGGATTAAACCCATGGTGAAATACTGCAACAAGACGCAAGAATCTCGACAAAAGCTTGATCTTCTTCTCTTTTATCTTCTTTTCAATTATTAAACTCTAAGCTAAAACCCTATGTTTATAATAGGATTATAAAACTGAACATAAAAGGGTTGGCCATACAAATATTACTAAAAACGAATAAAATCTTATTGGGTAAGGGAAATACCAAAATACCACTTACAATTTTCGGCAAATTTTCCTTAATTAGACAACATAACTTCAAAAGGTCATATCTCACTCATCCGAACTCGAGACATAGCAAACTTGGTGGCGTTGGAAAGATAATTTAATTTTATTTCCCAAGGTATTTTTTACAGCACACCTAACTCTTTCTTTGGTAGAATTTATGGTCGTTTGAACTTGATCCAAAAATTAATGGATCTTAGGAATGACTTGAATGCTTTGCTCTTTGGTTCTTCTTGGAACTTAAGGTGTTGAATCTAGTGAATTAGCACTTAGGAAAATTTATATTCATCAGTAAAATCTTATTCACAACAAAGGAAGGTTTGAGTCTTAATTTTAAAATTGTCTAGGGTCTTACAATGTGAAATATTTGGGGTTTGATTTTGTGAAAGATGTTCAAGATAAGGTAAGGAGCATTCAAACTAAACTTCTAGCCGCGCAAAGTAGACAAAAGAAGTACGCAGTTCAAAGGTAAGAGATATGAAATTTCAAATGACCGACAATGTTCTTCTTAAGGTATAACCCATGAAATTCATCTCGAAAGATGTTAATTTTAGTTTATTTTATTAATTTAGTCTAGTATAATTTTAAGTTATTCAAATTATTTAGTTTATATTCGAGCTAATTAATTAATTTCATTTAAATGAAGTTCTTTAATTAATTATACTAATTTATCCTATTTAGTCTTAGTCGAATGCACCTAATAAATTCGATTTGACTAATTTCTTAATTCTACTTTTTCTATCTTGCTCCATCTCAATTTGGATCCTTTTGATTTTCAACTCAACCCACCAGTTTCCTAATTTCAGCAGCCCCATTCCCAGGTCCATTTATTCCCCCAGCCTATTGCATCAAATCAACCCCATCAGTCGACCCATCAAAACAAATTAACCCAGCGCGTACAACACGCAATTCCCAGCTCCTAACAGTGTCTTCACGCTCAACCAAACAACACCAACAGCAGCACATGGTGAAATGCACGGCAAGTTCACGCCTTAGGCGCGTGAATCAGTCCACTGGGTTCTTCTTGTCGTCTACCTCAGACGTCATTTTCCCGTCTGTCATCGCAGTAACGAAGAGGCACGCGGAATCGTTCTCAACGACGAGAGATCACTCCACATAGCGTTGCAAGGACGATTGGAGCCCATCCCAACCATCGATTTGTCCTTTCCTCTTTCGATTTTGATACAAAGTTTCGTGACCTAATTTCCTCTATATATCCTCTTCTCATTTCACTGTTGGTGGAGATTTTTTTGGAGGAGGAGGAAATTTTCAGGAGCTTTTTCTTTTGGTTGGAGTCTTTCAGTTGGGTAATACCTTTGTTTTAGAACTCTTTTTTGAGCAAGAATACTATAGTAACTTAAGAAAAAAAACAAATACAAAATACATACTAAGCGCTTTCGAAACGGAGAAAGGACTTAGTTTCGGTGTTGAGTTCGATATTTTTCCTCAAGACTTCGACTGTTGTTTGTGTTCTAGCTTTGGTGTGGTGAAGGTCGCTGTTCACCCTTCTCGTTCGTGTCTCGTCGCTGCATCGAATAAGGCAATACATCCCTTTTATTATTGCCCTAATATAACTCTATTCTGACGTCGGTAAATGAGCACAAGTAATTTGCTAAAATATTTTTCTGATGTTAAAATATTGGTTATTTGGATCTATTGGGTTGATAGAGTATCTTAGAGCTACCTGAAGCACTTTTCCGTTTTGTTCGAATTGGTTTCTCTTCTGTTCATTATTTTTGAATGCACTAGCGAATAATCTGCTTTCTTTACCAATTCGTTTGTGCTATTGGATGCCTTCTGTGTCGTTTGGAGCTCTTTTTTTTTTTTTTTTTTTTTTTAGCATAATCGAGTTATTCGTGAACTGCAATGTTAATCGAATCTTTTAACTAATCTTCCCGTCTGGTTTGATATCGTATTATTCTATTACTTGCTGAGGCACAATTACACAAGTGGTCTGCTTCTCTTTTGTTTTGGGCATAATCTTTCTACACCTTGGAAATATGGTTCATTGAAATATTACATTTTTGCTACTAGACTAGTTTTATCATTTAAGCATTCAAGTCGAGTTAAATGCTAACCTTTTGTTGATATAGCATGTTATCATTCATTTGCATTGGTTCAGATTTAAAATCTTTGATTATTTTGTTTTCTCTTTTGTTCAATTTGTTGAATCTTGCTCATAAGGAGCCATTAAATAGAATGTGTTTGCTGCCCTCTATCTCAATTGGCATGTTTCTTATCCCTTGTTTCTCGTTTAAAAAAAATGTTCCTTGTCACAGTATGTTTTTGAGTGTATGGCTAATCTGGTTACTGTTTGAGGTCGGTGTTTAATCTTGTAGCTAGTCTTAGTTCTTTATCTGAAACCCATTCTCAATTGCCTGCCATACTTCAGTGGTTTCTTAACCTTGAATTTGTATTTTATTATTTTTTTATTTAACTGTAATAGGTCCCCATCTCCTTTTCATTTAATTTAAAAGGAAAGAAGTTAATATTGTGGAGTTAGATTTGCATTTAATTTTGTGAGAGTGACGAAATCCTTAAAATGATTTGGGTTTGGTTGAAGCTTTATCACCAATAGCTAAGTTTTGATATTATCCCTGTCTTTTGAATTCTATCAATCGAGCCTTACTTTTTACTTTAAAACTATGCATTAAATGATCTTAATTTTATCTTGTGTTTTGTTTCTTCACCGCTCGTGTGTTTTTATAATTAAATTGTGAAGTCAATTTATAAAATTATAATCTATGTGCTAGTGTATTATGTTGTTTTTATAGGATCATACCAATATCAATTGGATACTAATGTTTCTTTTCCTTCCGCTGCATGTGAAATTTTTTCGTGTTCACTACGAGCTCCTACTACCCTTCTTGCATTTTTGTGATAAGGCCACGAAGTAATCAAATTTCCTTCTTCGAGTCAACCAGCCGCTAAATCTGATGAACAGAAAACCTAAGTGGAAGAAGTTGATATTTTGGCTGAAGAAGCCAGTTTTTTTTTACATTCTGTATTTTAATATTTTGGGTCTAAGCCCTTGTCGCCTTTTATTTACTTATAATTACCTTGTTAGTTTAGGAGAGGTACAAAATGAAATGGGTCTAAATATCGGTCCAGGCGGAAAAAAATCGGATCTGGGCCGAACCCAACTCTCTCCCCCTTTCTCTTTTACTTTATTGTGTATTTATTTGTCGTTAGTTGTCGTTAGTCTTAGGATTAAAAGTTTCAAATCTCTCACAAGACGCCTTTATGTTTTAACTATCTTAAGCTTAATCGATCGCCTTTAAATAGACTTATAAAATGATAGTAAATAAATTTTGCGAGTTAAATAAATCACTTAGATAGTAAATTAATACTTAATTTTTTCAAATAACACTAAATAATTTTTATCTCAAAATTTTAAGTTAAACATTATAAGCCAAATAAATTAGTTATCGGATCACCGCAAGTAAGCAATCGTCTTAGATGCTTTTAAAACCTTTCTAAGACGTTAATAAGAATTTCCGAACCCTTTAAATATCTTTCAATTTGAATTTCTATTTTAGTCAATTGGAAGAAGAATTTTCTAGATTTTTCTCAAAAAAATTAAGTGACAACTCTAAACAAGTCTTAAAACTTTAAATAAAACAAAAATTGCTCAACACTTAGCTTTTAAAAAGCTCTCTTGGAATCACTTATCCCTTTCTTGCTCAAAACTCTTTCGGAAATCTTAATTTCCCTTTAACATAAATGTGAACATTTATAAATTTTTAAGGAATACTTAGTTTCCGTATAACTTTTGAGAAATAAATTCAAATTTTACTCTTTGCTTAACTTAAAACTTAATTCTTAGAGAATACTTAGTTCCTTATCTTGAACTCTTTACTCTTTACTTGACTTGAACTTTAAGTCTTTAAAACAAAGTGAAAACGGTTGTCAATGACTTTATAAAACTTTATAAACTTTACTTTGACTTGCTCTTACCTTCTAGACTTGATTCTTAACTTTCCTTGAATTTAAGTATGGTTTCAAGGTTCATGATCACATAATTATGGATGATTTCATGATTTTCAACTTGGAGGTTTCATGCGGAATTATGAGCATGAACTACTCAACTCAAGGACTCAAAAACACTTCTTATCTCAAGATTGTTCGACTTATAGGGTTAATGCAGAATTATGGGCATGAGCTACCCGATTTGAATATCTCGATAACTACATGGAACTAATGAGTACAACTATTCTCATTCTCTTACATACTTCCTCCAATTTCATCTCAAATTATGAGTCGATCTCAAAAGATTCGTAATTGAACTTGAAAGTTTTCTTGGACTCTACTCTTAACTCTCTCTTGAATGTGAATTGCAAAGTCAAGAGTTATGGTTCATGATATGAATGATCTAGGTGATATGGTAGACACGTGAATACATTCTCCTCACTTCATTCTCACTTACTTGAATCTTGAAACAAATTATTATAAGTTGTAGAAGACTCCTCAAAGGAACTCGAAAGGACTCTCTCAAAAGGTTTGGAAGAAATCTCAAAACTTATTCTTGACTTAACCTTGAATCTTAATTATTGTTTCAAGTTTAGGATTCATGTTATGAATGATTGATAAGTGTTTAGAAGTAGTTTAAAGTGTTTATACTCAAAGGGAGTGAAGATACACTTTAAATGAGCTCAAACAGAGCAACCAGGGCAAACTGGATGGGGCAGGTGACCTTGGGGCTATGGATGGCACGGGGAGCCTACCCTTGGAGTAGATGGAAGGGTTTGGGTCGCTATGGCAGGCGCGCCGCGTCATGCCCTAACCCAAAAAATCTGTCGAACGTCTTCACCCTTTCATCTTTTTTCATCTTTTCTCTTCTTGCCTCTTACTGAACTCTCAACTAAAACCTTAGGTATATATTAATATTTAAAGCTAAATCTAAAAGTATTAGACCCCTAAGATATTACTAAAAATGAATTAAATCTTCTTTGGTAAGGAAGTGACCAAAATACCCTCCAATTTTCGGCTAACTTTCCTTAACTGGATAGCCTAACTTCAAAAGGTCATATCTCGCTCATCTCAACTCGAAACTTAGCAAACTTAGCGGATCTGGAAAGATAATTCGAAGATACTTCCTGTGGTATCTTGTAGTACACCTAAATCATTTTGTTCTAGGAGTTATGGTCGTTTAAAGTTTTCCCAAAACTCATACTTAACTTAACTCTTCAAATTGTAGATTTTTTTGCTAATTCCAATTTAGTACTTTTTGAAAATCTTGATGCTAATTATAGTGTATGACCTTAAAACTTAAGAAATTTTTAATTACTTGGTAAAATCTCACTCAATACAATGAACAGTTCGAGTCTTAGTTCGAAAATTTTTCTGGGGTGGTACAATATCTCCCCCTTGAGATCATTCATCCTTGAATGATAACTGAATTGGGTATTGTCACGACCCAAAACCGGGCCGCGACTGGCACCCACATTTACCCTCCTATGTGAGCGAACCAACCAATCTAAACCTTAACATTTCAATATAATATCAACAGAAAATAATGCGGAAGACTTAAACTCATTAATAAAAACCAATTCAATAACTATTATTCCCAAAATCTGGAAGTCATCATCACAAGAACATCTATCCTCAAATTTCTAAACTAAAAAATGTCTAAGGAGCTAAAACAAATAAAAGCTAGTCCATACCGAAAGTTCAAGGCATCAAGACTTGAAGAAGAAGATCCAGTCCAAGCTAGAAGCATTAGCTCACCCTGAATTTCCGATGTAGTGAAACTGGCTAGAATTACTGTTGAGTCGAAGACGACGGTACGTTTGCTGCACTCCACAAATACAAAGAAGAAAACATAAAAGTAGGGGGTCAGTACAAACACAAGTACTGAGTAGATATCATCGGCCAACTCGAAATAGAAAACAGTATATACCAAGTAATATCATAAAATCAACTATGATACTCAACATGTAGCAACAACAAGTACTATATCATTAACAATTATCGTCAAGTTCACACATGAGGACTCAAGCCTCAATACCATACTCATTTGGGAATTAGATTCATTAGATTGAGTATATTAGCATCTTTCAAGATTCATTATCCACATTCCTCTTGTGTCGGTACGTGACACTCCGCTCCCTCATTTATCTCTATTCCTCTTGTGTCGGTACGTGACACTATGATCCCCTACTACTATGTGTCGGAACGTGACACTCCGATCCCCTAAATCTACGTGTCGGTTCGTGACACCCGATCCCCTAATTCTACGTGTCGGTTCGTGACACCCGATCCCCTAATTCTATGTGTCGGTTCGTGACCCCCGATCCCCTAAATCTACGTGTCGGTTCGTGACCCGGTCCCCCTAATACTACGTGTCGGTTCGTGACACCCGATCCCTTAATTCTATGTGTCGGAACGTGACACTCCGATCCCCTAATCTCCTTCTATCAATTCATCAAGCCTTCTTTCTTACCAAGGCATCATCAATCTCATTACTTTAGTTCATCACGCCTTCTTTTATACCAAGGCCTCATTATTAACAAGAGATTAGGTTTTTATCAAGATTTGGGATTCAATAGCTTCATCATGCTTATCTTATCACAATTATATAATCACATTCATGCAAACATACAATTAAACACATAGCAGGGTTTACAATACTATCAATACATATCATTCGCTATTAAGAGTTTACTACGAATAGCATGAAATAACCATAACCTACCTCCACCGAAGATTCGTGATCAAGCAAAAAATTCCCCAAAGCTTTGCTATCCTCTTCGTTTCTCTCTTTCTCGTTCAATTCTCTCTCTCCCTTGTTCTTTCTATTTTCTTATTCAAATCCTCTTTCTTTTACCCTAATTAACATATAATTAAGAATGAAATAATAACCCACTAATTAACATAAGGTTACCTCTTTTAACCCCCAAGTAAATAGACTTATTAACCTTAACCCTCTAACTTTATAATTAAAGTAGGAATAGTCCAAAACGTCCCTTAAAACGTGTAAGGAAATCCGACCCAGACTGGGATTACGCAACCTGTGACGGCCCGTCGTGCCTGCGACGGTCCGTCCTGCAGGTCGTCGCAAAGTTCAGAAACTGGATTTCCACTGAAGAATCTGTGACGGTCCGTCACACCTGTGACGGTCCGTCCTGCCATTCCGTTACGAAGTTCAGAGAGTCGATTTTCAGTACCCAATTTCATAATTTCTAAGTGTTTTGAAACGAGACCCTGCGATGGTCCGTCGTGCCCATGACGGTCCGTCGTGGGGTCCGTCGTCTCAGCCAGTTTTCCAGAAATAAAATCTGCTGCTCAAAACGACTAAACAGGTCGTTACATTAGATACCAATTTACCCATCGTTCGTCCTCGAACGATCACAAGAAGAAAAACAAGGACGAGAAGGGGTACCTGAATCTTTAAACAGGTGTGGGTATCTTTCTTGCATATCTGCCTCCTTCTCCCAAGTGGCTTCTTCAACCGGCCGATTCTTCCATTGCACCTTGATGGATGCAATCTCTCTTGACCTCAACTTGCGAACTTCTCTATCTAAAATAGCAACAGGCTCCTCCTCATAAGACAAATTCTCATCAAGCAAAACTGAATCCCAACGGATAATGTAGTTTCCATTCCCATGGTATCTTTTCAACATAGACACATGAAATACCGGATGCACTCCGGACAGCCCTGGAGGCAAGGCTAATTCGTAAGCCACCTCCCCTACTCGCTTAAGTACTTCAAAGGGATCAATATACCTTGGGCTTAGTTTACCTCTTTTACCAAACCGCATCACCCCTTTCATGGGCGAAACCTTCAACAAGACTTGTTCACCCTCCATGAACTCTAAGTCTCTAACCTTTCGATCTGCATATTCTTTTTGCCTACTTTGCGCCGCTAGAAGCTTTTCTTGAATAAATTTCACTTTCTCTATCGAATCCCTCAAAAGGTCAGTACCCCAAGGTCTAACCTCGAATGCATCAAACCAACCAATGGGAGACCTACATCTCCTCCCATAAAATGCCTCGAATGGAGCCATATCAATGCTTGAGTGATAGCTATTATTGTATGAAAACTCCGCTAAGGGTAGGAAGTTATCCCAATGACCACCAAATTCTATCACACATGCACGAAGCATATCCTCCAACACTTGAATCGTTCGCTCAGACTGACCATCGGTCTGAGGATGGAACGCAGTACTAAGGTCCAACCTAGTACCCAATTCCGAATGCAATGTTTTCCAAAACTTAGAAGTAAACTGCGTACCTCTATCTGATATGATGGAGAGTGGAACCCCATGCAATCGAACAATCTCTGAGATGTAAAGTTTGGCTAACTTGTCTGTGTTGTAAGTCACAATGACCGGAATGAAATGAGCAGACTTAGTTAACCTATCGACAATCACCCAAATAGAGTCATACTTACCCATTGTCTTTGGAAGACCAACCACGAAATCCATTGCAATTCTCTCCCACTTCCATTCCGGAATGGGCATTCTCTGAAGTGTTCCTCCGGGCCTCTGGTGTTCATACTTTACTTGTTGACAGTTTGGACACTTGGAAATAAAATCAACAATATCACGCTTCATTCTACCCCACCAAAAGTGTTGCTTTAGGTCGCGGTAAATCTTGGTTGCACCCGGATGTATAGAATACCTTGAACTATGAGCCTCTGTCAGAATAGTGTTGATCAAATCATCGACGCGGGGTACACATACCCTTCCCTTAATCCTCAACACACCTTCCTCATCGATTGTTGCTTCTTTGGCCTTTCCTTGCAACACTTTATCTCGGATCCGGATCAATTTCTCATCATTAAATTGCTTTCCCCTAATCTTGTCAAGGAAGGAAGATCTTGCCTCCACACAAGGCAAAATCCTCCCTTCTCATTTACTTCTAATCTCATAAGGTCATTAGCCAGAATTTGAACTTCTCTAGCCAATGGGCGTCTAGAAGTTTGCAAGTGAGCTAGACTTCCCATGCTTCCCGCCTTTCTACTTAAAGCATCCGCTACAACATTCGCCTTCCCCGAATGATACAAAATAGTGATGTCGTAGTCCTTCAGTAGTTCCATCCGTCTCCTCTGTCTCAAGTTCAAATCTTTCTAAGTAAAGACATACTGTAGGCTACGATGATCCGTGTATACTTCACACTTAACCCCATATAAATAGTGCCTCCATTGATTTAATGCAAACACTACCGCAGCCAATTCCAAATCATGGGTCGGATAGTTACGTTCATGCACTTTTAATTGCCTCGAAGCATAAGCAATTACACTCTTCTCTTGCATTAGCACTGCACCCAAACCCGAATAGGATGCATCACAATAAACAATGAAATTCTTACCTTCCACTGGCAAGGTGAGAATTGGTGCAGTAGTCAACAGAGTCTTGAGCTTCTGAAAGCTTTCCTCACACTCATCCGACCATACAAATGGAACATTCTGCTTAGTCAAGTTCGTCAATTGAGAAGCAATAGAAGAGAATCCCTTGACAAATCGGCGGTAGTAGCTAGATAACCCAACAAAGCCCCTTATTTCTGACACATTAGTAGGTCTTACCCAATTCTTCACTGTCTCAATCTTAGAAGGATCCACCATCACTCCATCCTTAGAAACCACGTGCCCCAAGAAGGACACTGCATCTAGCCAAAACTCACACTTAGAGAACTTAGCGTAAAGCTTTTTCTCCCTCAACATTTCTAATACAATTCTCAAATGTTCCTCATGTTCCTTCTTACTTTTAGAGTATATCAGTATATCATCAATAAATACAATCACAAAGAGATCCAAATATGGCTTAAAAATCCCGTTCATCAAGCTCATGAACGCAGCAGGGGCATTCGTAAGACCAAAAGACATCACTACAAATTCGTAATGCCCATACCTAGTTCGAAAAGCAGTCTTTGGCACATCCGTTGCTCATATTTTCAATTGATGTTACGGATCTCAAGTCAATCTTAGAGAAGACACAAGCACCTTGTAACTGATCGAACAAGTCATCAATGCGAGGAAGAGGATACTTGTTCTTAATAGTTACCTTGTTCAACTGCCGGTAGTCTATGCACATCCGAAAACTTCCATCCTTCTTCTTCACAAACAAAACCGGAGCACCCCAAGGAGATGCACTTGGTCTAATGAAGCCTTTGCTCAACAACTCTTGAAGTTGGGCCTTTAACTCTCTTAACTCCGCGGGAGCCATTCTATAAGGGGGTATAAAAATGGGGCGAGTACCCGGTTCGAGATCAATACAGAAGTCAATATCCCTATCTGGTGGCATACCAGGAAGATCTGCAGGGAACACATCCAAAAACTCACGGACTACCGAAACCGACTCAATCGAAGGTACTTGGGTAGTGTCATCCTTGATATGTGCCAAGAAAGCTAAACACCCTTTACTAACCATTTTCTTAGCACGAATAAAGGAGATGATACGCACCGGATTGGAAGTGTAGTCCCCCTCCCACACTAACGGATCTGTCCCAGGTTTGGCTAACGTCACAGTCTTAGCATTACAATCCAAGATCGCAAAATTCGGAGAAAGCCAAGTTATACCCAGAATTACATCAAAGTCAACCATTTCTAAGATAACCAAATCTACATAAGTGTTACTCCCCACAAAAGTTACCAAACAAGACCTATATACTTTTTCAACTATCACAGACTCACCCACCGGAGTAGAAACACGAATAGGTATGTCAAGTAATTCACAATGTAAATTAAGACCATTAGCAAATGAGGAAGATACATAAGAAAATGTGGATCCGGGATCAAACAATACAGAAGCCATGCAATCACAAACCAAAAGATTACCTGTGATGACAGCATCAGATGCCTCCGCTTCAGACCGCCCAGGGAAAGCGTAACAATGGGCCCTATCGTTTGTCTGTCCGTTGCCCCTACCATGTTGTGATGTAGTGGCTCCAGTTTTCCCATCACCCCGGCCGTTTTGGTGACCACCATTACCTCGACCACCACGTCCTCCAGAATAACGGCCTCTACCATGACCACCTCTACCTCTAGCTATTGGGGGTCTATAACTCTTTTTTGGACAATTCCTCCTAATATGTCCAGTCTCTCCACATCCATAACACTCTCTAGAGTTAAGCATAGGTTTCTCAGAGAAGTGTTGACCGGTCTGAGGTGGACCCCAACTACAGTTTGTAGTGAAGACTGAATTGGTCGAACTGAGTAACCTCTGGAACCCTGTCCTCTAGAGTAAGAACCATTAAACTCACCTCCCTTTCGAAACCTTTTTGATGTCGATGCCATGGTGAATTCATCTGGCTTCACTCCTTCCACCTCTACCACGAAATCTACCACTTCTTGGAAGGATTTTGCCGTAGCCGCTACCTGGAAGGCTGAAATCCGCAACTCTGACCTCAACCCCTTCACAAAGCGACAAATCCGCTCTTGTGGACTGAAGCAAAGTTGGGTGGCATATCTGGATAGTGCACGAAACTTAGCCTCATATGCAGTAACCGACATCCTACCTTGCTCCAGACTTAAGAATTCATCTCTTTTCCTATCCCTCAAAGTCCGCGGGATATACTTCTCCATAAACAAGCTAGAGAATTATGCCCAAGTCATAGGTGTTGCCTCTGTCGGTTGACACTCAACATGTGATCGCCACCACATTTTGGCGTTCCCTTGAAACTTATAAGTCATAAACTCAACACCAAACCGTTCCACTATACCCATCTTGTGTAGTAGCTCATGACAATCAACCAGAAAATCGTAGGCATCCTCAGATTCAGCACCCTTGAAGACTGGAGGTTTCAATTTCAAGAACTTACTGAAAAGTTCATGCTTATCATTTGTCATTATGGGCCCCGTAGTCAGACGAGGAAACGTGCCTATCTCCAATGAGGCATCCATGCGGGGAGCCCCAACAGCGGCATGTCGTACCTCTGAAACCGGAGGTGTTAGCGCAGAAAACACTGGAAGTGCCTGACCCTGATCCGATAACCCGCTAAGATAAGCAAGAACCTGATTGATCATCTCCGGGGTAGGTTGGGGTGGCAATTCCTCATTTTGCACTTGTTCATTCTCCCTTCCTCACCCTCTCTTACTACTTCCTCAGTCGGTGGAGGAGTCACCGCCCTAGCATCAGATGGACTAGGTGCTCGTCCTCCTCCTTTAGAGGACGTCCTCCCACGACCTCTACACGGCCTCTTGCCGCTGCTCTTCCTCGAGCCACAGCCCTAGTGGCTGGATCAGACGTTTCTTGTCTTGCCGGTGTTGGTGTTGGCGCAGTCGTTGCTCTAGTTCTAACCATCTGCGAAATAGAGTGAAGATGGTCAGATACCAATTTGTATCACCTAGATACCAATTGGATTCAAGTAGTAGCACGAAAGATAGAAAGAAAGAATGGAATTTTTCCTAAAGTCTTATAGCCTCTCAAAGAAAAGTAAAGGCGTCCCCCTACCGTTCCTTAAGACTCTACTAGACTCGTTCTTGTGTGATGAGACCAACAAACCTAATGCTCTGATACCAAGTTTGTCACGACCCAAAACCGGGCCGCGACTGGCACCTACATTTACCCTCCTATGTGAGCGAACCAACCAATCTAAACCTTAACATTTCAATATAATATCAACATAAAATAATGCGGAAGACTTAAACTCATTAATAAAAACCAATTCAATAACTATTATTCCCAAAATCTGGAAGTCATCATCACAAGAACATCTATCCTCAAATTTCTAAACTAAAAAATGTCTAAGGAGTTAAAACAAATAAAAGCTAGTCCATGCCGAAAGTTCAAGGCATTAAGACTTGTAGAAGAAGATCCAGTCCAAGCTAGAAGCATTAGCTCACCCTGAATTTTCGATGTAGTGAAGACTGGCTAGAATTACTGTTGAGTCGAAGACGACCGCACGTTTGCTGCACTCCACAAATACATAGAAGAAAACATAAAAGTAGGGGGTCAGTACAAACACAAGTACTGAGTAGATATCATCGGCCAACTCGAAATAGAAAACAGTATATACCAAGTAATATCATAAAATCAACTATGATACTCAACATGTAGCAACAACAAGTACTATATCATTAACAATTATCGTCAAGTTCACACATGAGGACTCAAGCCTCAATACCATACTCATTTGGGAATTAGATTCATTAGATTGAGTATATTAGTATCTTTCAAGATTCATATCCATATTCCTCTTGTGTCGGTACGTGACACTCCGCTCCCTCATTTATCTCTATTCCTCTTGTGTTGGTACGTGACACTCCGATCCCCTACTACTATGTGTCAGAACGTGACACTTCGATCCCCTAAATCTAGGTGTCGGTTCGTGACACCCGATCCCCTAATTCTACGTGTCGGTTCGTGACACCCGATCCCCTAAATCTACGTGTCGATTCGTGACACCCGGTCCCCCTAATACTACGTGTCGCTTCGTAACACCCGATCCCTTAATTCTATGTGTCGGAACGTGACACTCCGATCCCCTAATCTCCTTCTATCAATTCATCAAGCCTTCTTTCTTACCAAGGCATCATCAATCTCATTACTTTAGTTCATCACGCCTTCTTTTATACCAAGGCCTCATTATTAACAAGAGATTAGGTTTTTATCAAGATTTGGGATTCAATAGCTTCATCATGCTTATCTTATCACAATTATATAATCACATTCATGCAAGCATACAATTAAGCACATAGAAGGGTTTACAATACTATCAATACGTATCATTCGCTATTAAGAGTTTACTACGAATATCATGAAATAACCATAACCTACCTCCACCGAAGATTCGTGATCAAGCAACAAATTCCCCAAAGCTTTGCTATCCTCTTCGTTTCTCTCTTTCTCGTTCAATTCTCTCTCTCCCTTGTTCTTTCTATTTTCTTATTCAAATCCTCTTTCTTTTACCCTAATTAACATATAATTAAGAATGAAAGATGGCAATAATAACCCAATAATTAACTTAAGGTTACCTCTTTTAACCCCCAAGTAATTAGACTTATTAACCTTAACCCTCTAACTTTATAATTAAAGTAGGAATAGTCCAAAACGTCCCTTAAAACGTGTAAGGAAATCCGACCCAGACTGGGATTACGCAACCTGTGATGGCCCGTCGTGCCTGCGACGGTCCGTCCTGCAGGTCGTCGCAAAGTTCAGAAACTGGATTTCCACTGAAGAATCTGTGACGGTCCGTCCTGCCATTCCGTTACGAAGTTCAGAGAGTCGATTTTCAGTACCCAATTTCATAATTTCTAAGTGTTTTGAAACGAGACCCTGCGACGGTCCGTTGTGCCCATGACGGTCCGTCGTGGGGTTCGTCGTCTCAGCCAGTTTTCCAGAAATAAAATCTGCTGCTCAAAACGACTAAACAGGTCGTTACAGGTATGGAATGGTTTTCTCTTACTAAGGTTTGCGTCTACTGGTCTGCTCTTACTACATTAAAGATTAACTCAAACCTTTAAGTTCTTATTCTATACCTCTCTATAGGGAATACTATTACACTTTATCACCATATTCAAGCTTAGTACTCTAACAACTCCATGGATCCTACTAACCAACTCCTTATGAAATTCTCAACACTTGACTTGATTTTCTCATCTTATCATATCCCCCTTAGGTCTAAAGCTAGTACTTGAAAGCTATGGACCTATTCCACATTGACAACCCAATTATTCTATCTAGGCGCATATTGAAAATTATAACTTAATTGGAAACATCAACCCATAACATACCATATCGGCATATCTCTTAATGTTTTTGTTACTTTTGTGACTAAGTTGCACTTCTCTGCCCTTATCAAAAGGTTAGGGTCTCTACTACTCACATTTATTGCGACAACCATCTCAATATCTATTGTATATAATCACCTCAATTTCTCACCTACTTATGCCAAGTCTTCCAGATCAAATCTCAAGACTAACATCATCACCCTCATGTGTCCATTCCTTTGATCATGAAACTCACCTCAAATTCAAGATTAATATTTATTACTAAACCCGCATATCAATATGATTGCTCACTTACTATACTATACCTCAATACTATATGGCAATTCAGGAACACTTGTCCACTAGGACTTCATGATAATTAGTCAACCCTTACCTATCAGTCTGCATGCTTGAATTACCATCACATTCCACTTCACAACTTAAGTACCACTTACTCACTTACTGTGCATTATCTCTCAATTAACTCTATCATCCTCTAAATAAGAGGTTCTCCTTTTAAAGTTCATAAGCCTAGATTAGACCTATCACGTTATGAATACTTTTTCTCTTCTATTCACAACTTACACTTGGTCATTATCTACCCAATCATACATCATCATAATCCCTTTCTAGTTAAGGTATACTCTCTAACTCACATTGACTTGTAACACTTACTCTACCTCATATCTTCAAATGTTCACTTCTTCGTCTACCCATACGGGGGAAACTCTTCATTATTGTCTTACTAGGTGCATGACTATTGTACTATAGGTTTTCACAACTACATCTCCCTTACTTAGAGATTACTAAATCTCTACATGCTTTCCTCTAACTCTGGGCTCTTTCACTACTACTACTAATGATCTCATAACTCATGCTACTCTTTCGGTTGAAAATCATACCCAAGCTCTAAACATGTTCTCTCATAAAGATCTCAACTGAAATAAGATTTAGGAAAAAGAGTACAAGTCGCTTTTAGCTCAAACGCAGGATTCATGTGAATATGGGTGCATTCCTCTAAAACTTGACACTTAACTTACTCTTGGACTTCTCTTAAGCCCCTTTGGAGTCTCATGAATTTCTCAAGACTCTTGCTAAGAATAACTCATTGATAAGGATTTTTAAACATTAACTTTCAACCACCTCTAGTATGATGGGTAGTCAAATGAATATAGAAAAATCATGAGTATGAATAAATCTCTGTGACATAGCTCTATTTCACGATTAAGAGTATTAAAGAAGGGAAAATTTTCTTAAATCCATATAGTACCTCATTCATAGAAGTGGTCCCCTCACAACCATAAATAAGATCCTATTGACACAGCTTCATAGACACCCTAGGACACTCAAACCCTGTGCTCCGATACTAAGTTTGTCACGGCTCAAGTTTACACCGTGGATGTGGTCGGAACTCAAAGACCATTGTTGGTCTCCAAGAGAACCCTCATCCTGGCTGTCTACAAGTGGAAGACTAACATAATCATGGCAAAACTTAAAATAAGAATAAAAACTCATGAAAGTGAAATATTGTTATTCAACATGTATTATAAGGTTAGCCTAAAAAAGACAGAAATAGAATAAGATGAAACAGAAAGTAAATAAAATACAACAAGTAATCCGAGTCCACAAAAACTACAGTGTGTCCGTAAGAAATTAAATCCCCTCACTGTACCCGAGGTTATGGATTAATTTCTCCCAAGATAAAATGGATTAATCGTGTCAAAGAAATAGCGGTACCTCAAATTGCTTTAACTTCAGCGAACTTCAAAACAAGAACAAGTCATACAGACTCAGTCGAACATTAATTTGTTTGAGAGAAAAAAAATTATGCAGAGCAGAAAATTCAGTATTTGAAAAAATGAAAATTGACTTCCTTTTATAGCCATTTTCAGCAAGAAACGTGTCTGTTCAGAAAAATTTGTTCTGACCCATTTTATTAAGAAAGATGTCTCTTCTGGAAAATATAACAACTTTTCGAAAAATGTGTCTGTTAAGAAAATAACGGCTTTTCAGAAAGTAACGACTTTTTGGAAAGAGTGACAAATTTTTGGAATGTTACTGTTACCCGCAAATTTATAAGAGATAATATTAACAAGATTTATTTGATTTAACAAAAACTGATTAAATAAATTTTATCCAAAAAATTTATCAATCAATCACATCCAAAGTTGAAGCCGAAGACAAAGCCGAGTGAGCGACGATGACAACGGCGCGAGGGGGCATCTTCTTCTTAGCTATTTAAGAAGTAATGGAAGTGTTTCCTTATATAAGGACAACAATTTCCCTTTCTTTTGCCGCTATGGGAGAAATGACTTTTCATTTTTCCTCAAAAATAGTTCCCTCACTTTTCATATTCTCTCTTTTCTTTTCCCATTTACACTTGCTAAACCCAACAAATACAAACTTTAACTCAAAAGAGAACTCTGAATTATCAAATTTATATATTCAACTCACCATAAATAGGAAACTTTACTCTTAAAAATATTTAATAAAATAAATGAATAATATATGTTTCTTAACTAAACTGACTATCTATGAATATGGAAATCGGGACAAGACCCACGACATCCTGACTAAGTTGAAAAGTAAATAAAATCCTCCAGAAACTAGGAGACTTACCATGGATAACTCGAACTCTAGGATGTATCAACGAAGCTCCTGTTGATATCCGAAATACCTGTGCATGTATCATCAAAAGATGCAGGCTAAATGACTTAGTACATGGAATGTACGAGCATGTAAGGAGAATTTTATAGTATAACATAAGCTTGAAACTTGAATAAAAAGGAAACATACTTACCTTTTTTCAAATTCAGTCAACTAAACTTATTAGTAACGAAGATAATGACGAATGAACTAACATCATACTGACTATCTATCAAGCCTCTAAAACTGATATGGATGTCGGGATAGGACCTTTGATCATCATAATAAATGAAATACTGAAAAGAAGTGACAACAATAAAAAAAGGGGTCCTCTGGAATGCAAGGAGGCTCACAAACATACTTTACAATGTTCAACTCGATCAACAGGGTGTTAGGTCCGATCCTCGTTACCTGGATCTGTATTATAATACGATGCAGACCAACTGACATCAATACATTGAAATATGAGTATGCATGTTGGATTAATAAAAGAACACAGGATTGAAAGAAAATATGAAAGAAACACTTACCTTGACTCTTTTCAACTCATGAATACTCAACTTAACTCATTTTAATGCAAAGCTATTGAAAGAAAAGTGCAATATAATGAAAAAGGAAAATAATTTGAAACATGTTGTCAACTCATAACCATAATATCATAAAAACATATCATGCTCCTTGTCAAATTCTACTTGTGCGATGCATGAATGAAGTTTCATACCCCATTCATACTAAGCATAACTCCTTGAGGAACCATGCAATTGCTAATGTGGGAGTTTCTTTAGTGTCTAAGTGATGATACAATGTTTTGACCATCACGTTACCAGACTGTCCTATACTTTGCCGTCACATAGCGAACTTAACTTAGTAGATCCACTATCTTAACTTATGTAATCATCTAAAAAGTATGAGCCATTAATATTCATGATAGCTAGATGGTTTATGGAGACATGAGTTGATATAAACTCGCATCCCCATATCGGTGTTCAATACTACTCCCAAAATATATTTAACTCATGTGATTTTAAAAACAACTTCTTTCTTTGATTTTTAGATAATTACTCAAAACTTATCTTAAAAACTCTCTTGGAATCTACGTTCCCTTTTATTGCTCAAATATCAGAACATTTGTAAACTCTTAGGGAATTGTCATGACCCGAAGCACTCTCAAGTTGTGACGCTGCGTACTCGACCACTCGGAGGTCTTGTACAAGCCTCTTAGCATTCATTCATCATATATGTATGAAAAGTAGTGCTGAATTAAAACTCTTCACAATAAATTCAAAAAGAATCTCTTTATAGAATATAAGAAAACTAAATCACGTCATAAGGCATCTGAAACATATATAATATCATAGGGTCACAACCCTTACATTTAAAAGAAACTATAGTATATTACAATGTCTTCAATAAGAGATAGCTAGTAACATAAACCATGTGCTTGAACATAAGAGGACATACCAAGCGTCTTAAGATTATTCTACTTCCAAGCTTCAACTTCTAAAAAATCCTCACTTGCCGCCTACACTTTTAGAAATAGAGAAAAAGGTATGAAATTAGTACATTAAATGCACTAAGTATGGTGAATATACAAGAAAAGCATGCAAAAGGGACATTCACTTAAAGATATGCTTTCATGCTATTT
Organism: Solanum arcanum; assembly: GCA_027789145.1. Classification (NCBI taxonomy): domain Eukaryota; kingdom Viridiplantae; phylum Streptophyta; class Magnoliopsida; order Solanales; family Solanaceae; genus Solanum; species Solanum arcanum. Next base: position 22,474,451 of record CM050943.1, read on the forward strand.
TGATAGAAACCTTCATCATAAGAGTTTAAAAGACACAATACACGTCAACCATCACATATAAGATACATTCCATGTTCAACAAGTAAGTATTTTCATCACCTTAGGCCCTCTACCTAAGTTAAGCTAAGGCTCACTTGTGTAAGAGATGAAGAGACCTCCCACACACCCTCTTCAAGCATACAAAAATGATCCTCAAAGCTACCCTAGATAAGAACCTTTCTATTCAACATACTTCATTAAGTGAATATTATTCATTGAAACAATTTAAGAGACAAGTAGCCAATTAGGGGACATCACATAATGGTCTTGGAAGACCTAGGGAACTCATTCTAGCATCTTTAAAGTGTACTCGTGCCATGTGTAGATAGTGGACTATTCCACTACCTACACGTGGTAGAACGTATCCAATACTAGCACATCCCATATGATGTGAATAGACATTAACCGACATAGGCAATACTAGGTGCCATAAAGATCCAACATAGTGGAAGATGTTCTACTTGCCCAAGGTAGACCTAGGACACATTCCGTGTTTGCACATGGTTAAGGGATATCAAGGGATTTTTTATACTCAAGTTTCATACTACAAGTAGAGCTACTACCACAAGCATATCCAATCGGTGATTTGCCTTGGTTCTCATAGAGTAAGTTCATTCGCATATATGTGTTAGACAAGGTACCATCACTAAGCTCTACCAACTCATAATACCATTTCCAAGAATGGGTCCACTAGGGCTTCCAATGAAGGTATATTTTGGATAGCTCTTATGACTTTCTTATAGATGGTTTCATGCCGTTCCAGCCAACTTACCTTTAAATCATTCCACTCATGAAGGACACCATTACGGTTTACCACTTCAAGTCTTCTATTAGCCTTCCTTTTATATACATGGTTTCACATTCTTAACACTCTTTTCATAATCAAGGTTCCATCTAAGTCTTTCATAGAAAGGTACCTACTTTAGGTCTATTGATCCTAGACTTTCATTCATACACTCATTCAATACCATTCAAATAGCAGGTATGGACAATTGAGTCTACCTAAACAATATACCTTATCAACATATAGAGACATTTTACAGTCTATCATCATCACATACAATCATTTAAAGGAATGATACTTTCATCACATTTCACCTCATAACCCAATATTATCCTTCATATTATACATTTATAAAAGCATTAACATGATGATACTATAATTCCCATAATAATGCCTACAAGGCCATCTTCATAGGAATTATAGCAATTAAGCACCACCATCATATAAATGGACCATACTAATCAATAACAATTCGATATCAATTCTATATTAAACAAAGGAATTAGATCAACTCAACACCTTCCAATATCCACCATCACCATTGCTTAGCGTTTCCAACCAATTCATACAACAAGAGATCTTACCTATGACAATATCAATAAGACTAAACCAAAAATACATACATATCAATGATCCAACCATACTAAAATATAAATATCAACACTATAAGGCAAAATATGAACAGTTCTAACAATGATCAATATATATTCAATAGCCCATAACAATCTACACATGAATTCAACATAATTAAGTGATGATCAATACACCCACTTGAGATCCAAAATTAGGAATTCAAGGAATACATGGGTTCATGGAATTTTTTTATCATAAAGCCATCAATTAACACTTATTACGTCATAAAACATCAATTTAAACCTTTTTTTTAAGAACCCATGCTTAGAATTCAAAATAGAATAACATGGTTTTTTGTGATCTTTGAAAAGCCTTTGAGATTGACTCCTTTAATGAAAGAAGAGTCGAGGATCAAATAACATACCTTACTAGAAGAGATCCCACGAAATTAATAGAAACATTCAGTCCTAGCTTCAACGTGACTTCAATCTTCTATGGAGGTTGAGAGAGAACTTCTATTTATGGTATTTTAAGTTAGTAACCTAGACTTAGACTTTATTATTCAAAATCAAAATAACTGTCCCCCTATTTAATTAGCCAGGGGTAGAATTTACCATTTATGGTATTTTACGTTTGTAACCTAGACTTAGACTTTATTATTCAAAATCAAAATAAATTGTCCCCCTATTTAAGTAGCCAAGGTTAGAATTTACCAAACAACCCTTGGCTTGGCTGAAACATGCAGGAAAATTGCAAACCAAACGAGCGTCAATAGTTGACGCAACGTCGATTGAACAAAGGCTCGTCCTAGTGGCTCGTGGTTTGTAACTGAGGCTACACAATTGGGGGTTAAGCTCCCAGTAATAACTCTGGAGCCGCACCCCCTTCTGCTGAGGCGTCGTCTAACCTACAGGGCGTTGATTGGGTCGTCGTTCCAAGCTATTTTTGACAGCTTTTGGCCAATGCTTGGGTCCACCTCAAGGACCCTTAGGGTAGTCCTTGCGGAGTCTTACCTGAACCTTTCGACCCTAAACATAACCATTTAGATTTAGGGCCCCCTCCTATAATTTTAGACACCAAACAACACATAAAACGTGCAAATTAGACAATAGGGCAAATTTCAAGGAACATTCCTCCACACTCATTATACCTTGCCTAAGGTCTATAAAATCTTTGACCTTAACGTCTTTTTTCTCACGGGAAAGTATCTCCCTAAGAATACTTTCTTTAACTTTTTCTGTTGTATAGGATTAAATTCAACCAACCTATTATCTTTCCATTCTGTGAACCACACTTGAACAATCTCTTTGATTAGTATGAAGCCAACTCCGCCTTCTCCCTAGAAGTTACCCCCATAGCATATACTATCTTATAAACCTCTTCAAGAATGCTTGGGAGTCCTCTCCTACCATAAAACCAAGAAATATAGGACGATTCATCCTCACAAAGTCCCTTAACCTAGAGGTTATGGTACTCTCAGGAGCATTCATCCTGGGCCCCACATCTCTATTTGCTTGAGTCGTAATGGCTCGGGCAAGGGTAGCAAGATATCATTTAACCTCCTCATTAGTCATGTCCAGCGGAACCATTGAAACTTCATTCCCTTGATTAGCTATATGGACTTGTTCACCTTGAGGAGGAACTCTATCATTCACCACTTCCCCATCCACTCTTCTTGCAGGCATCCTTTTTGTATTTATATCCGATAAACATAAGAGAAAAGATACGAAAAAAAACCTTATAACCTCAATTCTATGGCACAACACAGGATTAATGAAGATAGTGAAACTTCTATTGTCCTATAGCCTCTTTCTCATGGATATGTCGCGACTCACCACAAATGATGAAGACTCTACTAGACATGGCATTATGAAATTTTGAATCCTAAAGACTTCTTCATAAACTTATGCTCGCTTTATAGAATATAATAAAACTAAGTATCATCATAAGCCATCTTAGACACATATAATATCATTTGGTCACATCCCTTACATTTAAAAGAAACTATAGTCTATTACAATGTCTTTAATAAGAGATAACTAGGATAATAAACCATGTCCTCGAACATATGAGGACATACCAAGCGTCTTGACACAATTCTACTTCCCAAGCTTCAACTTCTAAAAATCATCACTTGCCACCTACACTTGTACAAATAGAGAAAACATATGGAATTAGCAGATTTGATGCAATCAGTATGGTATGTATGCAAGAAAACCACGCAAAAGGGACATTTATTTAGAGATAGGCTTTCATGTTATTTTGATAAAAACCTTCATCATGTGAGTTAAGAGACAAAATACAAGTCAACCATTACATATAAGATACATTCCATGTTAATCAAGTACGCCTTTTCATCACTTTAGACCCTCTACCTAAGTTACTTTAATATTCACTTGAGTAATGCATGAAGAGACTGCCCATACACCCTCTTCAAGCACAACTAAGTTATCCTCAAAGTTACCCTAGATAAGAACCTTTCTATTCAACATACTTCATTAAGTGAACATTATTCATTGAAACCATTTAAGAGACAAATAACCAATTAGGGGACTTCACATAATAGTCTTGGAACTCATTCGACTTCAAGGCTTACTTATGTCATATGTAGATAGTGTACCATTCCACTACCTACACATTGTAGAACCTATCCAATACTAGATTGCACATTCCACTTGATGAGAAAAAGATATTAACTGACATAGACCATACTAGCTAGCTATGGAATCTTGTGTCATAAAGACCCTACACCGTGGAAGGTATTCTACTCGCCAAAGGTAGAACTAGGACACATCCCCATGTTGGCACATGGTAAAGGGATATCAAGGGCTTCTTTGTGCTCTAGTCTCATACTACAAGTAGAACTACTACCACAAGCATATACACTCAGTGCTTTGCCTTGGTTCTCATTGAGTAAGTTCGTTCACATATATGTGCTAGAGAAGGTACCATCACTAAGCTCTACCAATTCATTATACCAATTCCAAGAATTGGTCCACTAAGGATGACAATCAAGGTCTATTTTGGATAACTCTTATGACTTTCTTAGAGATAGTTTCATGTCGTTCCAGCCAGCCTACCCCTAAGTCCATCATTCCACTCATGTAGGGCACCATTACGGCCAACCACTTCAAGGATTCTATTAACCTTCTTTTCATATTCAAGGTTTCACATTCTAGACCTTTTTTTCATATTCAACATTTCACATTATAGACCTTCTTTTCATATTCAAGGTTCCATATAAGTCTTTAATAGAAGGATACCTAGTTTAGGTCTAGCGATCCTAGACTTTCATCCATACACTCATTTAGTACCATCCAAGTACCAAGTACGGACAACTAAGTCTGCCTAAACAAGATACCTTATAAACATATTGTCACTCTTCATAGTCTAACATTATCACATACAATCATTTAGAGGAAACATAATTTCATCACATTAAACCACATTACCCAATAGTATCCTTCACATTGTACATTTATACAAACCACAAAATGTTGATACTATATTCATGTAATAATGCTGATAAATTTATGTTCATAACAATTATAACAATTAAGCACCACCACCATATGTGGACCATACCAATCAATAACAATTCTATATCAATTCTATATTAAACAAAGGAGTTAGGTCAACTCACGACCTTCCAATATCCACCATCACCATTCCTTAGCCTTTCCAACCAATTCACACAACAAGCGATCTTACTAATAAAAGTATTCACAAGAATAAACCAATAATTCATCCATATCAATGATCCAACAACACTCATTATAGATATCAACACTATAAGAAAAACTATGAAAAATTCTAACAATGATCAATATATAATTCAATAGCCCATAACAATCTACACATGAATTCAACACAATTAAGCAATGATAAATACACCCACTCTAGAGACAAAATTAAGAATCAAAGAAATGCATGGGTTCATGGAAGCTTTGATCATAAAAAATCAATTAACATTGATTACTTCATAAAACATCAATTTAAACCTTTTTATGAAAGAACCCATGCTTAGAATCAAAAATAGAATTTTAAGGTTTTTCTTGATCTTTAGAAAGCCTTTGTGATTGTCTCCTTCAATGAAACAAGATTCAAGGATAAATCACCATACCTTACTAGAATAAATCCCACAAAATTGATGGAAAAATTAATCGAGACCTTCAACTCTAGCTTCAACTTGACTTCAAGCTTCCATGGAGTTTGGAGAGAACTTCTTTTGAACTTGGGGTTTTGATTTTGAATAATAAAGTCTAAGTCTAGGTTTTAGTGTTTTAAACAAATTAAAATACCATAAATAACCCAAAATAACTGTCCCCCTATATAATTAGCCAAGGGTGTAATTTACCAAACCACCCTTGGCTTGGCTGAAACATGTAAGAGAATTGCAGTCCAAACCGCGGCCACTAGTTGATGGAGCATCGATTGAAAGATGACTCGTCCTGGTAGATCTTGGTTGTCACACCCCGAGAGACCCCCGAGTCGGGACACAGAACCTAGGACCACAAGCGATCCCAAGCTAACCAAGCTGGCATGATGATGAGTATACTAAAGATAATAAACTGTTGCAGAAGCTAAATCATACTAAAAATTAATAGATGGGGAATACCCATATTCTATAACTGAGATATTTGAAAACAATGAGTGTATTACAAAAGGAATATTAAATCAATACTAAGTTGAATGTAACTATGTTTGAAAATAGCCTTTAAACTACACTAGAAATACTGGGACATGCCCCAGCCAAATCTAGCAAAAACTGAAACTAAATGACTAAAGACTGAAAAGAAACTCATGATTGTTGTCCTCGAAGAATGAGGACTCACCACTGGATCTGCTGAACTGGAGATCGGTAAATCGATCTATGCGTGATCTGGATGCTGAGAACCTGAACCTACATCACGAGAATATGTAGCGCACGTATGCGTCACTACTTGAAAGGTACTGAGCATGTAGGATAGAGTAAAGCTAAAATAAAACATAACTGAACAAGAACAAAAACAAGTATAATAATTTGAACGTGATGTGATGAATTCTGAGCTAACTGGATGCAATGACCAATTTATAATAACATGCTGAAACTGAATACTGAATATACTGATAAATGGTCAATGCAGAGAGTCTGACTGAACTGCATGAGCTACTAATAACCGATAATAAAACGACATGAGCTAAATGTGGAGTACGATGTATACGCCCCATCGAGAGGACCCAATATACACTGCCAAGGTATAAAGGCATGCTGACGTGATCACTAAACTGATTGCCCATAGAGGGGACTTACAACCTACTTGGCTAGTAGTTCTGGGACCATTGGGTACACTAAACCCTAGTCCAACTCGATATTATGCTAATCCCAATGAATACTGTAACTTAACTGATTATATCTGAATTTCTGTAAATACTGGATAGCTCAATACTGAACATGCAAACTGAAAATGCTATAATTAATCTGGTAATTATGCATTTATAACTGAGGCATGTACATCTGAAGTGTTTGAAATATATGACCTAGCATGTGTAATTCAAGAACTAAAGAAATACACAGCTAGGGTTCTGAAATTCATTCGATAATTTGAGTAATAACATGATAATCTGATTTGGAACATATATTTAATAAATTGATTAAGTTATATCAAAGTTTTAGAAATCCTAGGTTTAATCATGATAAGAGAATCAAGAACTGACTGAAACTAAGGACCCAATGGATGAAAGGAACCCACTAGTGAAGTCCTGCATACCTGGTGATGAAATCCACGGAAAAATACTTAAGTTTCGTGGCTGAAACTTCTGGAGCTTGTAGAGTTCTTGAACTAGGGTTCTTGAGCTTATTTCTCCTCTCTTATTTCTAATTTTCTATGTTTTGATTTAATGATTTGACTTGGATATGTTTTAATTATGTTTCTAGGCTTAAACTAACTAAAATCTTATGATTTATTGTCAAAATGACATAACTTAGGGTTTAAACTAAGTGGGAAAGGTCAAAAAGACCCCTGGGAAGGTTGTTGTTGCCGCACGACGACCAGGACTGACGGTCCGTCGTGGGCCTGGCGCCCCGTCGTTGGGTCCGTCGTGAGGGCCTATTCGACAGGCCTTTACTAAAATGGGCATAACTCTTTACTCGAAGTTCTGATTTTACCAAGGTTGGTGACTATGGAAAGATAATTCAATTATCTATCTTTAGGTAGGTGATAGGAGACCTAATTCATTTTGTGATAAGAGTTATGATCATTTGAAGTTGACCCATCTGTATTTCCCCTTAACAGGCTGCAAATTTTCCACCTGCGGTCACACCTACGGACCGTAGGTCAACCTACGAACCATGCTGGTCATCCATTGCTCTGTTCAGAGAGTGGTTGAAGGGATTCTTGATCGACGGTCATGAACTACGGACCGTCGTTTGACCTACGGACCGTAATTCCGTCCGTCGTCCGAGACTTAACCAATTTTTCTAGGCTGCAATTTTTGGGAGTTTCTGATCCCATCAACGGTTGTGCAGGACGGACCGTGGTTTAGGATACAGTCCGTCGATTCCACCGTTGGAAGCACCTGCAGATTTTTTTGAAAAACTAATTTTTGGTCTATTTTGTCTACGGGATGTTACATTATCTCCCCCTTTGGAACATTCATCCTCGAATGAAGACTAAACTAGCTGAAATAGAGGGACAGAGATGCAAACCCCACTACTAAATACTGAGAACTGAGTTCTGATTGAATTGAGTTCTGAGTACATGCAATTACGCTAAAAATGAAAGTACAAACTGAGGGAACATGATTCTAAAACTGAATTTACGCATGAATGACTGTAAAACTTAAGAGGAACTATTACCTCAAGCTGGAGTGGAATCAGAAGGAAAAATTTAAGAATACTTGGCTTTCATGGCTACTTCTGCTTCCCAAGTAGCTGCCTCTACAGACTGACTCCTCCACAAAACCTTGGCTGAAGCGACTTCTTTGTTTCTCAACCTTCTAATCTGACGGTCAAGAATCTCAACTAGTACATCCTCATAAGAAAGACTATTTTTAACCGCCACACTCTCTAATGTCACTATAGAGGCTGGGTCACCCACGCACTTATTCAAGAGTGAGATGTGGAAGACTGGATGCACTGCTGCTAATTTTGCTGGATACTCTAACTCGTATTCCACCTTGCCAATCCTTTTCAAGATCTTGTAAGGGCCTACATATCTAGGACTGAGCTTCCCTTTCTTTCCAAATCTCATCACCACTATAATAGGTGAGACTTTCAGAAAAACTCAATCATCAACTTGGAACTCTAGTTCTTTTCTCCTTACATCTGCATTAGATTTCTGATGACTTTGGGCTGTCTTATGTTTATACCTAATGAGTTACACTTTCTCCATAGCATAAAGGACTGAATCTAGCCCTATCAAAGTTCTTTCAGCTACTTCAAACCAACCAACAGGAGATCTAGATCTACTCCCATATAAAGCGTCATAAGTGGCCATCTGAATGCTGGAATGGTAGCTATTATTGTATGCAAACTCAATGAGAGGAAGGTGATCATCCAAACTACCTTTGAAATCGATCACACAAGCTCTCAACATATCCTCTAAGGTTTGAATGGTACGCTCTGCCTGCCCATCCGCCTGTGGATGAAATGTTGTACTAAGGTTAACTTGAGTATCAAGAACTTTTTTAAATGACTTCTAGAAATGAGAGGTACTGAGGACTTCTATATGAGATGATAGACAAAGGAAACCCATGCAACCTCACAATTTCAGTAAGGTAAAGCTTAGCATAGTCCTCTGCCGAATATGTAGTCTTGACTGCCAAAAAGTGATAAGACATAGTCATCCTATCAACTATCACCCAAATTGAGTCATGCTGTCTGCGAGTACGAGGTAACCCTGTTGATGAAATCCATATTGATTACATCCCACTTCCAAGTAGGAATATCGATCTCTTGAGCTATATCTCTCTTCATGCCATTCAACCAATAGACTTCCCGCAGATCGCGGTACATCTTAGTGGCACCTGGATGAATAGAATACCTCTGCAAGAATATGCTGCCTCAACTCTCCCACATCAGGAACACACAATCTACCTTGGTAGCGAAGTACACCATCTCCCCCTTGGGAGAAAACCTCCACTCTCTGATTGTTGATTGCACCCTTTAGTTCAAGCAAGATCGGATCACTCTCTTGTTTTTCTTTAACCTCCACTACTAAAGACGATTCTTCCCCATTCTTAATTGTTACACCGCTATCTGATATGCTCATAAGGAAAATTCCCAAGCAAGCAAGGCTGTGAACATCCTTCACTATCTCCTTTATTTTTTTTCCTCAACATGGGATACACTACCCATAGATAATCTACTAAGAGCATCGACTACTACATTCTCCTTTCCAGGATGATAATGCACACTCATATCATAATCCTTAAGGAACTCAAGCCATCTCCTCTGGCGAAGATTCAACTCTTTCTGGGTGAAAACATACTGAAGGCTCTTATGATCGATGAACACATATACCTGAACACCATACAACTAGTGTCTCCGTATCTTGAGTGCAAACACCACTGCTTCAAGCTCGAGGTCATGAGTTGGATAGTTCTTCTCATGCACCTTAAGTTTTCTAGAGGCATAAGATATAACATTATCTCTTTGCATCAACACACTACCAAGGCCAACTCTGGATGCATCACAATAGATCACATAACCATCTAAACCTTCTGGTAGAGTCAAGATAGGAGCTGTAGTCAATCTAGTTTTCAATTCTGTGAAGCTTTTCTCACAATGATCTGACCATTGGAACTTGACCATCTTCTGAGTCAACCTAGTCAATGGTAAGGCTATGGATGAAATTCCTTCAACGAACCTTCTGTAATAACCTACTAGACCTAAGAAACTTCTGATATCTTTAGCAGAGGTAGGTCTGGGCCATTGTTTCACTACTTCTATCTTTTGTGAATCTACGCGGATCCCTTCGCTAGATACAACGTGACAAAGGAAAGCAACGGATTGCAACCAAAACTCATATTTACTAAACTTAGCGAATAACTGGCAATCTTTGAGAGTCTGCAGAACAACTCTCAAATGACTTGCATGTTCTTCCTCACTCCTAGAGTAAATGAGGATATCATCTATAAAGACGATAACGAAGAAGTATAAGTAATGTTTGAACACTCTGTTCATCAAATCCATGAAAGTTCCAGGAGCATTGGTTATTCCAAACGACATAACTACAAATTCATAATGACCATACCAAGTTCTGAAGTCTATTTTCCAAATGTCACTATCTCTGACTCTGAGCTGATGATAACCCAATCTGAGGTGTATCTTTGAGAAATGACTAGCACCCTTAAGTTGGTCAAACAAGTCATCAATCCTGGGGATGGGATACTTATTCTTGATTGTGACCTTGTTCAACTGTCTATAGTCAATGCACATTCTGAGAGAACGATCTTTCTTCTTAACGAACAACACTGGTACACCCTATGGTGAAATACTAGGTCTAATGAAACCCTTATCTAGAAGGTCTTTCAACTGCTCTTTCAATTCCTTAAGCGTGCTAGAGCCATTGTGTAAGGAGGAATGGAAATAGGCTGGGTATCTGGGAGGAGATCAATTCCAAAGTTGACTTCCCTTTCGGGAGGAACCCCGGGAAGATCTTTTGGAAATACTTCTGGAAATTCACAGACTACTTGAATTGACTCAAGAGTTGGGGTTTCAAGGCTAGAATTCTTAACACAAACTAGATGATAGAGATAACCCTTAGATATAATCTTTCTGGCCTTAAGGTAAGAATAAATCGACCCATACGCGCAAAGCTACTACCCTTCCATTCTAAGATTGGTTCATCTGGAAACTGAAAATGAGCAATCCTAGTTCTACAATCGACTGAGGTATAACATGATTGTAACCAATCCATGCCTAGAATGACATCGAAGTCTACCATTTCTAACTCTACTGATCTGCTGAGGTGACTTTCTTAGAGACTTTGATAGGGAAATTTCTGTATACACATCTAGCTATAAATGGGTCACCAACTGGAGTAGAGACTGATAAAGATACTGAGAGAGTTTTTGAACTGACATTGAATTGGACTGCTATGTAAAGAGTTACAAAAGACAAAGTCATGTATCATTTCTTTCCACTAAGTTAACCATATAAGAGTTACATCCTTCAGTTTGTAGGATGATAATCTCACCTATCACTATGAGTTACTGACATCACACCAAATATTTTCTTGACCTTATCAATGAACTTCTGTGGGTCTTCACACAACTTGGGACCCTGAAACTCAGGTGAATCTTTCTAAACAAATGTCGAGTACTAGCTGCCACTGACCCCCCATTGTTTTTAGTTAGAACTCGAACCTTTTGATTGTTTCAAGTTGTCATACTTTTAGCCGAAAGCTAAACTAGCGTTCTAAAACTCTACATTAGAACTTCCTTATCTGGTACTAGATGAACTACGTTAGCATTGCGTGCATTATAAGTCCATGCCTAAGCTCTAAGAGGAGGCAAAATCTGAAACATAGAACGTTAAGTTAGAATGGAATAAGATCATACCTTACGCAAGATAAGAGTAACAAGAAAGTGAAGTTTTTCCTAAAATACTTTATAGCCTCCCTAAAATTAGATGTGGTGCACTTCACACCCACGAAAAGGACTCTACTTAGTGCGGCTTTTTCAAACATCTTAGGACCCTTGAACCTAGTGCTCTGAACTAGACTAGAACTACTGGGACAAGCCCCCAGCTAAATCTAGACAAAACTGAAACTAAATGGCTAAAGACTGAAATAAAACTCATTACTATTGTCCTCGGAGAATGAGGACTCACCACTGAATCTGCTGAACTGGAGATCGGGAAATTGATCTATGCGTGATCTGGATGCTGAGAACCTGAACCTACATCACGAGAAGATGTAGCGCACGTATGCGTCCGTACTTGAAAGGTACTGTGCATGTAGGATATAGTAAAGCTAAAATAAAACATAACTGAACAGGCACAAAAACAAGAATAATAATTTGAACGTGATGTGCTGATTTCTTAGCTAACTGGATGCAATGACCAATTTATAACATGATGGAACTGAATACTGAATATACTGATAAATGGTCAATGCAGAGAGTTTGACTGAACTGTATGAGCTACTAATAAGCGATAATAAAACGACATGAGCTAAATGTGGAGTCCGATGTATACGCCCCATCGAGAGGACCCAATATACCCTGCCAAAGGTATAAAGGCATGCTGGCGTGATCACCAAACTGATCTCCCATAGAGGGGACTTACAACCTATTTGGCTAGTAGTTCTGGGACCATTGAGTACGCTAAACCCTAGTGCAACTCGATATTATGCGAATCCCAATTAATTCTGTAAATTAACTAATTATATATGAATTTTTGTAAATACTGGATAGCTCGAAACTGAACATGCAAACTGAGAATGCAACAATTAATCTGGTAATTATGCATTTATAACTGAGGCATGTACATGTGAAGTGTCTGAAATATATGACCTAGCATGTGTAATTTAAGAACTAAAGAAATACAAAGCTAGGGTTCTTAAATTCACGCGATTATTTGAGTAATAACATGAAAATCTGATTTGGAACATATCTCTAATAAATTGATGAAGTTATATTAAAGTTTTAGAAATCCTAGGTTTAATCATGATAAGAGAATCAAGAACTGACTGAAACTAAGGACCTAATGGGTGAAAGGAACCCACTAGTGAAATCCCGCATACCTAGTGATGAAATCCACGGAAAAAATACTTAAGTTTCATGGTTGAAACTTCTGGAGTTTCTGGCGTTCTTGAACTAGGGTTCTTGAGCTTTATTCTCCTCTCTTGTTTCTAATTTTCTATGTTTTGATTTAATGATTTGAATTGGATATGTTTAAATTATGTTTCTAGGCTTAAACTGACTAAAATCTGATGATTTAGGGTCAAAATGACATAACTTAGGGTTTAAACGGAGTGGGAATGGTCAAAAAGACCCCTGGGAAGGTTGCTTTTGTGCCGCACGACGGCCAGGACTGACGGTCCGTCGTGCGCCCGATGCCCCGTCGTTGTGTCCATCGTGAGGGTCTGTTCAACAGGCCTTTACTAAAATGGACATAACTTTTTACTCGAAGGTCTGATTATACCAAGGTTGGTGACTATGGAAAGATAATTCAATTATCTATCTGTGGGTAGGTCATGGGAGACCTAATTTATTTTGTGATAAGATTTATGATCATTTTAAGTTGACCCAACTGCATTTTCCCTTAACTGGCTGCAAATTTTCCACCTACGGACCGTAGGTCCACCTACAAACCATGCTGGTCATCCATTGCTCTGTTCAGAGAGTGGTGGAAGGTAGTCTTGATCGACGATCACGAACTACCGACCGTCGTTTGACGTACGGACCGTACTTCCGTCTGTCGTCCAAGACTTAACCAATATTTCTAGGCTGAAATTTTTGGGAGTTTCTGATCCCATCGATTGTTGTGCAGGACGGACCGTGGTTTAGGCTACGGTTTGACAATTCCACCGTTGGAAGCACCCGCAGATTTTTCTGAAAAACTAATTGTTGGTCTGTTTTGGGTACGGGGTGTTACATTGGTATGTGACTAAGGCTCCTCAATTGGGGGCTAAGCTCCAACGACTACGTTTGGCGCCACACCCCATTTAACGGGGCGTGGTTTTATGTAATGGGCATCGATTGAGTCGTCGTTCAAGGTTGTTTTTGACAGCTTTTGACCAACGCTTGGGTCCTCCTTAAGGGCCCTTAGGGTGGTCAATTAGGGAGTCCTACCTGTATGTTTCTACCCTAAAGGTCCCTCCTATTATTTTAGACACAAAACATTACATAAAACATGCAAAGGCACCTCCTATTGTTTTAGACACAACATTGCATAAAACATGCAAAGGCACATTAGCACACACATGACTAGTTTCCGAACGTCTTGATTGTTTTGTGACATTTGACTTTCAAACTCTTCAAACTGCCATCTAGAGATATTATTCGTAATTTTAACACCTTATTAACTTATAAAACAAGGTGAGGCTCTAGTTCACCATATTTCGTTTTTAGGGTTGCAATAGGAATAGTTAGCTACCTTATAACTTTTGAGAAATGAACTCAAGTCTTTACTTTTATCTTAACTAGAAACTTGATCCTTAAAACGAATTTAAATGTTTGTCAAATACTTTTGAAAACCTTCATAAACTTTTCTTTACTTGTTTCTTAACTTCTACACTTGACTCTTAACTTCTATGACTTTGATCTTAAGTTTCCTTGAATTAGACTATGAATTCAATGTAAATGATCTCATGTTTATGGATGATTTATTGATGTTTAGGTGTACCTTAGACTGATAGAATAATGGGGAGAACTGGCGTCCCAGACGCTCTGAGAGGCATGAGGCACCTACCGTCAAACTTTAGAGAGTTGGGTGGGGTGTTCTTTCTGACGTGGTGTCCCAAAGGCCAAACTTCAAAGACTGATTTTTGGGGCTCTAAGAGGCACGACGTGCCACGGCCCTCCCCAGGCATTCTCCAACTTTTCTTCTTCGTTTTTCATCTCTAAACCCTCTAATCTGTCATGGTTCTTTCTCCAAATAGTTCGGATCATCGGTACCCTCAATATACAATAGATTTAACAAGAATATTCACTGGTAAATACTAATCAAATCAACAAGAGATTTCAACAACTCAACCATCAAGAACACAACGAATTTTATACAATGTTTTTCAAGAACACACATTCTTAGCATTCAAACAACTTAAATTCGCCGAATTGAAACAAGGTTGGTGTGTGGGTGAACTACCCAACACTATGTGATCTCACATACCTTGTGGGGATCACCGCCGACAAATTCCACTCGCAAAGTTTGAACGTTCCTGTCATTTCTTGATTTTTTGTCTTATTTTCTCTTCTTTTCTCTCTTCTCTAAGTCCTAGCATAAATTATATATTTTTTCTAAGTTGAACAAAGTATTGTTTTACCCCAATAAATTCCTACAAATGAAATATGAAATTTAATTAAGGAAAAGACTAGTTTAACCTTCCATAATACGGATTCGGACCTTCCTTAATCCGAAAGACTAGTTTAACCTTCCATAATACGGATTCGGACCTTCCTTAATCTGACAATCCAATTTTCGAAAGACATAACTCACTCATACGATATCGAAATAGCTCAAACTTAGTGGCGTTGGAAAGATCTTTGAATGACATTTCCACCCATATCCTAAAGTACCTCTAACTCATCCTGACCTAGAAGTTATGATCCTTTGAAAATGACAAAAATTCACTTTCCTAACTTAGACAGATTTTCCAAAAAAAATTTCTTTCTTTTCCAAAAAATACTATTTTAGCTTTTAAGTTTTTTCCTAGCTATTCTGATTTGCGATAAGTCAAAAATATTAAGCTGCTGAGAAATGGTTATGTCTAGTAATATGTTATAGAGCAAATGTGAATGATTCCCACTAGTTATTTAAAGCGATGCGAAATGTTTCCGGGTAGTGATCTTTTATAAAGGTTATGTGAAATAATTTTGGCTAGTGATATGATATAAAAGCGATGAGAAATGATTCATGCTAGTGATATTGTTCTGAAGGGAAATTATTCCAGCAAGAGTTTGATTTTTGTAATTTAATGCAATTTTATTCTGATGTTTGACCTACTTGTCTTCTTGACATTGAGATTGAATAACTTTATACATGTTCTTGTTGAATTTTAACTATTGGACTGTTATTATTGAGTCTTCTGAGGTGTAGATTGTAGAACTGTTATCCTGTTTTTGGTACTCACTCCTTTTCTCTACAGTTGTGTAGGTTCTGATCCCGTCGGCCTAGTGTCATGTGATTGCACTTCTACTTGTGAGGCTTTTCAAAGAACTATTGAGAGGTAGTATTTGTCATCCTGGAGGGCCCCGGCCCCGTAGTTATTCTTTTTATGTTTTGTTCTATTTGAGAGACAAATACTTGAGATATATAATTATTTCTTAATTCCACACTTTATGTATTAGTGACTTATACACGTAAAACTCATATTTTGGGGTGTGAGTAGAATGAATAAGTTTTTTGCGTTTATCTTGTTCTTTATTTTATCGTTCATTTTTTTGTTGGAATGAGCCTAACTTGTTTTGGTGGGAATAAACAAGTTCCATCATGTCCAATTTCAGGTAGTGACAACCTCTTCTTTAATTGGTTCCTCAGCTTATATAGGACATTATGGACATTCCGGTGCTAAATGATTTGATATTGCCGAACTAATTAGTGAAAAAAAGAAGATATTCTAGGTACTCCAATTAGTTGATTTTGAAATATTAGCATACTAATGAATGATGCATGGATGCATGCTTGGTCGGAAAAAGAAGAAAATGATATTATATTTTTATAATTATCTTAACTCTAAACTTCATATCACTCGCTCCAACGGACATATTTTTACATTATTATGCACTTATTAAGTATCAACAAAATATTTCCAAATTTTCTAATTTCATTATTATGAATCTTTATTAGTGACTTCCCAAAAACCGAAAGAATATTAATAATTTCATACAATTTTCTAAAGATTTTTTTCCTTGGAGGGAAATGCCATACACACTCCATATTCCCTTTATGTTTTCCTCGTAACAAACCATCACGTAACATGTTGTAATATTGAATTTTATCTAGTGTGATGATAAACCTTGAGTGGAGTTCTTCTGCTTGGTTATCCTGGCACAGGAAAAACACTATTGGCCAAATATGTTGCTATAGAGTGTGGGACAATATTTATGAATATTTATTGTAGTTTATATGTGAAAAATTGTATGGAGAGAGTGCACGATTGACATTGTGTTTATTCAAGCATTGTGTTAATCCTTCGCTCTCTCCGTACCTTTTTGACACAACAAATTACCAGCAGCACTATGTTAATCTTTAACTTTGTAGCAACATCTTTTTGCAAGAGTGTTTCCCTGTGTCAAGAAGATCATACATAATAACACTTCTCTAAGATCTCTTGATTCCCTAAAAATAACATTCAATATTCCTCTATTTTTAAAGAGGAAAAGTTAATGGATATATGAAGTGTGTGCATTTCCCTCCAAGAAAAAAAACATATTTTCAAGAAGTTTTATGAAACGTTACAACTATTATTTCCACCATGTCCATTATTTATCACATAATATTTTTTGGGATATCAAAACATAGTAGGAAAAAAAAGGTAAATTATAACTTGTATAGTCATGATACTTTACCTTCTCGCCATAAATAATTTGAAATATTTTTACTTATGCCAAAGATACTTTCCCATAGTTGTACTTGATTAAAGTAAATACAAAGTGGTTTTTACATGGAATACAAAAAGAGAACCTTTTATCTTAAAGATATTGAATGGAAAAAATATCTTAATCATAGTATGATAAAATAATTATTTCTATGTAAATACAGATTTATGATCCAAACAACCAGATTATTTAAAATATAAGTACGTATAAATTTTTTGATTAGTAAAACAAACAAAAGGGAAAGTAAATTTAATAGGAATTTGAGGAAAGTAGTCTTGTTTATTAGAATTGGGCTAGAAAATGAAGAAGAAAAAAGTCGGGCAAATCTGGGCACTAGGGCACGTTGCAGACCTGCTCCTAATATCTAAGAAAAAATATCCTCGCATTGTGGAGCAGCCACGGACCATTCTGCCTCAAAAACTATTTTACAACACAAAATTAAAATGCATCTCCGTATCACAAAATTTCTTTGAGGCAGTGATTTCTTGATCATTTCTCATGTTTAGCTATCTAAAAGCAAACCATCATGATATATTTTCCATCACAAATCTTAAACCTTAAACCTTGAATCCATAATTCAATTCAAGGATCAGTTAAGGGTCAAGTCAAGAGAAGTTAAGAGTCAATTCAAGTGAAGGTCACAGAGTCTTTTAAAGTCTTTCAGAAATGTCTTAACTTTGATATGAAGTCTTAAGTTTTGAATTGAGTAAAGAGTAAAGAGTAAAGATTGAAGTTATTTCTTGAAAAAAACATATCGAGACTATGTATTCCTCAAAAGTAAATGTTTTCACATTTAAACAAGAAAAGTAACTTTCATTTTCAAAAGAGCCTTTGAGATGGTTGCTTGTGTCTATATGCATGTGTCTGCACATATTTTGAGTATAATTGTCATTTGTTTATTTTAATAATTAGTTTATATTCTGATTGTTTAATTAATTAAGAAGTTAGCCGTTTTTGAAAGTGTGCCCAGAAAGTGGTGATTATGTGTATGCGACAATTGGTTGATATGCACATGTATCAATAAGACAATAATTTCAAGTTTCTTTTCAATTATCCCATTTTTCTTCTCCAAATTATTTTTCTCTACCATATCACCGTAAATATATTCTTACATACTTTAGTATTGAAAATTCATGATTTAGATTTATTAAATTATATTAACAATCATGAAGATAAATCTAAATCTATCCTTTACCCTATAAATAAATCTAGATTAATTAACAACAATGAATTGATTTAACCTCCAAGCTTCAATATTGTAACGATTCAAAAAAATCAAATATATAAGTACTTAAGGTGATTTATTTATTAGTTAAAAATCTAAAATTTTAAGGGCATAAAGGTCCTCCTGCGTATTAATTAAAATAAATCATATTTGTATTAATTTAATTTAAATCCTATTTGACTAAGTCTTGAATTCAGTCTCCTAATCCTAATAACACACTCTCTCTCACATACATTCTCCATATCTCTCTCTCACGTTAGTTTCTGCCAAAAACAATTTCAAGAACTGAAAATACATCAAGAGTTATTAACACTTGAAGAACTCACAAGAATTTGTAAGTAAAAGATAAAGTAATCAAAACGTCAAGGCTAAGAGAGGTTCGTCGAGTGAGGTGTAGGTTGAAGTAAATTGGGCGTGGGTTGGAGGAGTTTACGGGCAGCAACATCAGCATTTGAACATAGATTAAGGTATGAGTTTCTTCTCTCTTGGATCCTTTCCCAAGAGGCTTCTTACGATTCAAACTATTCACCTTGAAACTAAGGTTGTTCCCCGTTGCATGTCCCTGTCACTAGTTCCCTATGATATTAGGTAAAGTGTTCTTGTTGGTAGAATTTAGGAATACTTTTTGTGGTGATGATATCGTTTCGAGTATGTGTCCATGACTATGTGTTTATATTTTGTGTCTTTGGGAAATATGGATGTAAATATGTATGTATTTCTGCAAGATTGTGATCATGACTTTGAGTTTTTCTTTAGCATGTTAATAGTATAGAGATTATTCGTGTTTTATGTGCAATTAGAGGCTCTTAAAAATCGTGATATTAAAATGGTTGAAATGCTAGAAATTCTAGTTAAAACAAATGTTCAAATCATCCCTCTAAACTTGACTTAAGAACCTTAACGAATGTATAAGAAACAAATGCTAAAGTAACCCATAAAAATGATGCACAAAATTTTGGAGTAATTTTCCAAATTTTGGAGATAATTTGTAGATGAATTCTGAAAATTTTGAACAAAAAAGAAATAAATAAAAATAGGTGAGGTCTGCAGGGATCGAACGCGAGACCGCATCAAATCAGTCTCTATGAACACTCTAATGAAAATATTGGGTTTAAAACACTTAATACTAATGATGAGATGAGAAATCATCTAATGAGCTAAGATGCCCTCATACTAGAAGCCAGCTTCCATGATGTATCAGTTGAATGTAATGCAACTTTATATTGAGCACCAATAGGCTAGATATGAGCACTGATGCCTTCTTTCGGGAAGCCGAAGGTTCACGTAACTCAAATGAGATGAGACTATCCGGCTTTCCGGGTATGGGTCTCCATACATCTCCTAGTCTTTGAACCTATACTACCAATATAGGGATCTGGCGGGGTTAAATTCTCATATACGCTAGCATGTCATAGATTACTTTGGCCGGTGATTTCACCTCTTTTTGGTGTGGGGGAGACACTGGGTTTAATGATGCTCACATGATCTATGTCGATTAAAGTTAAAGTTCCCAATGAATAAATGAGGCCATCCTCAAATTAATCATATAGAGAAATGAATGATACCGAACGTGTTAGGATAGGATAATCAAGAGGTGAGCTAGATTCAGGTAATGACATTAGGTTATTCCTGATCATTGCAAAGCAAACCCGATGAAAGTCTTAAACTACATCCTAGGTATAGCTGGTGTTCACACTGGCCTATGAATGAATTGAAATGAGGTATGTATGAATGAATGAAGCAGACTCTGTGTTTGCTAAAAAAGGCTCCCTAGTTGAGGTCCCATACGTTGAGCCCTCATTTTGGAAAGTCTAAAGGTCAAGTCCATGATAACAAGGTCTCATGGCATATGAATAAATAATATGAAAGAAACTATGTGTTATAACAATGTGTGCTCTATGAAGATGTTATGTGTTTTATGTAGTACGATAATTATAATGATGCATGTCACTCTCATGGCATAACTTTCCCGATCTCAATTTGGCAAGTCCACTGACTTGACCTCCAAAAATCATGTCGTTAGAAAAAAGCTATTCTTTTTCATGCATGTACTTGGTAAGTGCTTGCATATACACATACTTATTACAAGTGTGTACTAATTCCATACAAACATCTACTTTTAGGTACAGGCACAGGTGGGCGGTAGAGCTACAGATTCGTTGTTGCAGCTATCCGGACGTCAGCATTCATCCAGAGTTTGGTAGGTCTCATGATTTCGAGGATGATACTGTTTTAAATTCTAGCGTAGTTTTAGAGTTGAGCTAGTGGAGCATGTTCCATTAACGTTTCTTTCCTGCTTTTGTTCAAACTTTGTATTGGTGCTACTTTGGCTGTTATACAATTGATACTTAATGAATTATTTCTTTCAGTTGCTTATGTCTTAAATGTTAGATGTTTGATGATGAACGATTACGAAATATTAAAACTGTTTAGCAAGTATGTTTAAAGAATAAAAAAAATTCAAATTTTCCGCTAAAACTTACCTATGTAAAGTAAGAATGACGTAAGTAGGCTTGTTTGCAACCTTTGAGAGGTCAATGACGCCAGTCTCTTCTGTGGTCTAGATTACAGTCGTGACAAAGTTGGTATCAGAGCACTAGGTTAAGTTCTGAGAATAATGAGTTCACATCAACCACATTGAGTAGTTTATAAGTCATGGTAGTGAAGTGCACCACTATCCTTGATTAGAGACTACATGATGCGTAGGAAAAAACTTCCTTTCTTCTAATCTTATCGTGCTTTTCTTAATCTCTGAATTCTTGGTGTTATGAACGTGTCTAACATCAATCCTTGTTATTTTCAAAGAATGAAAACTTGGAGGAATAAGGGTCTGAGGACGGGAGGAGCAGCAGCTAGGGGTAATCAGAATCCACCCCAGGCTCCAGCTGAAGGAGTGGCCATGCCAGTTAACCCAGCTGGGTTGACTGCTGTGGAGGTGAGGGCATCTCTATCCCAGATGGAACAGCCATCACGATGCAGTCCCAGGCTATGACTGCCCAAGTCAACCAGCAGGATGTTTAGAGGGAGAACCCACCGGTTCGAAGCATGGCTGACAGACTGCGAGATTTCACGAGGATGAATCCTCCTTTATTCATAGGGGCTAAGACTTTAGAAGATCCTCATTAGTTTATAGACGAGGTGCATAAGATCATGGTGGCCATGGGGGACACTGATATTGAGAAGGCTGAGTTGGCTTCCTACCAGCTCAAGGATGTTGCACAAACTTGGTGCAAGATGTGGCAAGATAGTCGTGTCCTAGGTGGAGTGCCAGTCACATGGAAGCTGTTCAAGAAAGCATTTCTGGAAAGACTCTTCCCCAAAGAGATTAGGGAGGCCAAGGTTGAGGAGTTCATCAATCTTAAACAAGGCTCTATGATGGTCACGGAGTATTCCCTAAAGTTTGTAAAGCTATCAAGGTATGCTACTTCCCTGGTTTCGAACAGCAGTGATGAGATGAGCAGGTTCCTCACAGGAATCAATGGAGACCTTGAGGAGGAGTGTCGGTCTGCGATGATCCATGATAATATGGACCTTTATAGGTTAATGGTGCATGTCCAGCAGGTAGAGGACATCCGCAAGAGGAGAGGTGTTCGTGATATTAGGTGGCCTAGGCCTCAATATCAGGCAGGTCCTAGCCATGGAGGCCATAGAAACAATTTTGGCATCCATGAGCAGGCCAAATTCAAGAAGGGGCAATGGAAATCTGGGAATTATAACCCTCAAAGAAATACAACACCTAGAGGTGGCAGACCCAAACTCAAGAGAGACAATGGAGGTGAGATGCAGCGTCCAAATAAGACCTGTGCTAAGTGTGGCTGAGCTCACAGTGGAGAATGGAGACAAGGCACTAATGCCTGCTTCGGTTGTGGTAAGATTGGGACACATGGTCAGTTTCTGTCCATAGAACAGAGGTCAGGTTGGAGGTAATGCTCAGCCTAGGCCTACACCACAGAGTGCAACAGTAGCCGAGCCTCCCAAGAAGAACAGATTCTCTTCCCTGAAGGGCAGGGAGGTGCAGGAGAAGTCCGTTGATGTGGTCATAGGTATGTTGAAAGTATTCTCAACTTCTGTTTATGCTTTATTTGATTTTAGGGTCTACGCTTTCCTTTGTGACTCCTCCACTTGCCCTTAATTTTGAAATACTACCTGAAGTTCTGCATGATCCTATAGTGGTTAGTACGCCTTTAGGAGAAAATGCAAGAATTGATAGGGTATACAAGAATTGCCATATAGTTGTAAGTGGCAAGACTATGTGTGCAAACTTGATTGAGTTAACCATGCATGATTTTGATATTATTCTTGGCATGGACTGGCTTCACAGCTATTATTCTTGCTTGGACTATCGTAGTAGAGTGGTGAGGTTTCACTTCCCTAATGAAGAAGAGTTAGGCTGGGAGGAGTACAATTCAAATCGTCCTAACCCCTTGATTTCAAATCTTAAGACCAATAAAATGATGTCCAAGGGGTTACTATGTCATCTTGTGAGTCTTAATGATTTAGATCATGACGTTCCTTCCATAGACTCGGTGCTTGTAGTAAATGAATTCCTAGATGTGTTTCCTGAAGATTTGCTTTGAGTCCCTCCCCTTCGAGAGATTGACTTTGGTATCGACTTAGAACCTAATACTAAACCAATCTCAATTCCTCCTTATAAAATGGCTCCAGTAGAACTCAAAAAGTTGAAGTTGCAGTTAAAAAATCTCACTGATAAGGGTTTCATTCAGCCGAGCATATCCCCTTGGGGATCTCCAATGTTGTTTGTACAGAAGAAATATGGGACCCTTCGAATGTGTATCGATTATCGGCAGCTCAACAAAGTCAATGTAAATAATAAATATCCACTTCCCAAAATTGATGATTTGTTTGATCAGATCCAAGGGTCCAATTTCTTATCTAAGATTGATCTTAGTTCAGGGTATCATCAGCTTAGGGTTAGGGATGGAGATATCCCAAAAATAGCCTTTCGTACCCGTTATGGTCATTATGAATTCTTGGTTATGTCATTTGGTCTCACGAATGCACCTGCAGCATTTATGGATCTCATGAAAAGAGTCTTCCATGAATACTTTGACTCTTTCGTCATTGATGATATCCGCATCTACTCTAAGACCAAGGAAGAGCATGAACAACATTTGAGACTAACTTTGCAGGTACTTAGACAGACACCATCAGTAGTATGCCAAATTCAGCAAGTGTGAATTCTGGCTAACATCAGTGACCTTCCTGGGCCATGTTGTGACCGATCAAGGTGTAGAAGTGGACCCCAAGAAGACTGAAGTTGTTGAGAACTGGCCAAA
The DNA here is from genome assembly GCA_027789145.1 of Solanum arcanum. Taxonomy (NCBI): domain Eukaryota; kingdom Viridiplantae; phylum Streptophyta; class Magnoliopsida; order Solanales; family Solanaceae; genus Solanum; species Solanum arcanum. The sequence goes on from CM050943.1 coordinate 22,498,617, forward strand.
TCCTCTTACTCTAACCGATATCCGTAGCTTTCTGGGATTGGTTGGTTACTACCGTAGGTTTGTGGAGGGCTTTTCTTAAATTGCTGCCCCACTTAAAGCTTTGACAAAGAAGAAATCCAAGTTTGAATGGACGGAGACTTGTGAGAAGAGTTTCTAGGAGCTCAAGGACAGACTCACTTCAGCTCCGGTGCTTACACTGTCTATTATGATTCATCTAGGGTTCATTTGGGATGTGTTCTTATGAAGGCTGGTAAGGTGATAGCCTATGCTTCTAAACAGCTCAAGGTTCATGAAAAGAATTATCACACTCATGACTTGGAGTTGGCAGCTATGGTGTTTGCATTGAAGCTTTGGAGGCATTATCTGTATGGAGTGCACGTGGATGTGTTTACGGATCATAAGAGTCTCCATTACGTGTTCACACAGAGGGAGTTGAATCTACGTCAGCGTAAATGGTTGGAGTTTTTGAAGGATTACGACATGAATTTGCACTACCATCAAGGTAATGCTAATGGTGTGGTTGATGCTTTGAGCATGGGGAGTACACACCACATTGAGGATGAGAAGAAGGAGCTAGTGAAAGAGGTACACAGACTGGCCAGACTGGTTGTGCGGTTGGTTGACTCTACTAGTGGAGGTGTTTCAGTTCACCCTAGTTCTAAATCATCCCTCGTAGTTGAAGTCAAAAAGGGTTAGCATCTTGATCCTATGTTGATAGAGTTGAAGGACTCAGTGTTGTTAAAAATGAATGAGTCTTTCGCTTTGGGAGATGATGGCATACATAGATACCAGAATCGGTTGTGTTTACCAGATGTAGATGATTTACGGACAAGGATTGTCGCAGAGGCCATGGTTCCAAATATTCCATACATCCAAGTTCCACAAAAATGTATCATGATCTTAAGCAGATTTATTTGGTGGGATGGCATGAAGAAGGGTATTGCAGACTATGTGGCTAAGTGTCCTAATTGTCAGCAGTTTAAGGCAGAGCATCTTAAGCCTGGTGGTCTGACTCAGATTATTGAGGTTCCGAATTGGAAGTGGGAGGCCATGAATATGGACTTCGTGGTTGTTCTTCCGAGGACTAGGAGGCATCATGAGTCCATATGGGTTATTGTGGACAGATTGACTAAGTCTGCCCACTTTATCCCTATGAAGTCTACTTACAGAGCCAGAATATTATGTGAGACTCTACATTGATGAGATTGTAAGATGGCATGGAATTACTTTGTCTATCATTTCAGATAGAGGAGCTCAGTTCACTTCTTATTTCTGGAGATCTTTCCAGAAAAGCTTAGGCACGCAGATAAAACTTAGAACACCCTTTCATCCTTAGACAGATGGGTGATACGCTCAAACTTACTTCTCAAATGAGAAGTAAAGCGGTCGCGTCAAGTAAATAACCCAACTATTGAGGTTGGGATCGTTCCCACGAGGAAAATAGTCTAGACTTAACTTCAACTTGTGATTACTATTGTTCGGTTGATGACTTCCTTAGAAAGTAAAAGCATAAAAAGGGGGGTTTTGTAATTCCTAATGAGTAAAAATAACTAACGAACTTGACAGAGACACTTAACAGCTTTTAATTTTGGGTTTTAATCAATTAATCAAAGTAACTAGGGTTTACGTGTTCCCCACAGGTTCATAACTTGATAATTCTAACTATAACAATTCTTTCCTAGTATCTTGCATGCAAAGTGATAAGTTATATATTTCTAAATCCTTGGTCCGGCATCTAGAAAATCTCACTCCGCACCTTGGTCCGGCTACGTGTGTTGCTTTCCTAACCCTTATCTTTACCTCATATTAAGCATCGTATTTGATATTTGACTCAGTTATTACCTCGTACCAATCAACACTAGCCTATTAGATAGTGTACACTAAATCTATGTTAATAATTCTTTTCCTATTATCTACCTCTTTGGTCCGGCAAGTAGCATTAAGGCGAGTTCTAACGTCGATCATCCGTTAAAAAGACTTCTAAGCGAAAGAATTATTAATACATGCAAGACACTATTCTAGAATTGTTATTTTAGCTAGGGTTTATCTCATTATTTGCCTATGGTTCCCACAACCCTAGTTATGGAGTTTAGTTTCTCATAGCCATAAACACAATATTCAAATATATTAAATAAGAATTCATGTACTTACTTCAATGAGAAAGAATAAAGTCCGAAAGTTTTCTTGATTAATCACCAAAAATCACTTATAATAATCTCCCAAAATCAAACACTAATACACAAAGTCTAATAATATGATGTCTAATGTAGCAGAGTCTAACCTCAAAAACGAGGTTTTTCGAACTATTTATAAAAAATAAAAACCTAATTAAACAAGGATTCTAATTACTGGAAATCTGCCAAAACGCGACTGGGTCGACGGACTGTCGTGGTCACAACGGACCGTCGTGGACTCCGTCGTCCCATACTTGGTGCAATTTCTTCTTCTGCTTTCTTCATTCCCCTCGACGGCAAGTGTGACGGACCGTCATAGGCACAACGGTCCGTCGAGGGTCTTCGTTTCAAAATAGTTCAACTCTTGGAATCTGGGTACTGGGATCACTTCTCTGATCTTCACGACGGACCTGCAGGACGGACCGTCATGGCCATGACGGACCGTCACAAGCTTTATAATCCCACACTTGGTCAGACTTCCCCATCTTTCTTCAGCAGCTGCACTACGCTGCCACCTACGGACCGTCACAGGCACGACGGACCGTCATAAGCTCCATAGGTGGTCTCTTCTGCATTTTTCGCTCAAAATCTCCGCATTCAGCTTTGGACAGATTTCCTGCAAAACAAAGAGAAACTCATATCAAAATTAGCACAAAAAAGGCTTTCGGACACACTAAAATTACGGAAAAGGTATTAATTATACCGTGAAACCACAGTATATCGACACCCTCAACTTAAATTCGTTGTTTGTCCTCAAACGACGCACTATGACTCACTACACAATCTTTGTACAATAGTATTCTTGATTTATCCTTTGCAATCATTTGGCTATCAATCCCGATTAATCTTTTCAAATCTATGCATGCTATCACTATTAGGCTTGAATTTTGTGGGATTCGAACATGACACAGACTCACCATGCACTAACACCTATCCTCTTCAATTTCTCACCGAGGTGCTAACAATTCCGGTATTGCAACTAGTGTCCTCACTTCAAAATAAAATCCTCATTTTTCACACAATGATTTCAGTTTGAGTATAAGGATTACTTTTCAACACTCGCTCTCAGACCAAAGTCACACTCATTCATACCTATTGCCATAAGCTTGCCCTTATTTTCACTGCCTTAAGTTCGCTATACAACCCTTAGGATCATGATAGGACTTTCTTAGCTTGTAACATAGGCTCAGAGTCAGGTAGGGTATATTTAGGTATACTTTACTGACTTTTTGCCCTCCTTGATATCTCGGCTAAACCTTCCACTTTCTATCGCTTTATCTCGCCCAGTTTCTCCTATTCTTTCACCTTGCTATTTCCCTTCTTTCTTTATTTGTGTAAATGACTCTTTTCCTTTCTTTTTTTTGTAATTCTTGTATATTCCTCTTTTTCTTTCCTTTTCTTTCAACGAGTTCTTGAGTCACTTTACTTTTGTTCTTTCTCTCTCTTTGTTCTTTCAACCCCACTTTCCAGAGCATTCCTCAAAACAGCCACCCTCAACTCATGGCTTTGCCATGAGTCAAGGTATACAATACCCAAAGTCGGGTCAGGGCCATAACGAAGGTTGTTTATGCATTAGCCACCCTCAACTTATGCTTTTGGCATAAGCTGAGGTGCACATGTCCAAGGAGGGACCAGGGCCAACATATTGTTCCCAGAAAAGATCAGTTGGGGTGAAAAAGAAAGGTCTAATTTTAAGCTCAAATTCTTTGAATCAAAGAAGGGTAACTTTCATTTGGTTTCTTTTGATTAGGCTAAAAATGGGCTATTTTGAATAAGGGCCTATGATCCTTTCCTAATTGTCTGTTAAGCTTACTTTTAGCAGGACTAACCAGGCAAGTTCTAGCTCAGTACCAATAGTGGACTATTCAAATTTTCTCACACTCACTTGACATCTCATCACTATACCAGATTATCAGACACCTAGTTCGACTTTAAGATTTAGGGTAATGCAATGGTGTAACTCTATTTCATGCTTAGAGCCACACAATTATCAGTTACTATGCCTAGTCATGCAACATTTTCCAGTTTTATCAGGATATCATTTTAGCCATCATGCTTCAGAGTTAAACTATGTACAAAAGATATAACATGCCGGTTCAACATAAAAAGTAATCAGTCTTTTGGGGAAAAAGAACACAGGCAAGAAAACCCCAAAAGAGGATAGCGAGTTGGGATACTCCGACTTCACCCTAACACTCACTTTCCATTTACCCCACCCCCAACAAAAAAGCATGCAATTGTCCCCAATGCATAAAAAAATCTAAAGATTAGAGGGGTAAATGAAGCAAACCTGTGGCACATAGCGCCGTCGATCAGCAAGCTGGTGGGTCCGGTTTCCCGGAACCCACATCCTCTACAATCTGGACACCCTCAGTGGTGTTCTCAGCAATCTGGACACCCTCAGTGATGTCCTCAGCAACAAGCGCACCATTAGTAGTGCCTCCTACTATCTCTACAGTGCGGGAGTTAGACGCCCCAGCCGCTATCTGCGATGCTCTTATTTGGTGTGCCTCCGCCTCAGCAAGTGAGGCTCTCCTCGCGGCCTCCATCTCTCGGCGTTCCTTCTTCCTTGATCGCGCCTCATCCTCTGATCGACCCCTACGCCTCTTGGCACTCTCTCGGGGGGAAGGTGGGGGAATTGCTGAAGTAGCAAACAGGGCCGCCAATACAGTGTCCTCAACAGGCTCGACAGGCTCCGGCACTATCGCCTCTAGGATCATGTCGATGTCTCCACGAGGACTGTCGACTGCAGCCTGAAGAGTCGACATATCTACCGGAGGGGCTGGGCGGGCTAACACTCTCAACTCAAATGCATCTAGGCGCTGGTGAACCTCAGCAATCTTCAGACTCAGTAATAGACTTCTGCCTCCACGGCTGGATATGATGCAGAAGAGTGGCCATTTGTGCCTCCAGTTTTTGGACACTAGCAAGCGGGGCCGGTGTCGGTAGAGGGGCTGTGTGAGAGGAGCTCGCGGCTGGGCTACTACCCGGGATAGACTCGACCGGGGTAGCTGTGTGGGCCTGGGCAACCGTATCCACAAGATCATCAGCAAGAGGGGCAGCTCTGGACGGGGCCCTCTGCATGGCACCAACTCATTGGCCTTGTCTCTGATGAGGACGACGTCAACGGTGCCCTGCGGGGTCTTCAACTGATCTATGTGCCATATGGGCACACCTGCAAACCTGCAAAGGGCAAAGATCATACACAAGAAGGGGTAGGTAGTAGTGACCTTGAATGCCCTCTCGTGCATGACTGCCTGGAGAAGCCATGCGAAGTCAACCTCGAAGCCGGCTATCATCGCCGCCATCAACACTGCTCGGTCCCAGGTGACGATGTTATCAGCAGCTGTGGGGGAAAGGCAGTGACGGACGAGCAGCCACAAGAACTTTGCGACGAACGTGAGGTTGGCCTTCTTGATGGCCCTCTTCAGCTCAGTGACCCAATCGGCACCCTCTCCATCGACTGATAGGTGCAGGGCCATCCACCTCTTGGTGGTCTCTCTCAGTGCCAGCTCGCGTAAGAACTGTCCATCCTTTACTATCTGCCAGCGGTAGTCAAACACGGCAGTGATGGGGGTCCGCGTAGCATCTTCACTCTCGCCGTATAGGAACCGGCAGATAGCTGGCAGGAAAATGTCAACTTGCACGCCCCGGACTCGAACCTGCTCCAGTGGGGCCTGTTTAGCGGGAGCAGCCCGCTTATCGATCTGTGATCGGAGAGTCGCTACGTAGGATGCGTAGAACTCTCGGACCACTTCCTCGCTGTATCGTCCCAACGGACGGGCTATCCACTCTAAGCGATGCCTGGTGAATAGGTTTTGGATCTCCGGCATCGATGGGAGACTCCCTGTAAGTACCCGCCGCTCCAGGGTGAGTGTCCGAGTCATTACTCTTTTATCAGTCAGGAATTTGGCGTCGGAGTAAACTTGAAACTGGCCTTCGACACACTACCGGTTTGGCTGGTCAAAGGCTGGGGTGGGGACCTGGGCTAGTGCGCCGGATGTAGAGTCTGAACTGTCAGCCTCATCAGACGAGGCCGACGCTGCAGCAGTGGCGGGTGCGGGAACCTCAGCAGAGCCTGAAGCTTCCTCGGACCAGGATACTCCTAAGGAGCCAGACGCTCCTTCTTCATTTGTGGCTGACCCAGAGGGTGTGCCGGTCAGTGTGCGCTCCTCATCAGACTAGGAGGCAGTGACTACGCCAGACGCCACCGTCTTCGGTGTGGCTCTGGGGGCACGTGCAGCACGGGAAGGTGCGGAAGTGCCTGGGGGCACATATTCAGGGTTCCGCTCATCATCAGAGCCGATGATCAAGCATGCAGACGGAGCGACAGACTTAGATTGCCCGCGTGCGTAGGTGTGGTCTTGCTTGGTTGCCATAGTAGATAGTACCTTGGAAATGGAGAAAAACAAATGGAGAATGATTCAGTTGGTAAGGTAGACACCTACAGCAGCAGCACCGACTAGTGGATGATAAGTATTTTGGGAGCAATGATCAATGGGGGGGAAGTGTGGAAGTTGAAAAGAGGGGATATGAGAGGAATAAGGAAGTAATGGGGTGAAATATGGAGGGGTGGGGAGTATAAACGGTCAGATTTTGAAAAGGGTCCAGCCGGGTCGGGTTGGGTAGAAATCATTAATCGCGCGACGGTTCCCCGACGACCGTCCGTTGCACTTGCGACGACCCGTCGTAGGTTCCGTCGTGTGTGCCCTAATTTCAAACTGACAGAAAAACGTACCTGGTGTGACGGATGCTTACGACGGTCCGTCGCATGCGCAACGGTCCGTCGATGTATCCGTCAGTGGCTGCTGCGGAGTAGTTTTCTGCAGAATTTCCTGGTGATGTGCCTGCAAATTTAGAACCCATTAAATAGAAAAATGCTACCATTATTAAAAAAGACGATAAGTATTGGGTTTCCTCCCAACAAGCGCCTGATTTAGTGTCGCGGCATGACTGGGGACCCTTGATTACTCAGACTTCATCAAGATGGTGTGTCTCTATCGCTTCATTCCCCGATGCTTTATGCCCAAAATAGAGTTTTATTCTATCTCTATCCCTCTTAAACCGCACTCCCTCCTTGGCTTTTAACTCAACTGCTCCATGAGGTAATACTTGGGTAATCAAGTAAGGGCCAGCCCATTTGGATTTGAACTTTCCCGGAAGACAAGGTGGCCCAGAACTGTCTACAAGCACCAAGTCTCCCACCATAAACTCTTGTTTTGCAGTTTTTTGTTCATTCCCCATCTTCATCTTTTCCTTGTGGGATATGGAAGATACCGATTGGAGCTCACCACTCTGCCTCATGGTCCTACAAATGTTGAAGGTCGCTTCTTCATTATTCAACCAAAATGTCATCTGTCCCTTCTCCATATCAACTAAGGCTCTACCTGTAGCAAGGAATGGCCTCCCAAGAATGATAGGCACTTCAAAATCGACCTCGCAATCAAGAATAACAAAATCAGCCGGAAAGATGAATGACTCCACTTTTACTAGCACATCATGGAGTATCCCTATAGGTCGTTTCACTGTCCGATCAGCATCAGTAGCCTCATCGCAGTGGGTTTTGGATCCCCCAAACCCAACTTCTTGTCAATTGAGAGGGGCATGAGATTTATGCTTGCCCCCAGATCAGATAATGCTTTCGCAAAATGTAATGACCCAACTGTACAAGGTATAGTGAATGCACCCGGATCTTCTTTCTTTTGCACTAGGGATCTTGTAGCAATAGCACTACAATGATGTAATCTATCATCATCCTCAAAAGTGACCGATCTTTTCTTGGTGACCAGATCTTTCATAAATTTGGCATAACCGGGCATTTGTTCTAGAGCTTCTACCAAAGGGACAATGATAGAAAGCTGCTTCAACATTGTTATGAAGCGCCGGTATTTACCATCCTCGGTCTTTTTCACTAATCTCTGAGGGAAAGGTGGTGGTGGCCTAGGCATGGGGATTACCTTCTTAGGTAATTCTGCCTCTTTTCCATTACTTTCCTCTGCTTCACCACTACCCTTCTCCACATTATCATTATTCTTTCTCACATTTTCCTCAGCAAATGGCATAGGTGGGTCAATGGTTTGCTTACCACCCCGAGTATTGATTTCCATACAGTGTGCATCATTCTTTGGATTTTGGACAGTGTTGCTAGGAAGGGTGCCCGGTTGCCGTGTGTTCACTGTCGCAGATAATTGGGCCATTTGCAACTCGATCTGCTTAATTGAAATTGTATGTGTATCAACTTTTTGCCCAATACTAGCTAAGTCACCCCTTAACTCTTTGATGTGCTCATCACTAGCGTCGAATCTCCTCATCATTTTGTGCAACATATCCTCAACTCGTGCCATACTATCTCTACTATCCCTAGGAGTAACTTCACGATTTTGGGGAGGGACATAGGGCCCATTCCTGTCATTTCTGTTACCGTAGTTACCCCTGTTGAAGTTGTTGTCGCGGTTACCATCTCGGACATAATGACCCTCACGGTTGTAATTACCATAGTTCCGACCTTGGTTCCCTTGACCTTGGCGCCAATTATCCTGATTTGCGCCTTGGGCACTTGGTCGGAAACCCCCCATCTGTTCATTTACTGCATAGGAATCCTCCGCATAATAACACTCATCGATTGGAGGTGGTGGTTTAGCCAAGTAGTTGACTGCATTAATCTTTTTCTCGCACCAGGTGACATGTTTTAGTACCAACCCAAGCTCGGTTCTCATCCGAGCCATTTCTTCACGAATATCATCTGTGGGTGGGTTGTGAGTGGAGGATCTCAAGGTGTTTCTCCTCAGATCGGACTTCCTAGTACTCCAAGCTTTGTTGTTACGGGAGATTTTATCTAATTTCTCAGCAATCTCAGCATAAGGGCATTCTCCATAAGATCCACCTGCTATAGTGTCCAACACCGCTTTATTGTTATCATCATGTCCCCGATAGAAGTATTCCTTCAGTGACTCATCATTAATACGGTGATTTGGAACACTTCTCAAGAATGAGGTGAATCTATCCCAAGAACTACTAACTGACTCTCCTAGTAGTGCCACAAAGTTGTTCACCCTGTCTTTGTGGTTTAATTTCTTGGAGACCGGATAGTAGCGTGCTAAGAAGACATCCGTAGTTGGTTCCAAGTGAAGATGGAGTTGTATGGGAGCTCAGAGAATCACATAGCAGCCTCTCCCGTCAGTGAGAGAGGAAACACTCTAAGACCTATTACATCTAGATCCAAATCAGGCCTCCCCACACAACTTTTACACATTGCCCTTACCTTAGCTATATGGGCATGTGGATCCTCAGAAGGTAGCCTTGAAAACAAACCTCTGGCGGTGAGCATTTGCATCAGGCTATTAGTTACCACAAAAGTGTGGCCTGTGGGTAGAGGGGGCAAGACAAGTGGCCCATCCGAGTCTACTATGTTATCATACCCTCTGTAGTATGCTTGGGGCCGTGGAACGGGATTTTGTCCCCTCTGTTGATGTTCACCCGGAGCGTCGGGTAACATCTGACCATGAACATCCACTGGATTTGGGATGTTCTGGTTTGGATCCTCATCATTTATTCCCAAATTTCGATTCATGTTGCGCAGTGTACGCTCTAACTCACGATCGTAGGGAAACAATGGTTCTCTTCCTCTCCGTGTATTTGGGATACAAGGAGGACAATTCTGAAAGGAAATCAAAAACAATAAAACAAAGTAAAATCAAGAAAATATCAACAAAACTATAGCAAGAAGTTCAAGTTAATCTAAAAGCTAATTTCCCCGGCAGCGGCGCCAAAATTTGATACGCTCAAACTTACTTCTCAAATGAGAAGTAAAGCAGTCGCGTCAAGTAAATAACCTAACTAGTGAGGTCGGGATCATTCCCACGAGGAAAATAGTCTAGACTTAACTTGAACTTGTGATTACTATTGTTCGGTTGATGACTTCCTTAGAAAGTAAAAGCATAAAAAGGGGGGTTTTGTATTTCCTAATGAGTAAAAATAACTAACGAACTTGAAAGAGACACTTAACAGCTTTTAATTTTGGGTTTTAATCAATTAATCAAAGTAACTAGATTTTACGTGTTCCCCACAGGTTCATAACTTGATAATTCTAACTATAACAATTCTTTCCTAGTATCTTGCATGCAAAGTGATAAGTTATGTATTTCTAAATCCTTGGTCCGGCATCTAGAAAATCTCACTCCGCACCTTGGTCCGGCTACGTGTGTTGCTTTCCTAACCCTTATCTTTACCTCATATTAAGCATCGTATTCGATATTTGACTCAGTTATTACCTCGTACCAATCAATACTAGCCTATTAGATAGTGTACACTAAATCTATGTTAATAATTCTTTTCCTATTATCTACCTCCTTGGTTCGGCAAGTAGCATTAAGGCGAGTTCTAACGTCGATCATCCGGTAAAAAAGACTTCTAACCGAAAGAATTATTAATACATGCAAGACACTATTCTAGAATTGTTATTTTAACTAGGGTTTATCTCATTATATGCCTATGGTTCCACAACCCTAGTTATGGAGTTTAGTTACTCATAGCCATAAACACAATATTCAAATATATTAAATAAGAATTCATGTACTTACTTCCATGAGAAAGAATAAAGTCCGAAAGTTTTCTTGATTAATCACCAAAAATCACTTGTAAGAATCTCCAAAAATCAAACACTAATACACAAAGTCTAATAATATGATGTCTAATGTAGCAGAGTCTAACCTCAAAAACGAGGTTTTTCGAACTATGTACAAAAAATAAAAACCTAATTAAACAAGGATTCTAATTACTGGAAATCTGCCAAAACGCGGCTGGGTCGACGGACCACACGACGGACTGTCGTGGTCACAACGGACCGTCGTGGACTCCGTCGTCCCATACTTGGTGCAATTTCTTCTGCTGCTTTCTTCATTCCCCTCGACGGCAAGTGTGTCAGACCGTCATAGGCACAACGGTCCGTCGAGGGTCTTCGTTTCAAAATAGTTCAACTCTTGGAATCTGGGTACTGGGATCACTTCTCTGATCTTCACGACGGACCTGCAGGACGGACCGTCATGGCCATGACGGACCGTCACAAGCTTCGTAATCCCACACTTGGTCAGACTTCCCCATCTTCCTTCAGCAGCTGCACTACGCTGCCACCTACGGACCGTCACAGGCACGACGGACCGTCATAAGCTCCGTAGGTGGTCTCTTCTGCATTTTTTCGCTCAAAATCTCCGCATTCAGCTTTGGACAGATTTCCTGCAAAACAAAGAGAAACTCATATCAAAATTAGCACAAAAAAGGCTTTCGGCTACACTAAACTTAAGGAAAAAGTATTAATTATACCATGAACCCACGGTATATCAATAGGCAGGCAGAGCGCACCATTCAGACATTGGAGGACATGTTGAGAGTGTATATGATTGACTTCATAGGTAACTGGGATGACCGTCTGCCTTTGATAGAGTTCTCATATAATAATAGTTATCACTCCAACATTGGGATGGCACCGTTTGAGACATTGTATGGTAGGAGGTGTAGATCTCCAGTTGGGTGGTTCGATGTTGGAGAGTCATCCATTTTGGATCCATAAATCATTCATGAGGCCTTGGAGAAAGTTAGAGTGATTAGGGACAGGTTGGCTACTGCTTACAGCCGACAGAAATGATATGCAGACAACAGATTGCGGCCCTTATAATTTAACATTGGTGACCAGGTTTACTTGAAGAAATCGCCTATGAATGGGGTGATGAGATTTGGTAGAAAAAGGGAAGCTGAGTCCGAGGTATGTGGGGCCATATGAGATCCTACATCATGTAGTTGAGGTGGCCTATGATTAAGCATTTCCTGCGGAGCTAGCTTCTGTTCATCCAGTCTTTCATGTCTCTATGTTGAAGAAGTTCCTATGTGATCCAGCATCAATCCTACGTGTTGAAGGTTTGGGGGTTGGTGAAGACTTTTCCTATGAAGAGGTACCTGGTGAGATCTTAGACAGATAGGTCAAGCGGCTGAGGAACAAGGAGATTGCCACAGTGAAGGTATTGTGAAGAAATCATCTTGTGGAGGGTGCTACATGGGAGGCTGAGGCCGACATGAGATCTCGCTATCCCCATATTTTCAGCTCTTGATGTTAGACTTCCTACTCGTAAGGCTATAGTTCCTTATCTCTTCATATTTTGTTGTTATTGGCTGATTGTACATAGCGATTAAGTTATGATCTGATTGGCATCACGATGTCTAGTGGTATGTTCCTAGGGGGGGATAATGTAACAATTCAAAAAAATCAAATATATAGGTACTTAAGGTGATTTAATTATTGATTAAAAATCTGAAATTTTAAGGGCATAATGGTCCTTTAGCTTATTAATAAAAATAAATCAGATTTGCATTAATTTAATTTAAATCCTATTTGACTAAGTCATGAATTAAGTCTCCTAATCCTAATAACACTCTCTCTCTCTCTCTCTCTCTCTCTCTCTCATGTTCTCCATATCTCTCTCTCATGTTAGGTTAAGCCAAAAACAATTTCAAGAATTGAAAATACATCAACAGTTATTCACACTTAAAGAACTCACAAGAATTTTTAAGTAAAAGAAAGAGTAATCAAAACGTCAAGGCTAAGAGAGGTTCGTCGAGTGAGGTGTACATTGAAGTAAATTGGGCGTGGGTTGGGGGAGTTTACGGGCAGCAACATCAACATTTGAACATCGATTAAGGTATGGGTTTCTTCTCTCTTGGCTCCTTTCCCAAGAGGCCCCTTACGATTCAAACTATTCACCTCGAAACTAAGGTTGTTCCCCGTTGCATGTCCCTGTCACTAGCTCCCTATGATCTTAGGTAAAGTATTCTTGTTGGTAGAATTTCGATACTTGTTTGCGGTGATGATCTCGTTTCAAGTATCTATGTGTCCATGACTATGTGTTTATATTTTGTGTCTTTTGGGAATATGAATGTAAATATGTATGTATTTCTGCAAGATTGTGATCATGACTTTGAGTTTTTCTTTAGCATATTAATAGTATAGAGATTATTCATGTTTTATGTGAAATTAGAGGCTCTTAAAAATCGTGATATTCAAATGGTTGAGATGCTAGAAATTCTAGTTAAAACAAATGATCAAATCATCCCTCTAAACTTGCCTTAAGAACCTTAACGAATCTATAAGAAACAAATTCTAAATTCACCCGTAAAAATGATGCACAAAAATGTGGAGTAATTTTCCAGAATTTGGAGATAAGTTGTAGATGAATTCTGAAAATTTTGAACAAAAAAATAAATAAAAATAGGTGAGATCTGCAGGGATCAAATCGAGACCTCACCAAATTAAGCCTTAATAAATTAAAAAAAAAGTGTTAGGCGGGACTCAAACTGGGGACTGACCAGCGAGTTTCACCTCAGTGAAAAAGAAAACAAAATGGGGCTGGGGGCGGGATCGAACCCACGACCTCCCAATTCACGAAAAAGAAAAAAAATGTGAGGCGTGGGGATCAAACCCACGACCTCAACCGCTTAAAGGAGAGGCGAAATTAACAAGAAAATAAAGTGAGGCTGTGGGGATTCGATCCCACAACCTCACTGCCACTCGCCCCTTTATAAAAAATAGAGGGGTTGTGGGGGTTCGAATCCACAACCTCCCTATTGTAGCAAATTTAAGTCTAAAAATCAAAGGGATTGTTGGGGCTCGAACCCCCAACCTTTCGGTTAACTAATAGTAAATTAAAATATAAAATTTATCCCTTCATGTAAATATTTAGATTTAAATTAGAATTCTAACAAAAATAGAAAATTAATTCTTTCATGTAAATATTGAGATTTAATTTAGAATTCTAATTATAAAAGAAAATTAATTCTTTCATGTAAGTGTTGAGATTTAATTTAGAATTCTAATTAAAATAGAAAATTTATTTCTTTCATGTAAATTTTGAGATTTAATTAAGGATTCTAATTAAAATAGAAAATTAATTCCTTTATGTAAATGTTGAGATTTAATTTAGAATTCTAATTAAAATAGAAAACTAATTATTTCATGAAAATGTTGAGATTTAATTTAGAGTTCTAATGTTATGAATATTAGAAATAAAATCAATAAAAAAATATAAACGATATCCAAGTGATTCAATATTTGGGTTCCCGTGCCCAAACCTCCGTATTGATACATAAGTCATACGTGAGTAAAATATTCAAGAATAATGTCATCTACTTAGATCAAAATAAAGATATTGGCATATATACAACATACATAAGTCTTGTAATACAAAATCTTAGGAAAGTAATAATCACTTAGCGAACTATGAATGAAGCCCCATGGCGTGTATGTATAGACACATAACTCTAACATACGTTCAAAAATAAGTGAACCTAAGATGTACATAATGAAATGATGAACCTTAGGAGAGTTAAATACGAGTGTGAGATACACTAAATGGCCAAGTGCATTCGCATATAATGAGATGAATTATGAAATGAGGAAATGAACATTCACGTAATAAGAGGTGAGTAGCTATGAAAAACAAAGGTGCTAATAAGGAAGAATGTGGTGACAATCATGATGTGAGGCTAATGTATATGATGAGAGCAATCTGAAATGAGCCTAAGTAAATGTTACCAATACGTACTCGCCAATGAGAGTGTAAGATAATGAAGAGATCAGACTCTATGAACACTCTAATGAAAATATTGGGTTTAAAACACTTAATACTAATGATGAGATGAGAAATCATCTAATGAGCTATGATGTCCTCATACTAGAAGTCAGCTTTCATGATGTAAATGTAAACTTTATACTGAGCACCGATAGGCTAGCTATGAGCGATGATGCCTTTTTTCGGGAAGGGCGAAGGTTCACGTAACTCTCATGAGATGAGACTGTCCGGCTTGCCAAGTATGGGTCTCCATACATCTCCTAGTCTTTGAACCTATACTGCCAATATAGGGATCTGGCGTGGCTAAATTCCCATATACACTAACATGTTATTGAGTCAATTTAACAAGTGATTTAACCTCTTTTCGGTGTGGGGGAGACACTGGATTTCATGATGCTCACATGATCTATGTCGGTTAAAGTTAAAGTTCTCAATGAATAAATGAGGTCATCCTCAAATGAATCATATAAAGAAATGAATGATACCGAAGGTGTTAGGATAGGATAATCAAGAGGTGAGCTAGATTCAGGTAATGACATTAGGTTATTCCTGATCATTGCAAAGGAAACCCGATGAAAGTCTTAAACTACATCCTAGGTATAGTTGGTGTTCACACTGACCTATGAATGAACTGAAATGAGGTACATACGAATGAATGAAGCAGACTCTGTGTTTGCTAAAGAAGGCTCCCTAGTTATGGTCCAGACGTTGAGCCCTCATTTTGGAAAGTCTTAGGTCAAGTCCATGATAACAAGGTCTTATGGCATATGAATGAATAATATGAAAGAAACTATGTGTTATATGTTATGTGCTATATGAAGATGTTATGTGTTGTATGTAGTACGATAATTATAATGATGCATGTCACTCTCATGGCATAAGTTTTCCAATCTCAATTTGGCAAGTCCATTGACTTGACTTCCAAAAATCATGTCGTTAGGAAAGAGCTATTTTTTTGTCATGCATGTCCCTGGTGTGTGCTTGCATATACCCATACTTAGTACAAGTGTGTACTAATTCCATACAAACATTCTACTTTTAGGTGCAGGCACAAGTGGGTTGTAGAGCTACAGATTCTTTGTTGCAGCAATCCGGACGTCAGCATTCATCCGGAGTTTGGTAGGTCCTCATGCTTTTGAGGATGCTACTGTTTTACATTCTAGTGTAGTTTTAGAGTTGAGCTAGTAGAGCATGTACCACTAGCTTTTCTTTTCTGTTTTGATTCAGACTTTGTATTGGTGCTATTTTGGCCGTTACATAATTAATAATTAATGAATTATTTCTTTCAGTTGCTTACCTCTTAAATGTTAGATGGTTGATGATGAACGATTTTACGAAATATTTAAAATATTTAGCAAGTATGTTTAAAGAATCAAAAAAATTCAAATTTTCCGCTAAAATTTACCTATGTAAAGTAAGAATGACGTAAGTAGGCTTGTTTGCAACCTCTGAGAGGTCAACGACGCCGGTTTCGTCTGGGTTCTAGATTCCAGCCGTGACAAATATTCTATTGTAGACACTTGATAATAATTGTTTGGAGAAAAATAAAAGTGAACATGTTTTTATTCAAAGTAGGGAACATGGCGGAAAAACAACTGTGAAAGTGTTGTTTGGTTACTTTAAAAATTTCCCAATAAGGACATTTGAATTTTTAATAATTAATTAATATTAATATTTTTAATTAAGTCAAAAGTACGCAATTTGTTTTAAAGTGCTCCTTGAAAGTAGTGAATATATGTAAGTGACTGCACATGTTTCAAATGTAAGGCCATTCGAACAAGTTCAACCAAGCAACACGACAAAAAAAGAAACTACAAAAGTATTATTTATACATATTCGGATGATTCCAATTCTGATTTTGTCAAGAATCAAGTTATATTAAGAGCAGGAACTTTATGAAGGGCGAGACATCAAGCTCCCTTGATCCAAAAACCAGGTGTCTGCAAATAAGTCCAATTTCGAAAGTGTTAAAGTTGTTCCAAAGGTATTAAAACTTCAAAAAATATATATCACATTTTCATTGTTTTATTATTTTACTCTTTATGTGTTATTTTAGTTGATGGAAATATTTTAATGTAAATTTTATTATGTGTCTAATCTATGTTCATTTGTTTACGAGTTTGGCATAAGAATTTAAGTTTTTTTATGTGGTTTTGAGTATCATGGAGTTATTAAAGTATGAAATAGACTTTTATACTTCATTATTCTGTTGGAACCCCAAAAAATATGATCTTATATCAATTTGATACATTAGCATGAAATAATATTGTTGTATGTGAGTATATTGTGTCTATTAAAATGGTCATTTCTCCATTTATTTTTAAATCGGGTCACAAGTAATTAATTTTGATTATCTCTTTGATAATACCAATTTTATATCAAAGGTATTCACAATGTGGTTGTTTGTTAATTGTTAGTATATAGTATGGATTACTTGAATGTAATTCTTTAATTAGCATGATTAATTTTTATATCAAAAGTATACACAAGTTGTATGTACTTATTTCTTTATTTTAAAAAAGTAACTTTTATTACTTAAGGAAAATAAAAAAATATACTCATTGGTGCTCCTACACCAATATGGATGTTTGTGATCACATTAGGAAGCGCCTTCACAATCAACAATTTCAACAATTTAAGGAATCTCCATTTACTTTATTTTTAGACATGCCACATATAAAGGTTCACCCACAACTACTTCTCACCCTTCTTCTTGTTGAAACAAAGAATAATAGAAAGATGATATCTTCTTTGTGAATTTAAATGGCACTGGGATTAAATATTTAATTAGAGAATTTGTTGCTGGTTTGAATAGTGATTTTTATTCTAGTCCAACTTTTTCAAATAGACTGCTCGCGCTGCACTTTTCACGAAAAAAACAAGTCAAAATTTCAAAATTTATTAATGCTTTTAATACCAAAGTTTTATATAATCTCTTAGTGTATGAAATATTTTTTAATATGAATTTTTTAATGCTAGATTAATTTTTCAAACATATTACTAACTGATGAAAAACTGGCTGACATGGATCCTTTAATCATGCTAGAAAGCACAAATAATCAAGATGAAGGGATCAAGGCCAAGATGATTTTAACTAATGAAGAAAGATGTTTAAGATTAAAGATAGAAATTGTGAATGTAAGCAAAATTTTTACTATCTTTATATTATCGTATACACGTTTTAATTGTTGTTTTCTTACCTAGGTTCCAGAAGATTAATGATCATATAAGGGATTTAAAATCTTATATTGATGATTTAATTAAGTTTTTTATTAAATAATTCAGATCATCAAAAAAAAAATTCAAGTGAAACTCCAACACATTAAAAGATTTTCTCAGTTTCATGTTTTTACTATTTTTATATATATGTGCGAAAATCTATTGTTCCACTTTTATAAATATCATTTTTTTTGTTTATTTATCAAATCTTATTATATGTGTTTGTTCCGAACTACTACTTATTCCTAAAATATTTTTTCCACTTAAAATGTACACAAAAGCAAGGAGTCAATTCTCTTGAAAAGAATTCACCAGATTAGTTATGATTTCTTTAAAAATTACTTTGATATTTGGTTAATTTATCATTATCACTTCATATACAAGCTAAATATTAGTAGATACCTGCTTCAATACCTGTTTTATACTAACTATTCTTTTCATAAAACTTATTTGAAGTTATACTGAACTACTCATATTTTCTAAATGTTTGTTCATCTTAAGTTAAGTTGTGAAAAAACAAGCAGATACTTTTGGAATGAACAATTCAAATGAAATAAAGTTGATAACTTTTATTACCTGTTGTGATATTAATTTTATCCTTTTAAAATTTAGTTGCAACACAACATGAAGTAAATGATTCTTTTGGAATAAATTTTTCATATACATGTATGCAATATGTTAAATTTTACTCATATTTTTTTATCATATATTGAGCATTTAAATATATAAAAACATAATTTAAGCAGGAAGTCTAGGTACACCGTAGTGTATGATAAGTTCAAGCCTGAACTTGATCTAGGAATTGTAAAAGTAATAAAAATGGATTGGTTCCACATAATGGTTCATCATGGAAGACTTTCGGAACGTGAGGTATGTTTTAAAAATTTAATCGTCTTCAAGTTTCATATTAATATAATATTGTCTGTTTGAAAAATTTAATCGTCTTCATGTTTGATATCAATATAATATTGTCTATTATAAGGATGTCCATTTTCACATTCTAATGTTATTTATTTATTTTATATTTGTGTAACCGATGAGCATAATAATTAAAAAAAAAGTATGTAGAAATATTATTATATATGTTTTATCTATAGTACTTATGCTTTTGAAATCACAATATTTTATAAACTACAGTTAATCATATTATATTCATTTAAAACTTGTGTATATTTTATAAACTACAGTTAATCATTTATACGAAATCTACACTTGATTTGTTCTCATATCCTACATTTGATGTATGCATGTTGAAGCTGTCTTTTTATTGATTAAAAAGAGCTCCTAGAGCTTGGTGTGATAAATTTTTGTCTACTTCATTTGAACGGAAAAAATATGACTCATCTTTATTTCTTCGGAAAATATCTACAGGTTTTGTTCTTCTTTTGGTGTATGCAGATAACATAATTATCATAGGAAACGATTCTTCATTAATCATTAACCTCCGGTAGCAGCATATAAGATTCTTTTCATTTGAAAGATCTTGATACTCTTACATATGTCTTGGTTTTGGAAGTTCATAATGATGGTTCAGGTGTGTTTCTAAACCAATACAAATATACTCATGTAACGACCTGTTTAGTCGTTTTGAGCAGCAGATTTTAATTCTGGAAAAACTGGCCAAGACCACGGGCACTGCGACGGACCGTCACAGGCACGACGGCCCGTCGAGGGTGCATCGTTTCAGCATACTTAGAACTCTGAAATTGGATACTGAAAATCGACTCTCTGTAAATTGTGACGGACCTGCAGGACGTGCCGTCACATCCACAACGAACCGTCGTGAGTTCCCGTTGCAAAACACTTCAACTCTTGAGAATTTGGTACAAGAAACGAGTTTCTGACCGTCAAGACGGAGGTGCAGGACGGACCGTCACTGGTGTGACGGGCCGTTTAAGTTCACCTGGATTTTGGGAGGCTGCGACGACCATCGTGACGGACCGTCGCAGGCACGACGGCCCGTCACAGGTTGCGCAAATCCCAGGCGGAATAGGATTCCTCTACACGTTTTAAGGGTCGTTTTGGACTATTCTTTCCTTAATTATAAAGATTGAGGGTCAATATTAATAAGTCTAATTACTTGGGGGTTAAAAGAGGTAACCTTAAGTTAATTAGTGGGTTCTATTGTCCTCTTTTAAACTTAATTATATAATAATTAGGGTAAAAGAAAGAGGGTTTGAATAAAGAAAATAGAAAGAACAAGAGAGAGAGAGGGAGGATCGATCGAACGAGAAGAAGAAGAAAGCTTTGGGAAATTGCTTGCTTGATCAAAATTCTTCGGTGGAGGTAGGTTATGGTTATTTCATGCTATTCGTAGTAAACTCTTAATAGCGAATGTTATGTATTGATAATATTGTAAACCCTGGTATGTGCTTAATTGTATGCTTGCATGAATATGATTATGTAATTGTGAATAAATAAGCATGATGAAGCTATTGAATCCCAAATCTTGAAAAGAAACCCTAATCTACTTTGTTAATGATGATGCCTTGGTATAAAAGAAGGCTTGATGAACGAAAGTGGTGAGATTAGGGGATCGGGTGTCACGTTCTGACACCAGGATAGTATATATGGATCGGGTGCCACGTTCCGGTACCAGGATAGTATATGAGGATCGGAGTGTCACGTTCCGACACCAGGATAGTATATGGATCAGGTGCCACGTTCCGGTACCAGGATAGTATATGAGGATCGGAGTGTCACGTTCCGACACCAGGATAGTATATGGATCGGGTGCCACGTTCCGGTACCAGGATAGAATATGGATCGGGTGTCACGTTCCGACACCAGGATAGAATGAGGATTGGAGTGTCACGTTCCGACACCAGGATAGTATATGAGGAGCGGAGTGTCACGTACCGACACGAGAGGAATAAAGATAATGAATCTTGAAAGATGTTAATATACTCAATCTAATGAACCTAATTCCCAAATGAGTATGATGAGGAGGCGTGAGTCCTCATTGATGTGCTTGGTGTTGTGACCAAGGGTTATGGTAATTGTAAATGCTGCATGCTAAGGATATTAGTTGATTTTATGATATTTCTTGATATATATTGTTTTCTATTTTGAGTTGGCCGATGATACCTACTCAGTACCCGTGTTTTGTACTGACCCCTACTTTTATGTTTTCTTCTTTGTTTATTTGTGGAGTGCAGCAAACGTGCCATCGTCTTCAACTCAACAGCAACTCTAGCCAGTCTTCGTCACACCGGATCTTCAGGGTGAGCTAATGCTTCTAGCTTGGACTGGATCTTCTTCTTCATGTCTTGATGCCTTGAAATTCCGGCATGGACTAGCTTTTACTTGTTTTAGCTTTTAGAATACTCTTAGTTTAGTCATTTGACTTTAGATGTTCTTGTGATGATGACTTCCAGATTTTGGGGAATAATAGATGTTGAATTTTAGAAGTTAATGAATTGGTCTTTATTTAATGAGTTTAAGTCTTCCGCATTATTTACTGTTGATATTATATTGGAATGTTAAGGTTTAGATTGGTTGGTTCGCTCACATAGGAGGGTAAGTGTGAGTGCCAGTCGCGGCCCGGTTTTGGGTCGTGACAAACTTGGTATCAGAGCATTAGGTTCGTTGGTCTCATCACACAAGAACAGGTCTAGTAGAGTCTTAAGGAACGGTAGGGGGACGCCTTTACTTTTCCTTGAGAGGCTATAAGACTTTAGGAAAATTCACTCTTTCATTCTTTCTTTCGTGCTACTACTTGAGTCCAATTGGTATCTAGGCGATCTGGTGGTATCGACCATCTTCACTCTATTTCGGATGGTTAGAACTAGAGCAACGACCGCACCAAAGAAGAACAACGGCACAAAGAAGAAACATCCGAGCGACCACTGGGCCGTGGCTCGAGGGAGAACACGGCAAGAGGCCGTGGTAGAGGTCGTGGGAGGGCGTCCTCTAGAGGAAGAGGGCGAGCACCTAGCCCATCGATGCTAGAGGCGGTGACTCCTCCACCGGCCGAGGAAGTGGTAAGAGAAGGGGAGGATGGGGAGAATGAACAAGAGCGAGAATGAGGAATTGCCACTGACCTACCCCAGAGATGATAAATCAGGTTCTCGCTTATCTTAGCGGGTTATCTGATCACGGTCCGGCACCTCTAGTGGTTTCTGCACCAACACCTCCGGTTTCAGAGGTACGACATGCGGCTACTATGGCTCCCCGCATGGATGCCTCATTAGAGATAGACACATTTCCACGTCTGACTACTGGACCGATAATGACAAACGATCAGCACGAACTTTTCAGTAAGTTCTTGAAATTGAAACCTTCAGTCTTTAAGGGTGCAGAATCAGAGGATGCCTACGATTTTCTGGTTGATTGTCATGAGCTACTACACAAGATGGGTATAGTGGAGCGGTTCGGTGTTGAGTTCGTGAGCTATCAGTTTCAAGGGAACGCCAAGATGTGGTGGCGGTCACATATAGAGTGTCAACCAACAGAGACACCCCCTATGACTTGGGAATCATTCTCTAGCTTGTTTATGGAGAAGTATATCCCAAGGACTTTGAGAGATAGAAAAAGAGATGAGTTCTTGAGTCTTGAGCAAGGAAGGATGACGGTTAATGCATACGAGGCTAAATTTCGCCCACTATCCAGATATGCCACCCAACTCTATTTCAGTCCACAAGAACGGATTCACCGTTTTGTGAAGGGGTTGAGGTCGGAATTGCGGATTTCGGCCTTAAAGATAGCGGCTACGGCAAAATCCTTCCAAGAGGTGGTAGACTTTGTGATAGAGGTGGAAGGAGTGAAGCCAGACGACTTCACCACGACATCGACATCAAAGAGGTTCCGAAAGGGAGGTGAGTTCAATGGTTTGTATACTAGAGGACAGAGTTCTGGAGGTTACTCAGTTCGACCCATTCAGTCTTCAATACAGACTGTAGTTGGGGGTCCACCTCAGACCGGTCAACACTTCTCTGAGAGACCGATGCGTGAATCCAGAGAATGTTACAGATGTGGGGAGATTGGACACATTAAGAGGTATTGTCCAAACCAGAGTTACAGAACCCCACCAACTAGAGGTAGGGGTGGTCATGGTAGAGGCCGTTATTCTGGAGGACGTGGTGGTCGAGGTAATGGTGGTCACCACAACGGCAGAGGTGATGGGCAAACTGGAGCCACTACAACGCAACACGGTAGGGGCAACGGACAGACGAATAATGGGTCCCATTGTTACGCTTTTCCTGGGAGATCTGAAGGGGAGGCATCAGATGCTGTCATCACAGGTAACCTTTTGATTTGTGATTGTATGGCTTCCGTATTGTTTGATCCTGGATCCACATTTTCTTATGTATCTTCATCATTTGCTAATGGTCTAAATCTACATTGTGAATTATTTGATATGCCTATTCGTGTTTCTACTCGGTGGGTGAGTCTGTGGTAGTTGAAAAAGTGTATAGGTCTTGTTGGGTGAATTTTGTGGGGAGCAACACTTATGTAGATCTGGTTATTTTAGAAATGGGTGACTTTGATGTAATTCTGGGTATGACTTGGCTCTCTCTGAATTTTGCGATTTTGGATTGTAATGCTAAAACTGTGACGTTAGCCAAGCCTGGGGCAGATCCGTTAGTGTGGGAGGGCGACTGCACTTCCCATCCGGTTCGTATCGTGTCCTTTCTTTGTGCTTGGAAGATGGTTAGTAAGGGTTGTTTAGCTTTCTTAGCACATCTTAGGGATGACACTACTCAAGTACCCTCAATTGAATCGGTTTCGGTAGCTCGAGAATTTTTGGATGTGTTCTCTGCATATCTTCCTGGTATGCCACCGGATAGGGATATTGACTTCTGTATTGATCTTGAAGCGGGTACTCGCCCTATTTCTATACCCCCTTATAGAATGGCTCCCATGAGTTAAGAGAGTTAAAGGCACAACTTCAAGAGTTGTTGAGCAAAGGCTTCATTAGACCAAGTGCATCTCCTTGGGGTGCTCGGTTTTGTTTGTGAAGAAGAAGGATGGGAGTTTTCGGATGTGCATAGACTACGCATTAACCGAATAAGGTAACTATCAAGAGCAAGTATCCTCTTCCTCGCATTGATGACTTGTTCGATCAGTTACAAGGTGCTTGTGTGTTCTCAAAAATTGACATGAGATCCGGTTATCACCAATTGAAAATACGGCAGCGGATGTGCCAAAGACTGCTTTTCGAACGAGGTATGGACATTACGAATTTGTGGTGATGTCTTTTGGTCTTACGAATGCCCCTGCTGCGTTCATGAGCTTGATGAACGGGATTTTTAAGCCATATTTGGACCTCTTCGTGATCGTATTTATTGATGATATATTGGTATACTCAAAGAGCAAGAAGGAACATGAGGAGCATTTGAGAATGGTGTTAAAGTTGTTGAGGGAGAAAAAGCTTTACGCCAAGTTCTCTAAGTGTGAGTTTTGGCTAGATGCAGTGTCCTTCTTGGGGCACGTGGTTTCGAAGGAGGGGGTGATGGTAGATCCTTCTAAGATTGAGACAGTGAAGATTGGGTAAGACCCACTAATGTATCAGAAATAAGGAGCTTTGTTGGGTTAGCTAGCTACTACCGCAGATTTGTCAAGGGATTCTCTTCTATTGCTTCCCAATTGACGAACTTGACTAAGCAGAATGTTCCATTTGTATGGTCAGATGAATGTGAAGAAAGCTTTCAGAAGCTCAAGACTTTGTTGACTACCGCACCCATTCTCACCTTGCCCATGGAAGGCAAGAACTTCATTGTTTATTGTGATGCATCCTATTCTGGGTTGGGTGCAGTGCTAATGCAAGAGAAGAATGTGATTGCTTATGCTTCGAGGCAATTAAAGGTGCATGAACGTAACTATCCGACCCATGATTTGGAGTTGGCCGCGGTAGTATTTGCACTAAAGCAATGGAGACACTATTTGTATGGGGTTAAGTGTGAGGTCTATACAGATCATCGTAGCCTACAGTATGTCTTTACTCAGAAAGATTTGAATTTGAGACAGAGGAGATGGATGGAACTACTGAAGGACTACGACATCACTATTTTGTATCATCCGGGGAAGGCGAATGTTGTAGCAGATGCGTTAAGTAGAAAGGCGGGAAGCATGGGAAGTCTAGCTCACTTGCAAGCTTCTAGACGCCCATTGGCTAGAGAGGTTCAGACTCTAGCTAACGACTTGATGAGGTTAGAAGTAAATGAGAAGGGAGGATTGTTGGCTAGTGTGGAGTCAAGATCTTCTTTTCTTGACAAGATTAAGGGAAAACAGTTCGATGATGAGAAACTAAGGCGAATTCAAGATAAAGTATTGCGAGGAGAGGCTAAGGAAGCACAAATCGATGAGGAAGGTGTTTTAAGAATCAAAGGAAGGGTGTGTGTACCCCGCGTCGGTGATTTGATCAACACTATTCTGACAGAGGCTCATAGTTCACGGTATTCTATACATCCGGGTGCGACCAAGATGTACCGTGACCTCAAGCAACACTTTTGGTGGAGTAGAATGAAGCGTGATATTGTTGACTTTATTGCTAAGTGTCCAAACTGTCAACATGTGAAATATGAACACCAAAGGCCCGGGGGAACACTTCAGAGAATGCCCATTCCTGAATGGAAGTGGGAAAGAATTGCAATGGACTTTGTGGTTGGTCTTCCAAAAACAATGGGTAAGTATGACTCCATTTGGGTGATTGTCGATAGGTTAACTAAATCTGCTCATTTCATTCTGGTAAAGGTGACTTATAATGCAGAGAAGTTAGTCAAGATCTATATCTCAGAAATCGTTCGATTGCATGGGGTTCCACTATCCATCATATCAGATAGAGGTACGCAGTTTACTTCTAAGTTTTGGAAAACATTGCATGCGGAATTGGGTACTAGGTTGGACCTTAGTACTGCGTTCCATCCTCAGACCGATGGTCAGTCTGAAAGGACGATTCAAGTGTTGGAAGACATGCTTCGTGCATGTGTGATAGAGTTTGGTGGCCATTGGGATAGCTTCTTACCCTTAGCGGAGTTTTCATACAATAATAGTTATCACTCAAGCATTGATATGGCCCCATTTGAAGCATTGTATGGGAGGAGGTGTAGATCTCCCATTGGGTGGTTTGATGCATTTGAGGTTAGACCTTGGGGTACCGATCTTTTGAGGGATTCATTAGAAAAAGTGAAGTCTATTCAAGAAAAGCTTCTAGCGGCGCAAAGTAGGCAAAAAGAATATGCGGATCGAAAGGTTAGAGACTTAGAGTTCATGGAGGGTGAACAAGTCTTGTTGAAAGTTTCACCAATGAAAGGGGTGATGCGGTTTAGTAAAAGAGGTAAACTAAGCCCAAGGTATATTGGACCATTTGAGGTACTAAAGCGAGTAGGGGAGGTGGCTTATGAATTAGCCTTACCTCTAGGGTTGTCCGGAGTACATCCGGTATTTCATGTATCCATGTTGAAAAGATGCCATGGAGATGGAAACTACATCATCCGTTGGGATTCAGTTTTGCTTGGTGAGAATTTGACTTATGTGGAGGAACCAGTTGCTATTTTAGATAGAGAGGTTC
The DNA here is from genome assembly GCA_027789145.1 of Solanum arcanum. NCBI lineage: Eukaryota > Viridiplantae > Streptophyta > Magnoliopsida > Solanales > Solanaceae > Solanum > Solanum arcanum. The sequence goes on from CM050943.1 coordinate 22,525,136, forward strand.
GCAAGTTGAGGTCGAGAGAAATTGCATCCATCAAAGTTCAATGGAAGAATCGACCGGTTGAAGAAGCTACTTGGGAGAAGGAGGCAGATATGCAAGAAAAATACCCACATCTGTTTCTGATTCAGGTACTCCTTCTCGCCCTTGTTTTCTTCTTTTGATCGTTCGGGGACGAACGATGGGTAAATTGGTATCTATTGTAACGACCTGTTTAGTCGTTTTGAGCAGCAGATTTTAATTCTGGAAAAACTGGCCAAGACCACGGGCACTGCGACGGACCGTCACAGGCACGACGGCCCGTCGAGGGTGCATCGTTTTAGCATACTTAGAACTCTGAAATTGGATACTGAAAATCGACTCTCTGTAAATTGTGACGGACCTGCAGGACGTGCCGTCACATCCACGACGAACCGTCGTGAGTTCCCGTTGCAAAACACTTCAACTCTTGAGAATTTGGTACAAGAAACGAGTTTCTGACCGTCAGGACGGAGGTGCAGGACGGACCGTCACTGGTGTGACGGGCCGTCACAGTTCACCTGGATTTTGGGAGGCTGCGACGACCATCGTGACGGACCGTCGCAGGCACGATGGCCCGTCACAGGTTGCGCAAATCCCAGGCGGAATAGGATTCCTCTACACATTTTAAGGGTCGTTTTGGACTATTCTTTCCTTAATTATAAAGATTGAGGGTCAATATTAATAAGTCTAATTACTTGGGGGTTAAAAGAGGTAACCTTAAGTTAATTAGTGGGTTCTATTGTCCTCTTTTAAACTTAATTATATAATAATTAGGGTAAAAGAAAGAGGGTTTGAATAAAGAAAATAGAAATAACAAGAGAGAGAGAGGGAGGATCGATCGAACGAGAAGAAGAAGAAAGCTTTGGGAAATTGCTTGCTTGATCAAAATTCTTCGGTGGAGGTAGGTTATGGTTATTTCATGCTATTCGTAGTAAACTCTTAATAGCGAATGTTATGTATTGATAATATTGTAAACCCTGGTATGTGCTTAATTGTATGCTTGCATGAATATGATTATGTAATTGTGAATAAATAAGCATGATGAAGCTATTGAATCCCAAATCTTGAAAAGAAACCCTAATCTACTTTGTTAATGATGATGCCTTGGTATAAAAGAAGGCTTGATGAACGAAAGTGGTGAGATTAGGGGATCGGGTGTCACGTTCCGACACCAGGATAGTATATATGGATCGGGTGCCACGTTCCGGTACCAGGATAGTATATGAGGATCGGAGTGTCACGTTCCGACACCAGGATAGTATATGGATCAGGTGCCACGTTCCGGTACCAGGATAGTATATGAGGATCGGAGTGTCACGTTCCGACACCAGGATAGTATATGGATCGGGTGCCACGTTCCGGTACCAGGATAGAATATGGATCGGGTGTCACGTTCCGACACCAGGATAGAATGAGGATTGGAGTGTCACGTTCCGACACCAGGATAGTATATGAGGAGCGGAGTGTCACGTACCGACACGAGAGGAATAAAGATAATGAATCTTGAAAGATGTTAATATACTCAATCTAATGAACCTAATTCCCAAATGAGTATGATGAGGAGGCGTGAGTCCTCATTGATGTGCTTGGTGTTGTGACCAAGGGTTATGGTAATTGTAAATGCTGCATGCTAAGGATATTAGTTGATTTTATGATATTTCTTGATATATATTGTTTTCTATTTTGAGTTGGCCGATGATACCTACTCAAGACCGTGTTTTGTAATCGACCCTACTTTTATGTTTTCTTCTTTGTTTATTTGTGGAGTGCACGACAAGCGTGCCATCGTCTTCAACTCAACGGCAACTCTAGCCTGATCTTCGTCACACCGGATCTTGAGGGTGAGCTAATGCTTCTAGCTTGGGTGGAACTTCTTCTTCATGTCTTGATGCCTTGAAATTCCGGCATGGACTAGCTTTTACTTGTTTTAGCTTTTAGAATACTCTTAGTTTAGTCATTTGACTTTAGATGTTCTTGTGATGATGACTTCCAGATTTTGGGGAATAATAGATGTTGAATTTTAGAAGTTAATGAATTGGTCTTTATTTAATGAGTTTAAGTCTTCCGCATTATTTACTGTTGATATTATATTGGAATGTTAAGGTTTAGATTAGTTGGTTCGCTCACACAGGAGGGTAAGTGTGAGTGCCAGTCGCGGCCCGGTTTTGGGTCGTGACAAACTTGGTATCAGAGCATTAGGTTCGTTGGTCTCATCACACAAGAACAGGTCTAGTAGAGTCTTAAGGAACGGTAGGGGGACGCCTTTACTTTTCCTTGAGAGGCTATAAGACTTTAGGAAAATTTCACTCTTTCATTCTTTCTTTCGTGCTACTACTTGAGTCCAATTGGTATCTAGGCGATCTGGTGGTATCGACCATCTTCACTCTATTTCGCAGATGGTTAGAACTAGAGCAACGACCGCACCAAAGAAAGAACAACTACACAAAGAAGAAACATCCGAGCCACCACCTGGGTGTGGCTCGAGGGAGAACGGCAAGAGGCCGTGGTAGAGGTCGTGGGAGGGCGTCCTCTAGAGGAAGAGGACGAGCACCTAGCCCATCTGATGCTAGGGCAGTGACTCCTCCACCGACTGAGGAAGTGGTAAGAGAAGGGGAGGATGGGGAGAATGAACAAGAGCAGAATGAGGAATTGCCACCCCAACCTACCCCAGAGATGATAAATCAGGTTCTCGCTTATCTTAGCGGGTTATCTGATCACGGTCCGGCACCTCTAGTGGTTTCTGCACCAACACCTCCGGTTTCAGAGGTACGACATGCGGCTACTATGGCTCCCCGCATGGATGCCTCATTAGAGATAGACACATTTCCACGTCTGACTACTGGACCGATAATGACAAACGATCAGCACGAACTTTTCAGTAAGTTCTTGAAATTGAAACCTTCAGTCTTTAAGGGTGCAGAATCAGAGGATGCCTACGATTTTCTGGTTGATTGTCATGAGCTACTACACAAGATGGGTATAGTGGAGCGGTTCGGTGTTGAGTTCGTGAGCTATCAGTTTCAAGGGAACGCCAAGATGTGGTGGCGGTCACATATAGAGTGTCAACCACCAGAGACACCCCCTATGACTTGGGAATCATTCTCTAGCTTGTTTATGGAGAAGTATATCCCAAGGACTTTGAGAGATAGAAAAAGAGATGAGTTCTTGAGTCTTGAGCAAGGAAGGATGACGGTTAATGCATACGAGGCTAAATTTCGCCCACTATCCAGATATGCCACCCAACTCTATTTCAGTCCACAAGAACGGATTCACCGTTTTGTGAAGGGGTTGAGGTCGGAATTGCGGATTTCGGCCTTAAAGATAGCGGCTACGGCAAAATCCTTCCAAGAGGTGGTAGACTTTGTGATAGAGGTGGAAGGAGTGAAGCCAGACGACTTCACCACGACATCGACATCAAAGAGGTTCCAAAAGGGAGGTGAGTTCAATGGTTCGTATACTAGAGGACAGAGTTCTGGAGGTTACTCAGTTCGACCCATTCAGTCTTCAATACAGACTGTAGTTGGGGGTCCACCTCAGACCGGTCAACACTTCTCTGAGAGACCGATGCGTGAATCCAGAGAATGTTACGGATGTGGGGAGATTGGACACATTAAGAGGTATTGTCCAAACCAGAGTTACAGAACCCCACCAGCTAGAGGTAGGGGTGGTCATGGTAGAGGCCGTTATTCTGGAGGACATGGTGGTCGAGGTAATGGTGGTCACCACAACGGCAGAGGTGATGGGCAAACTGGAGCCACTACAACGCAACACGGTAGGGGAAACGGACAGACGAATAATGGGTCCCATTGTTACGCTTTTCCTGGGAGATCTGAAGCGGAGGCATCAGATGCTGTCATCACAGGTAACCTTTTGATTTGTGATTGTATGGCTTCCGTATTGTTTGATCCTGGATCCACATTTTCTTATGTATCTTCATCATTTGCTAATGGTCTAAATCTACATTGTGAATTACTTGATATGCCTATTCGTGTTTCTACTCCGGTGGGTGAGTCTGTGGTAGTTGAAAAAGTGTATAGGTCTTGTTGGGTGAATTTTGTGGGGAGCAACACTTATGTAGATCTGGTTATTTTAGAAATGGGTGACTTTGATGTAATTCTGGGTATGACTTGGCTCTCTCTGAATTTTGCAATTTTGGATTGTAATGCTAAAACTGTGACGTTAGCCAAGCCTGGGGCAGATCCGTTAGTGTGGGAGGGCGACTGCACTTCCCATCCGGTTCGTATCGTGTCCTTTCTTTGTGCTTGGAAGATGGTTAGTAAGGGTTGTTTAGCTTTCTTAGCACATCTTAGGGATGACACTACTCAAGTACCCTCAATTGAATCTGTTTCGGTAGCTCGAGAATTTTTGGATGTGTTCTCTGCATATCTTCCTGGTATGCCACCGGATAGGGATATTGACTTCTGTATTGATCTTGAAGCGGGTACTCGCCCTATTTCTATACCCCCTTATAGAATGGCTCCCGCGGAGTTAAGAGAGTTAAAGGCACAACTTCAAGAGTTGTTGAGCAAAGGCTTCATTAGACCAAGTGCATCTCCTTGGGGTGCTCCGGTTTTGTTTGTGAAGAAGAAGGATGGGAGTTTTCGGATGTGCATAGACTACAGACAACTGAATAAGGTAACTATCAAGAGCAAGTATCCTCTTCCTCGCATTGATGACTTGTTCGATCAGTTACAAGGTGCTTGTGTCTTCTCAAAAATTGACATGAGATCCGGTTATCACCAATTGAAAATACGGGCAGCGGATGTGCCAAAGACTGCTTTTCGAACGAGGTATGGACATTACGATTTTGTGGTGATGTCTTTTGGTCTTACGAATGCCCCTGCTGCGTTCATGAGCTTGATGAACGGGATTTGTAAGCCATATTTGGACCTCTTCGTGATCGTATTTATTGATGATATATTGGTATACTCAAAGAGCAAGAAGGAACATGAGGAGCATTTGAGAATGGTGTTAAAGTTGTTGAGGGAGAAAAAGCTTTACGCCAAGTTCTCTAAGTGTGAGTTTTGGCTAGATGCAGTGTCCTTCTTGGGGCACGTGGTTTCGAAGGAGGGGGTGATGGTAGATCCTTCTAAGATTGAGACAGTGAAGATTGGGTAAGACCCACTAATGTATCAGAAATAAGGAGCTTTGTTGGGTTAGCTAGCTACTACCGCAGATTTGTCAAGGGATTCTCTTCTATTGCTTCCCAATTGACGAACTTGACTAAGCAGAATGTTCCATTTGTATGGTCAGATGAATGTGAAGAAAGCTTTCAGAAGCTCAAGACTTTGTTGACTACCGCACCCATTCTCACCTTGCCCATGGAAGGCAAGAACTTCATTGTTTATTGTGATGCATCCTATTCTGGGTTGGGTGCAGTGCTAATGCAAGAGAAGAATGTGATTGCTTATGCCTCGAGGCAATTAAAGGTGCATGAACGTAACTATCCGACCCATGATTTGGAGTTGGCCGCGGTAGTATTTGCACTAAGGCAATGGAGACACTATTTGTATGGGGTTAAGTGTGAGGTCTATACAGATCATCGTAGCCTACAGTATGTCTTTACTCAGAAAGATTTGAATTTGAGACAGAGGAGATGGATGGAACTACTGAAGGACTACGACATCACTATTTTGTATCATCCGGGGAAGGCGAATGTTGTAGCAGATGCGTTAAGTAGAAAGGCGGGAAGCATGGGAAGTCTAGCTCACTTGCAAGCTTCTAGATGCCCATTGGCTAGAGAGGTTCAGACTCTAGCTAACGACTTGATGAGGTTAGAAGTAAATGAGAAGGGAGGATTGTTGGCTAGTGTGGAGTCAAGATCTTCTTTTCTTGACAAGATTAAGGGAAAACAGTTCGATGATGAGAAACTAAGGCGAATTCAAGATAAAGTATTGCGAGGAGAGGCTAAGGAAGCACAAATCGATGAGGAAGGTGTTTTAAGAATCAAAGGAAGGGTGTGTGTACCCCGCGTCGATGATTTGATCAACACTATTCTGACAGAGGCTCATAGTTCACGGTATTCTATACATCCGGGTGCGACCAAGATGTACCGTGACCTCAAGCAACACTTTTGGTGGAGTAGAATGAAGCGTGATATTGTTGACTTTATTGCTAAGTGTCCAAACTGTCAACAAGTGAAATATGAACACCAAAGGCCCGGAGGAACACTTCAGAGAATGCCCATTCCTGAATGGAAGTGGGAAAGAATTGCAATGGACTTTGTGGTTGGTCTTCCAAAAACAATGGGTAAGTATGACTCCATTTGGGTGATTGTCGATAGGTTAACTAAATCTGCTCATTTCATTCCGGTAAAGGTGACTTATAATGCAGAGAAGTTAGCCAAGATCTATATCTCAGAAATCGTTCGATTGCATGGGGTTCCACTATCCATCATATCAGATAGAGGTACGCAGTTTACTTCTAAGTTTTGGAAAACATTGCATGCGGAATTGGGTACTAGGTTGGACCTTAGTACTGCGTTCCATCCTCAGACCGATGGTCAGTCTGAAAGGACGATTCAAGTGTTGGAAGACATGCTTCGTGCATGTGTGATAGAGTTTGGTGGCCATTGGGATAGCTTCTTACCCTTAGCGGAGTTTTCATACAATAATAGTTATCACTCAAGCATTGATATGGCCCCATTTGAAGCATTGTATGGGAGGAGGTGTAGATCTCCCATTGGGTGGTTTGATGCATTTGAGGTTAGACCTTGGGGTACCGATCTTTTGAGGGATTCATTAGAAAAAGTGAAGTCTATTCAAGAAAAGCTTCTAGCGGCGCAAAGTAGGCAAAAAGAATATGCGGATCGAAAGGTTAGAGACTTAGAGTTCATGGAGGGTGAACAAGTCTTGTTGAAAGTTTCACCAATGAAAGGGGTGATGCGGTTTGGTAAAAGAGGTAAACTAAGCCCAAGGTATATTGGACCATTTGAGGTACTAAAGCGAGTAGGGGAGGTGGCTTATGAATTAGCCTTACCTCTAGGGTTGTCCGGAGTACATCCGGTATTTCATGTATCCATGTTGAAAAGATGCCATGGAGATGGAAACTACATCATCCGTTGGGATTCAGTTTTGCTTGGTGAGAATTTGACTTATGTGGAGGAACCAGTTGCTATTTTAGATAGAGAGGTTCGCAAGTTGAGGTCGAGAGAAATTGCATCCATCAAAGTTCAATGGAAGAATCGACCGGTTGAAGAAGCTACTTGGGAGAAGGAGGCAGATATGCAAGAAAAATACCCACATCTGTTTACAGATTCAGGTACTCCTTTTCGCCATTGTTTTTCTTCTTTTGATCGTTCGGGGATGAACGATGGGTAAATTGGTATCTATTGTAACGACCTGTTTAGTCGTTTTGAGCAGCAGATTTTAATTCTGGAAAAACTGGCCAAGACCACGCACGCGATCGCGACGGACCGTCACAGCACGACGGCCCGTCGAGGGTGCATCGCTTTAGCATACTTAGAACTACGAAATTGGATCTGAAAATCGACTCAGTAAATTGTGACGGACTGCGGGACGTGCCGTCACATCCACGACGAACCGTCGTGAGTTCCCGCAAAACACTTCAACTCTTGAGAATTTGGTACAAGAAACGAGTTTCGACCGTCAGACGGAGGTGCGGAGACGGACCGTCACCGTGTGACGGGCCGTCCTGATTCACCTGGATTTTGGGAGGCTGCGACGACCATCGTGACGGACCGTCGCAGTACGACGGCCCGTCACAGGTTGCGCAAATCCCAGGCGGAATAGGATTCCTCTACACGTTTTAAGGGTCGTTTTGGACTATTCTTTCCTTAATTATAAAGATTGAGGGTCAATATTAATAAGTCTAATTACTTGGGTGTTAAAAGAGGTAACCTTAAGTTAATTAGTGGGTTCTATTGTCCTCTTTTAAACTTAATTATATAATAATTAGGGTAAAAGAAAGAGGGTTTGAATAAAGAAAATAGAAAGAACAAGAGAGAGAGAGGGAGGATCGATCGAACGAGAAGAAGAAGAAAGCTTTGGAAAATTGCTTGCTTGATCAAAATTCTTCGGTGGAGGTAGGTTATGGTTATTTCATGCTATTCGTAGTAAACTCTTAATAGCGAATGTTATGTATTGATAATATTGTAAACCCTGGTATGTGCTTAATTGTATGCTTGCATGAATATGATTATGTAATTGTGAATAAATAAGCATGATGAAGCTATTGAATCCCAAATCTTGAAAAGAAACCCTAATCTACTTTGTTAATGATGATGCCTTGGTATAAAAGAAGGCTTGATGAGCGAAAGTGGTGAGATTAGGGATCGGGTGTCACGCTCGACACCAGGATAGTATATATGGATCGGGTGCCACGTTCCGGTACCAGGATAGTATATGAGGATCGGAGTGTCACGTTCCGACACCAGGATAGTATATGGATCAGGTGCCACGTTCCGGTACCAGGATAGTATATGAGGATCGGAGTGTCACGTTCCGACACCAGGATAGTATATGGATCGGGTGCCACGTTCCGGTACCAGGATAGAATATGGATCGGGTGTCACGTTCCGACACCAGGATAGAATGAGGATTGGAGTGTCACGTTCCGACACCAGGATAGTATATGAGGAGCGGAGTGTCACGTACCGACACGAGAGGAATAAAGATAATGAATCTTGAAAGATGTTAATATACTCAATCTAATGAACCTAATTCCCAAATGAGTATGATGAGGAGGCGTGAGTCCTCATTGATGTGCTTGGTGTTGTGACCAAGGGTTATGGTAATTGTAAATGCTGCATGCTAAGGATATTAGTTGATTTTATGATATTACTTGATATATATTGTTTTCTATTTTGAGTTGGCCGATGATACCTACTCAGTACCCGTGTTTTGTACTGACCCCTACTTTTATGTTTTCTTCTTTGTTTATTTGTGGAGTGCAGCAAACGTGCCATCGTCTTCAACTCAACAAAGAACTCTAGCTTGATCTTCGTCACACCGGATCTTGAGGGTGAGCTAATGCTTCTAGCTTGGGTGGATCTTCTTCTTCATGTCTTGATGCCTTGAAATTCCGGCATGGACTAGCTTTTACTTGTTTTAGCTTTTAGAATACTCTTAGTTTAGTCATTTGACTTTAGATGTTCTTGTGATGATGACTTCCAGATTTTGGGGAATAATAGATGTTGAATTTTAGAAGTTAATGAATTGGTCTTTATTTAATGAGTTTAAGTCTTCCGCATTATTTACTGTTGATATTATATTGGAATGTTAAGGTTTAGATTGGTTGGTTCGCTCACATAGGAGGGTAAGTGTGAGTGCCAGTCGCGGCCCGGTTTTGGGTCGTGACAACTCATGACTTGATTTCTTTGGTTGGTCTTCAAAATTCCTCCTTCGTGGATACTCCATTGGAATTGAATTTGAAGTATGATTGTGAGGAAGAGGATCTTCTTTTTATCCAACAATATTTTGAAAATTAGTTGGGATTCTCAATTACCTTACAAGTACTCGACATGACATCTCTTTTTGCAGTTCAACAAGTAAGTCAACATATGCAAACTCCCTGTTATCTCCACTTGGTGGTTGTTCATTGCATCATTCGGTTTCTTCTAGGAACATCTACTCATGGATTGTCTTTTCAAGTGGTTTTTCTATTCGTCTTAATGCTTTTAGTGATTTTGATGGGCGGGATGTCTTGATACTCGTCATTCAGTCACTAGTTGGTGCATGTTTCTCGGAGTCATTGATACCGTGGAACAGTAACAAGCAGTGTCGTGTATCATTATAATCTTCAACAAAGGTTGATTACCAATCCATCTCTACTTCTTGCTGCAAGGTTGTAAGCTTCGTGGATTTGTTGGTGAGATTACATTTCCTCAATCTCATCCTACTCGTCTCCATGATGATAATATAAGTGCTATTAAGATTGCTATTATTGTTGTTTTTCATGAGAGAACCAAACACATGTGGCCAGTGATTTTCAAATAGTTGATGCGTTTATAAAGATTATGCCACGACAATGCCATTGTTTTTAGTAGGCAAAAGGATGCTTCTTCATCCACCATCATCAATGTGAGGGAGGATGTTAGAATAATGGACAACTGAATAATTGTAAATATTAATGTAATTATATAGTGATATAAATTAGTATTTTTATATAGATTTGTTGAGAATCATAGAAATTAATATTGTGATAGAAATGCTGATTCAGAGGGATAGCAAAGTCGATTTAGAGGGATCGAATAACATACTTCTTCAAATAAAATAACTTATCTTTAGGATTAGGAATAACGAATCTTTAAACATGTGTAGTCTTTATAGTCTCTACTTAATGAAAAGACTCTCTCACTTTGAGAGGAATTCAACAAAAAATGACAACACCTCCCCTCTTAAGAGTATTCGTGCTCAAATGAAAATTAACATAACATGGCTAAGTCCTCAAGAGTTTCCAGAAATTCGACAAAGTCTCCTTTTTAACTAGGACTATCCAAAAACCTAAAATGCAAAAAATTCCAGCACAAGTGTATAGCACAGTTATGCAACATACTAAGAAGATACAACTCAATAAACAAATTTTCTAAATCAAATAATCATTACAATAAAAAGTTTTTACCAGAAGAAGGTAACTCATATTTTTACTCGGGCTCTTCAATTACTCATTCTGGTGCTTGATATAGGTAAGGGTATATGGATCTTATATCTTCCTCGTCTTCCCATATCATTTTTTACGCATTCTTGTTTCTCTACAATACCTTTATGAAAACCATATATATATATATATATATATATATATATATATATATATATATATATATATTTGGTGCTCAATTTGCAGACTTGACAGTCTAGTATCACAACTAGAGTCTACTCGTAGGTCAACTCCTGTGAGATCTAAACAGTATCAACTGAGATAACTCGAGAAGGGTCATGATTTTTGCAGCATATTACATGGAAGATTGGTTAACAGACTCTAGCGCTCTGAATGTCAACTCTATCTCGTAAACTTCTCAGCCTTTGAGGATTCGGTATAACCTAATGAATTTTGACTGAGCTTACCTGTAAATCTCATAACGACCTCCATAGGAGAGACCTTTCAGCATTACCCAATCATCAACATAGAACTTCAAGTCTCATCATCACTCAATAGAATATCACTTCCGATAGCTCTAGGCTACCAACAATTGCACTGATTACGCTTAACCTGCTTCAATTAACCATAACTCACCAACCTCAAACCATCCAATCTGGAATGTGCATTGCATATGAGATAAAAGATACTGTTATTTGTAGTTTTGATGATTTAACAAACACATGGACCTTGTGAAGGTACCTTGTTCACAGCCTGAATCATTGGTTGACTGCCAACTGGAGAAAGTACAAATAGTTGGTGCACAATCTTCAACGGGGTCAGAAACGTTAGAAACTCCAACCAATGGCATGGTTTAAGGAAAGTGACCTTTACATACAAAGGACATCTTTCCTTACATTTTTCCTTAGTTTTTGCAACTAGAAAAAGCAGATTCAAGAACTCTCGCAAAGGCTTAGAAAATCAAGAACAAGAAATATTCAAGAACAACAGAAGCTCAAGCGTACATTGTGTAGTTATTTAGGAATAATTTCTTCTGATCTTACACTGAAAGCTGATCCTAAAACTATTAAGGAATCAGTGTGGTTTGATTTGAAATTCTAAGTTAGTTAGTTGAACTAATTTAGTGGGAAACCTGTGTGTTGCTTAGAAAATTCTAAATCATTAGTAGGTTAGTGGTTTAGTGGGCAGTCTGTGAGATTGCTTAGAAAATCCTAAGTTGTCTAGAGTGATAGCTTAGTGGGTAGAGTAATATGTACTTAGGCTCATCAAGCAATAGAGTTATTGCTTGAGACTGAGATTAAAAAATATTTCTCACATTTTGTGTAACCGTTTTTCTTTTGCTTGTGAAGATTAGTGAAACGGTTTTGAAAATCTTGTGAGACAAGTCGTGGTTTTACTCCCTTAAGCAAGGAGGTTTCCACGTAAAAACTCCTTTGTTATTGAACTGTATTTACTTTCTGCTATATTCTTATTTGTGTGTCAAGGGACCTGGTCCATTGACTGATAGTGGAAGCACAGATTCTAACAAGTGATATCAGAGCGGATACTCTCTATCCGGTTAACAACAAGAGAGTGACTCCTATTCTAGAATGACTGCTCCACTTAATCTGGAAGAGGGTCAGTCTTCAACTAGACCTCCTCGTTTCAATGGCCAGTTTTATAGCTGGTGGAAAGTTAGAATGCATGATTTTCTTATGGCTGGAGATAGTGAACTGCGGGACATCGTTTTAGATGGACCTTTTGTTCCAATGTGTGAAGAAAAGGATGGTGAAATCACTAGACTTGTTCCAAAGCCCAGACACAAATATGATGAAGCAGATAGAAAGAAGATTGAAAAAGGTTACAAAGCAAAAAAGTTGCTTGTCTGTGATATAGATCTTGATGAGTTTTTATCGGGTCTCAGCTTGTGAATCAGCAAAGGAGATTTAGGATTGCTTGAAAAAATCTCATGAAGGAGCTGAACAAGTGAAAGAGTCAAAGATCGATCTTCTTAGCTCTTAGTATGAGAATTTCAAAATGAGAGAAGGTGAAACTATTCATGAGATGTTCACTAAACTGTCATCAATCACAAATGAGTTAAGAAGTCTTACAGAACCCATCAGCATGAGAAAAAAGGTTAGGAAAGTTCTTTGAATCCTTCCGAAGTCCTGGGAAAGCAAGGTATATGACATCCCTAAAGCAAAGGATCTAAATGTGTTAACAATGGATGCTCTTATTATAAATTTTAATACCCATGAGATGAACCGAAGTTATGATCAGTCAAAGAAGGAAGTCAAGAAGGATAAGTCCTTGATGCTGAAATACAGATCTGAAGAAGACTCCAGTGATGATGATGATATGGCCTATCTCATCAAAAGGTTTCAGAAGATTGTGAGAAAAAAAGAAAGGTTTTAGAAAGGGAGTAAATGTTCCACAAACTGCAACTCCAAATGGTACCTGTCACAAGTGTGGAAAGGCTGGACATTTTATAAGAGAATGTCCATTATTCAAAGTTGAAAAAAAAGAATATCAAAGACCAAGAGGCGATAAAGAAAAGCACATGGACCTGGTACTTGATAAAAATGATTGAAAAGCTATTGCTCATTATGTGGTCAAGAAAGCCCTCGCTACATGGGGGTGTCTTCGAGTGATTCAGAAGACTCTGATGAACCAAATGATGTTTCAATGGTGGTGGTTCATGAGGATGAAACCATATTCAATGAAATGTTTGCTTTCATGGCTCAGTAAGAGGATGAAGATGAAGAGGATAAGGTAACTCTTCTTGATTTGAAACATAATCTGAGTACCTATTCTCTTAAAAAACTGAGAAAATTAGCAAATGTTATGATTGATTCAGTGATTGAGTTAACTTCTGAAAGAGATACCATGAATGCTGAGTTTGAAAGTTTAAATGAAAACAGAGATAAAATGGGTGAGAAAATGTTGAAAATTGAAGATCAAATGGCTGTTCTACAATTTGAAAAACTAGAACTCAAAAAAAAATTACGTCTGATGACTGAGAGGGCTGAAAAACAGAAAGGAAGGTCCATTAGTTTAGAAGTTGAGCTTGAAGAAAAACTGAAAACTACTGAGACTAATCTTGTTTTAGCTTTGGAAAAGAGCAACAACCTAGAAAGAGATATTGTCAAACTTAAGGATGAACTTGAAAATTCCCTAAAAATGGACAAAATCTTCTAAGTTGCTTTCAAATGTGACGAATCAAAGCAATTGCAACAAAAAGGGTCTAGAAAGTTTGAATATCACTCCTTCATTCAATCCTCACAGCAAATATGTATTTGTGTCTGATAATTTGTTGTGTCTTCATTGTGGTAAATGTTGATCTGTCTAAGTGCTCAGAATGAAAATGCTGATCTGTGGCATCAAAGACTAGGGCATGTGAGCTCATCTTTATTGAATAAGCTGATTTCTATGGACTTGGTCCCTAGGTCTCCCAAAGTTGAAGTTTTGTGAAAGAAAAATTTGTGAAGCGTGTGTAAAAAGAAAACAGATCAGAACGTCATTCAAGTCAAAGAAGCAAGTGATATGTTCAAGAGTTTTAGAGCTGATGCATATGGATTTATGTGGACCTCTGAAAGTTCAAAGGAGAGGCTGAAAGAAAAAATTCTTGTGATAGTTGATGATTACTCAAGGTTCACATGGACAAGGTTTTTGAGATCGAAGGCTGAAACACCAGATGAATTGATAGTGTTTTTCAAAATGATTCAAACAAAATTGAATCAAGTAATAGCTGGAATCAGGTCTGATCATAGAACTGAGTTTGAAAATTCAAAAATTGATCAATAATGTTTTAAAAACGGCACAAGCCACAACTTCTCAGCTCCAAGAACTCCTCAGCAAAACGGAGTACTGGAGAGGAAAAACAGAACCTTGGTAAATATTGCAAGAACAATGATTATTGAGGGCAAATCTTCCACAAAGTTTTTGGGCTGAGGCAGTCAACACAACTTGTCATGTCACAAACAGATGCTTCATAAGATCACTACTAAACAAGACTCCCTATGAACTACTCAACAACAGGAAACCTATGTTGAGCTATCTAAGGGCATTTGGATGTAAGTGTTTTGTTTTGAGCAATGGCAAAGATGATCTTGGAAAGTGTGATCCAGAAGTGATGAAGGAGTTTTCGTAGGATACACTACCTCAAGCAAGGCATAGAGAGTATTTAACAAGAGAACTCAATGTGTAGAAGAAAGTGTCCATGTTGTGTTCGATGAAGATTGAAATCTGAAAAGGAAAGCATCAAATGATAAAGATGAACTAAATGAATTATTTCAAGCTCAGAAAGGTGAAAGAAGTAGAGATAAGAAAATTGATCAGTTGAAGATTGACAATGCTGATCAAAGCTCATCTGAAAAGAATGATGAAGCAGATAAGTCTGAAGAGGAACCTGGTCCCAGTCAGATCTCAAATCAAGAAATCACTCATTCTCCAGAAAATGAGAATTCTATAGATGAAGAAGAGGACATTAATTAGTTACATCCGCTGACATCAAGGCCAATATAGAAACATAGTTCATCTCATCCACTTGATAATCTCATTTCTCCCCTGAACTCTGGAATCCATACTAGATCAAAAACAAGAAATCTAGTTGTTTTTCAGCCTTTATCTCATCAGTTGAGCCTAAGAATGTAAAAGAGGCTTTATGAGAAGCAGACTGGGTTAACTCAATGCAAGAAGAGCTGCATCAGTTTGAGAGAAGCAAGGTTTGGTACCTGGTCCCACGACCTGCTGACAAAATAGTTATATGAAAGATTCTCACCTTTGCACTCAGCCCCATTACCAGCCTAGAAAAGACCTTTTGGATCTTGAGTGTGAGTGTTACATCTAATTCTTTATCTTAAATCGATTAACACATGTGCGTGAATATGGAATAGTTCTTTGTTTGAGGGAATTCATGTATTGTTGTTGAATTTGAACTTGCATTAGTAGCAAGTATTCTGAGCATGAGAAATCTTTGGTAACGGTGTGTCACAACTTGAATCTTTGAATACACAATTTATCCTTGCATAAGTTGTATGAGTTTTGTTGTGTATGTTCATGATTGAGTCTTGTGTAGCACTATTTTAGATATCCTATTTTGAACTGCTGAACTTGAGGTTTACTTGAGAACAAACAAATGTTTAAGTTGGGGGTGTTGATGAGTCCACAAATTGGACTTATTTAGGGCTTTATTTTGATGGAAATAGTGTCCTCAAATGCTTATTTATTCTCAATATCTGATGAAACTCATAAGTTTCAGGTATTTGACGTTTGAGTGCAAGCATGGAAACTTATGCGAAAAAGGGAACAAAAAGGCTGAAAAGAACGAACAAATTGAAGCCTGACCATCACCAAGTACACTTGGCGAGTCGCTGAAGGGCCATACTCCGCCCTTTATCCCAGCATGTGAAGCTCTGAAGGAAGAGGATAAAAAAGGCGATGAAAGTAGCAGTCGGCGCTTCGTCAAACAGTTTTGCGAAGTAGTGCTATATTGCCCAATGATCTAGAACATGATGAAGGTGAAGGCAAGCAAAAAACATTGATGAAACAGAAGAAGTGCGAGTTGCTCAGTCATTCGACGACCTCGACTAATCTCGCCGAATAATCCGCCACAATAATCATTATGAAAGCTATAAATACTAGCATTAGTTATTATTTTTACAGATCCAAACATTATCATAGTTTTTACCTTAGAATACTATTTTCCTTGTATTTTCTCTCAAATTTGGAGAGGGCTTTTGGGAGACTTGAAGAAAGAAGGATTTCATCTTCCCCAAGTTGGAAGTGGGTCTTCTCCATTCTTCTTCCTTTGCTTAATTTAATGTTTAATTTCTTATACCCATTTGATTTTAGTATCATTTTAGGTATATTTTTTTATTGCTTGATGTGTGGCTAATAATCCCTATTCTTGGGGTGTGATTTAGCAAATATGAGTTGATATTATGGTTGGGTCTTGCTTGCTGATAGGTTAGATGTATTTTAATGGTGAATTCAGATAGTGGTTGTGGTTTAATTTAATGGGTTTTTAGTTGCAAATACAAAATCACCCTTGTGTTTTCCGTTTACCCGAAGGGAGGTTGCGAAACCAAGACCGATACACTGATGGCCTAAAGAGTGGGTTGACATGAGGTTCAACCTGAGAGGGTGATACCTAGTCCCATATCCTAACACTCACCTTGAAAGAGTGAGTGGGTGTAAGGCGTAGGCTGGCCTTCATGTGGCAAATGGGTGTCAGAGAGGAACACATTTAAAACGGGATAAGGTTCTCGAGAGAGAACTTATTTCCATCAAAAGCTTAGCCTAGTCACTATTATTTTGCAAATTTTTCCTATCAAAAGAATTTACCCAACGATTTATCTCAAATTGTATTGTGGTCGCACCCCAAGAACTTCTCCTCATACTTGATTTCTTTGCATATTTACCGATTTTTACTTTACTTGTTATTAAAACCCCATCGATATTTGACACTTTCGTGTCATCCCCTTGAATTTGCAATGTTTTTATTCATAAATCTCTTTAGCTACGACTAATTAGAATGAAATTCTAATTGACTACATCTTCTCGTATCACTCCCTTGAAACACGACCCCAACCCTTGGTTGGGCTACCAAACTATCGACGATCGTAGACACTCAATTGTAGGTTAGTATCATTGATAACGATAAGCATCAACTGTCAACACGTCTGCTTGTGTTGCTGTAACGACCTGTTTAGTCGTTTTGAGCAGCAGATTTTATTTCTGGAAAAACTGGCTGAGACGACGGACCCCACGACGGACCGTCATGGGCACGACAGACCGTCGAGGGGGTCTCGTTCCAAAACAATTAGAATTCTGAAATTTGGGTACTGAAATCGACTCTCTGAAATTCGTGACGGAATGGCAGGACGGACCGTCGTGGGCACGACGGACCGTCACACATTTTGCACAGAAATTAGTCTCTGAACTCTGTGATGGAAGCAGCAGGACAGACTGTCGCAGGCACGATGGGCCGTCACATGCTGCGTAATCCCAGGCTGGGTCAGATTTGTGTTAAGTAATTTAAGGGGCGTTTTGGACTATTCCTGCTTTAATTATAAAGTTAGTGGGTTAATGTTAATAGTTTAATTACTTGGGGGTTAAAAGAGATAACCTTGAGTTAATTAGTGGGTTAATTCCTCATCTTTTATACTTAATTTTATGCTAATTAGGGTAAAAGAAAGAGGGTTTGAATAAGAAAAATAGAAAGAACAAGGAGAGGGAAAGAAAACGGTCAAGAGAGAGACGAACGAAGAGGAACAAAGCTTTGGGGATTTGCTTGCTTGATCACGAATCTTCGGTGGAGGTAGGTTATGGTTTTTATGCTATTTCATAGTAAACTCCTAATAGCGAATGATATGTATTGGGTAGTATTGTAAAGTCTGCTATATATTTAATTGTATGCTTGCATGATGTGATTATGTAATTGTAATGGGTTGGGAAGATAAGGTTGTGAAGTTTAAACCTAAAACCCTCCTTGTTAATGATGATGCCTTGGTATAAAAGAAGGCTTGATGAACTAAAAGAATGGGATTAGGGGATCGGGTGTCACGAACCGACACGTAGTATTAGGGGGATCGGGTGTCACGAACCGACACGTAGTATTAGGGGGATCGGGTGTCACGAACCGACACGTAGTATTAAGGGACGGGTGTCACGAATCGACACGTAGTATTAAGGGGATCGGGTGTCACGAACCGACACGTAGTATTAGGGGATCGGAATGTCACGTTCCGACACTAGGATAGTATATGGAGCGGAGTGTCACGTACCAACACGAGAGGAATAAAGATAATGAATCTTGAAAGATGATAATATACTCAATTTAATGAACCTAATTCCCAAATGAGTATGGTATTGAGGCTTGAGTCCTCATGGGTGTACTTGGCGTTATTTACTAATGATTCTAGTACTTGATGTTGCTACAGATTGAGTATTGTAGTTGATTTTATGATGTTATCTGACATATATTGTTTTCTATTTCGAGTTGGCCGATGATACCTACTCAGTACTTGTGTTTTGTACTGACCCCTACTTGTATGTTTCTTTCTTTGTTATTTGTGGTGCAGCAAACGTACCGTCGTCTTCAACTCAACCGCAACTCTAGCCAGTCTTCATTACACTGGATTTTAGGGTGAGCTAATGCTTCTAGCTTGGACTGGATCTTCATCTTCATGTCTTGATGCCTTGAAGTTCCGGCATGGACTAGCTTTTTATTTATCTTAGCTTCCTAGATACTCTTAGATTTAGAAATTTGAGGATTGATGTTCTTGTGATGATGACTTCCAGATTTTGGGGATAATAATAGTTGTTGAGTTTTTAGAAGTTATTTAATTGATTTTCATTAATGAGTTTAAGTCTTCCGCATTATATTCTGTTATTATATTGAAATGTTGGGTTTTGTATTGGTTGGTTCGCTCACATAGGAGGGTAAGTGTGGGTGCCACTCACGACACGTTTTGGGTCGTGACAAACTTGTTATCAGAGCATTAGGTTCGTTGGTCTCATCACACAAGAACGAGTCTAGTAGAGTCTTAAGGAACGGTAGGGGGACCCCTTTACTTTTCTTTGAGAGGCTATAAGACTTTAGGAAAATTCCATTCTTCTTTCTTTCTTTCGTGCTACTACTTGAATCCAATTGGTATCTAGGTGATACAAGTTGGTATCTGACCATCTTCACTCTATTTCGCAGATGGTTAGAACTAGAGCAACGACTGCGCCAACACCAACACCGGCAAGGCAAGATGCATCTGAGCCAGCCACTGGGGCAGTAGCTCGAAGAGGAGTAGCGGCAAGAGGCCGTGGAAGAGGTCGTGGGAGGACGTCCTCTAGAGGAAGAGGACAAGCACCTAGCCCATCTGGTACTAGGGCGGTGACTCCTCGACCAACTGAGGAAGTGGTAAGAAAGGGTGAGGAAGGGTAGAATGAACAAGTGCAGAATGAGGAATTGCCACCCCAACCTACCCCAGAGATGATCAATCAGGTTCTTGCTTATCTTAGCGGGTTATCTGATCAGGGCCAGGCACCTCCAGTGTTTTCTGCACCAACACCTCCGATTCCGGAGGTACAACATGCAGCTACTATGGCCCCCGCATGGATGCCTCATTGGAAATAGGCACGTTTCCTCGGTTGATTACAGGGTCTATAATGACAAGTGATCAGCATGACTTTTCAGTAAGTTCTTGAAATTGAAACCCCCAGTCTTCAAGGGTGCTGAACCTGAGGATGCCTATGATTTTCTGGTTGATTGTCATGAGCTACTACACAAGATGGGTATAGTCGAACGATTTGGCGTCGAGTTTGTAACTTATCAGTTTCAGGGAAACGCCAAAATGTGGTGGCGGTCACATGTTGAGTGTCAACCAACAGAGGCACCACCTATGACTTGGGCATCATTCTCTAGCCTGTTTATGGAGAAGTATATACCCCGTACTTTGAGGGATAGGAGGAGAGATGAGTTTCTAAGCCTAGAGCAAGGCAGGATGACGGTTACTGCTTATGAGGCTAGGTTCCGTGCATTATCCAGGTATGCCACCCAGCTTTGTTTCAGTCCACAAGAGCGGATTCACCGTTTTGTGAAGGGGTTGAGGTCAGAGTTGCGGATTTCAGCCTTACAGGTAGCGGCTACAGCGAAATCCTTTCAGGAAGTGGTAGACTTCGTGATAGAGGTGGAGGGAGTGAAGCCAGATGACTTCACCATGGCACCGACATCAAAAAGGTTTCGTAAGGGAGGTGAGTTTAATGGTTCTTACTCCAGAGGGCAAGGTTCAGGAAGTTACCCAGCCCGACCTATTCCAGTCTACACTACAGACTGTAGTTGGGGGTCCACCGCAGACCGGTCAACATTTCTCTAAGTTTGGAAGTTATCCCCAGACTCCGTCGTTCTCACAGGGAACTATGCTTGAATCCAGAGAATGTTATGGATGTGGAGAGATTGGACATATTAGGAGGAATTGTCCAAAACCGAGTTACAGACCCCCAATAATCAGAGGTAGAGGTGGTCATGGAAGAGGCCGTCATTCGGGAGGACGTGGTGGCCGAGGTAATGGTGGTCACCAAAACGGTCGGGGTAACGGGCAAACTGGAACTACTGCAGCGCAACATGGTAGGGGCAACGGGCAAACAGGTGATAGGGCCCATTGTTATGCTTTCCCCAGGAGATCTGAAGCGGAGACATCTGATGCTGTCATCACAGGTAATCTTTTGGTTTGTGATTGCATGGCTTCTGTATTGTTTGATCCTGGATCCACATTTTCTTATGTATCTTCCTCATTTTCTAATGGTCTTAATTTACATTATGAATTGCTTGACATGCCTATTCGTGTTTCTACTCCGGTGGGTGAGTCTGTGATAGTTGAAAAGGTATATAGGTCTTGTTTGGTGAATTTTGTGGGGAGCAATACTCATGTAGACTTGGTTATCTTAGAAATGGTTGACTTCAATGTAATTCTGGGTATGACTTGACTTTCTCCAAATTTTGCAATCTTGGATTGTAATGCTAAAACTGTGACGTTAGCCAAGCCTGGGACAGACCCGTTAGTGTGGGAGGGTGACTACACTTCCACTCCGGTGCGTATCATCTCCTTTCTTCGTGCTAAGAGAATGGTTAGTCAGGGTTGTTTAGCTTTCTTGGCACACCTCAGGGATGATACTACCCAAGTACCTTCAATTGAGTTGGTTTCGATAGTCCGTGAGTTTCTAGACGTGTTTCCCGCAGATCTTCCTGGTATGCCACCGGATAGAGATATTGACTTCTGCATTGATCTTGAACTGGGTACTCGCCCCATTTCTATACCCCCGTATAGAATGGCTCCCGCTGAGTTAAGAGAGTTAAAGGCCCAACTTCAAGAGTTGTTGAGCAAAGGCTTCATTAGACCAAGTGCATCCCCTTGGGGTGCTCCTATTTTGTTTGTAATGAAGAAGGATGGAAGCTTTCGAATGTGCATAAACTACAGACAACTGAACAAGGTAACTGTCAAGAACAAGTATCCTCTTCCTCACATCGATGACTTGTTCGATCAGTTACAAGGTGCTTGTACCTTCTCAAAAATCGATTTGAGATCTGGTTACCATCAATTGAAAATACGGGCAACGGATATGCCCAAGACTGCTTTTCGGACCAGGTATGGGCATTATGAGTTCTTAGTGATGTCTTTTGGGCTTACGAATGCCCCTGCTGCTTTCATGAGCTTGATGAATGGGATTTTTTAAACCATATTTGGATCTCTTTGTCATTGTATTCATTGATGATATACTGGTGTACTCAAAGAGTAAGGAAGAACATGAGGAGCACTTGAGAATTGTATTGGAAATGTTGAGGGAGAAAAAGTTTTACGCCAAATTCTCCAAGTGTGAGTTTTGGCTAGATTCAGTGTCCTTTTTGGGGCACGTGGTTTCTAAGGATGGAGTGATGGTGGATCCATCTAAGATTGAAGCAGTGAAGAATTGGGAGAGACCTACTAATGTTACAGAGATAAAGAGCTTTGTTGGTTTAGCTAGCTACTACCGTCGATTTGTCAAGGGATTTTCCACTATTGCCTCTCAATTGACAAATTTGACTAAGCAAAGTGTTCCATTTGTATGGTCGGACGAGTGCGAAGAAAGCTTTCACAAGCTCAAGACCTTGTTGACTACTGCACCAATTCTTACCTTGTCAATGGAAGGTAAGAATTTCATTGTCTATTGTGATGCATCCTATTCGGGTTTGGGTGCAGTGCTAATGCAAACGAAGAATGTGATAGCTTATGCTTCGAGGCAATTAAAAGTGCATGAACGTAACTATCCGACCCATGATTTGGAATTGGCTGCGGTAGTGTTTGCATTAAAACAATGGAGACACTATCTATATGGGGTTAAGTTTGAAGTATACACGGATCATCGTAGCCTACAGTATGTCTTTACTCAAAAAGATTTGAATTTGAGACAGAGGAGATGGATGGAACTACTGAAGGACTACGACATCACTATCTTGTATCATCGAGGAAAGGCTAATGTTGTGGCAGACGCCTTAAGTAGAAGGGCAGGAAGCATGGGAAGTCTAGCTCACTTGCAAGTTTCTAGACGTCCATTGGCTAGAGAGGTTCAGACTCTGCTAACTACTTTATGAGGTTAGAAGTAAATGAGAAGGGAGGATTGTTGGCTTGTGTGGAGGCAAGATCTTCTTTTCTTGACAAGATTAAAGGAAAGCAGTTTTGAGAATTAAGGGAAGGGTATGTGTACCCCGCGTCGATGATTTGATCCACACTATTCTTACAGAGGCCCATAGTTCAAGGTATTCTATACATGCTGGTTCAACCAAGATGTATCGTGACCTGAAGCAACATTTTTGGTGGAGTAGAATGAAGCGTGACATTGTGGAGTTTGTCGCCAAATGTCCAAATTGTCACCAAGTAAAGTATGAACACCAGAGGCCTAGAGGAACACTTCAAAGAATGCCCATTCCTGAATGGAAGTGGGAGAGAATTGCAATGGATTTCGTGGTTGGTCTTCCCAAGACAATGGGTAAGTATGACTCCATTTGGGTAATTGTTGATAGGTTAACTAAGTCTGCTCACTTCATTCTGGTCAAGGTGACTTACAATGCAGAGAAGTTAGCCAAACTGTGCATCTCGGAAGTTGTTCGATTGCATGGGGTTCCACTCTCCATCATATCAGATAGAGGCCCGCAGTTTACTTCTAAGTTTTGGAAAACATTGCATGCTGAGTTGGGTACTAGGTTGGATCTTAGTACCGCATTTCACCCTCAGAGACTTGGAGTTCATGGAGGGTGAACAAGTCTTGCTGAAGGTTTCGCCCATGAAAGGGGTGATGCGGTTTGGTAAGCGAGGTAAGCTTAGCCCGAGGTATATTGGTCCCTTCGAAGCACTGAAGCGCGTGGGGGAGGTAGCTTATGAATTACCCTTGCCCCCAGGACTGTCAGGTTTGCATCCGGTATTTCATGTGTCCATGTTGAAAAGATACCATGGGGATGTAAACTACATCATTCGTTGGGATTCAGTTCTGCGCGTTGAGAATTTGTCTTATGAGGAGGAGCCTGTTGCTATTTTAGATAGAGAAGTCCACAAGTTGAGGTCGATGGAGATTGCATCCATTAAGGTTCAATGGAAGAATTGGCCGGTTGAAGAGTCCACTTGGGAGAAGGAGGCTGATATGCGAGAAAGATACCCACACCTGTTCACAGATTCAGGTACTCCTTTTCGCCCTTGTTTTTCTTCTTGTGATCGTCCGAGGACGAACGATGGGTAAATTGGTATCTATTGTAACGACCTGTTTAGTCGTTTTGAGCAGCAGATTTTATTTCTGGAAAAATTGGCTGAGACGACGGATCCCACGACGGACCGTCATGGGCACGACGGACCGTCGAGGGGGTCTTGTTCCAAAACACTTAGAATTCTGAAATTTGGGTACTGAAATCAACTCTCTGAACTTCGTGACGGAATGGAAGGACGGACCGTCTTGGGCACGACGGACCGTCACACATTTTGCACAGAAATTAGTCTCTGAACTCTGTGTGGAGCGGCGGAGACGGACCGTCGCAGCACGACTGCCTTCACAGTCGCGTAATCCCAGGCTGGGTCGGATTTCTGTTAAGTAATTTAAGGGGCGTTTTAGACTATTCCTGCTTTAATTATAAAGTTAGTGGGTTAATGTTAATAGTTTAATTACTTGGGGGTTAAAAGAGATAACCTTGAGTTAATTAGTGGGTTAATTCCTCATTTTTTTATACTTAATTATATGCTAATTAGGGTAAAAGAAAGAGGGTTTGAATAAGAAAAATAGAAAGAACAAGGAGAGGGAAAGAAAACGGTCAAGAGAGAGACGAACGAAGAGGAACAAAGCTTTGGGGAATTTGCTTGCTTGATCACGAATCTTCGGTGGAGGTAGGCTATGGTTTTTATGCTATTTCATAGAAAACTCCTAATAGCGAATGATATGTATTGGGTAGTATTGTAAAGTCTGCTATATGTTTAATTGTATGCTTGCATGATGTGATTATGTAATTGTAATGGGTTGGGAAGATAAGGTTGTGAAGTTTAAACCTAAAACCCTCCTTGTTAATGATGATGCCTTGGTATAAAAGAAGGCTTGATGAACTAAAAGAATGGGATTAGGGGATCAGGTGTCGCGAACCGACACGTAGTATTAGGGGGATCGGGTGTCACGAACCGACACGTAGTATTAGGGGGATCGGGTGTCACTAACCGACACGTAGTATTAGGGGGATCGGGTGTCACGAACCGACACGTAGTATTAGGGGATCGGAGTGTCACGTTCCGACACCAGGATAGTATATGGAGCGGAGTGTCACGTACTGACACGAGAGGAATAAAGATAATGAATTTTGAAAGATGATAATATACTCAATTTAATGAACCTAATTCCCAAATGAGTATGGTATTGAGGCTTGAGTCCTCATGGGTGTACTTGGCGTTATTTACTAATGATTCTAGTACTTGATGTTGCTACAGATTGAGTATTGTAGTTGATTTTATGATGTTATCTGACATATACTGTTTTCTATTTTGAGTTGGCCGATGATACCTACTCAGTACTTGTGTTTTGTATAGACCCCTACTTGTATGTTTCTTTCTTTGTTATTTGTGGAGTGCAGCAAACGTACCGTCGTCTTCAACTCAACCGCAACTCTAGCCAGTCTTCATTACACCGGATTTCAGGGTGAGCTAATGCTTCTAGCTTGGACTGGATCTTCATCTTCATGTCTTGATGCCTTGAAGTTCCGGCATGGACTAGCTTTTTATTTATCTTAGCTTCCTAGATACTCTTAGATTTAGAAATTTGAGGATTGATGTTCTTGTGATGATGACTTCCAGATTTTGGGGATAATAATAGTTGTTGAGTTTTTAGAAGTTATTTAATTGATTTTCATTAATGAGTTTAAGTCTTCCGCATTATATTCTGTTATTATATTGAAATGTTGGGTTTTGTATTGGTTGGTTCGCTCACATAGGAGAGTAAGTGTGGGGCCACTCACGACACGTTTTGGGTCGTGACAGTTGCCTGCTTATTCCCCTTGTGCTCTTTATTTAAAAAAAAACTGCTACATACGACCATTTATTTATCCAATTAAAAAATAAAAACCTATTATATGGTGCCTCTTCTTCATCCAATGAAAAAATATGGAATCCATTTAATATGTGTAATATAAAATTATCTAATCGATATACATATATAATTCGACTTGCTCCCACTCTATGCCCTCTCTCGCTCGCCTCTCTCCTCCCTCTCCCTATCTTGCTCACCTCTACCCCCCCCCCCCCCTCTCACAGTCTCGCTTGCCATGTATTCAAATGCATAATATATAATTATCTAACCAATATACATATACAATTCACTCTCTCCCACTCTCTTCCCAATCTCGCTAGCCTCCCTCCTCCCTCTCCCAATCTTGCTTGTCTCTCTCTTCCCTCTCCCAATCTCGATCTCCTCTCTCTTCTTTCTCCCAATCTAGCTTGCCATATATACAAATACATATGTATAATATATAATTATTTAACAGATATGCATATACAATTCAACTCTTTCTACTCTTTTCCCTCTCTCGTTGGCCTCTCTGCCAGTCTCGCTCGCCTCTCTCCTCCCTATAACATGTAGCTACAAATTTTTATTAACAAACTATAGATTTGGAGAATAATTAGGGTAGTTTTGAGTGACTATACGTAAAAGTTCCTCAATAAACATTACAATTTTCAAATAATGATGATTATATCAATTATTATTTTTTTAATTGGTGTGTCAAATTCAATATGACATGTAAAAACGAATAAATAAATAAAGTAATACTTGTTATTAAAAATATTTTTGATATGAGACATATTGACTTTTTTGTTTTGTTTTAGTTTTAGATCCGTCTAAATTTATATTGTACAAATGATTATTTAATTAAAGGAGCCTGAAGGTTCATCAAAATGTATTAAAAAAATATAACTACCCTTGTAAATTTAATAATAATGAATAATAATAAAAAAAAATATCCCTTGTAAATTAACATGTGAAAAAATAAAAATGAGGAGAGACCTTGACAAACACTAACTTATAAGTCAATTTTAACTTATTTTTATATTTGTCAAATATTTTTAGAAATCTAAAACTGATTTAAAAGTAAATTTAACTAACTTTTAAGCATATTCAAGCACCCTCCTAATTATAAATATTCCTCCATTAATAATTTTAAGGAAAAGAAAAAACTTTTTCAACCTAAAAAATTAATTAAAATCACTTTTTATGTTTTGGCACACACTTTGGAAACTGAAAAAAGATATATACTCAAAAATAGAAATAAGCCAAATCCAAACGCCCACAATTATTTTTGAGCTTAAATTTACCAAGGGAGATTATAAGTGTGATTTGAGATATCAGATTCAGAATTTGCTGTTGGATTCATGTCATCAGGCTAATAGCATTCGCTTGCTTCGAAGACAGATTCGAAATACCCCATTTTCTACCCGGCAGTCACTCTGAGTGTTCACTTCGATTCTGATAGAACCTACTTCAATTTATCTTTCCATTTCATAGGTTTATTCATTTTGTTGAATATATTTGCATTTTGAGATCTTGTTGTGCATTAGTTGATACCTAAAGAAATTTATATATATATATATATATATATATATATATATATATATATATATATATATATATATATATATATATATATATATATATTTCAGAATTTACTTCAATTTATCATAGGTTTGTTCGTTTTTTCACTGTGTTGAATGTAATTTGTGTTTCAAAATCTTGTTGAAGTGCATTCGTTGATACCCAAATAAGTGGTTATATAGCTCCGAATCTGCTTCAATTTATCTTTCCATTTCATGGTGTTGTTCGATTTTTCACTGTGTTGAATGCATTTGCGTTTCGAGATCTGTTGAAGTGCATTCGTTGATACCCAAAGAAGTGTATATATATCTCAGAATCTGCTTTAGTTTATCTTTCAGTTCATAGCTTTATTCGTTTTTTCATTTTATTGAATGTATTTGCGTTCCGAGATCTTGTTTAAGTGCACGTGTTGATACCCAAAGAAGTGTATATTTATATTTCAGAATCTACTTCAATTTATCTTTCCATTTCATAGCTTTGTTCGTTTTTTCATTTTATTGAATGTATTTGTGTTTCGAGGTCTTGTTGAAGTGCATGTGTTGATACCCAAAGAAGTGTATATATATTTTTCAGAATCTACTTAAATTTATCTTTCCATTTCATAGGTTTGTTCGGTTTTTCTTTGTGTTGAATGTACTTGCATTTCGAGATCTTGTTGGGCATTTGTTGATACCCAAAAAAGTGTATATATATTTCAGAATCTGCTTCAATTTATCTTTCCATTTTGTAGGTTTGTTCGGTTTTTCATTGTGTTGAATGTATTTTGCATTTTGAGATCTTGTTGTGCGTTCGTTGATACCTAAAGAAGTGTGCATATATATTTCAGAATCTGCTTCAATTATCTTTCCATTTCTTATGTTTGTTCGTTTTTTCATTGTGTTGAATGTATTTGCGTTTTGAGATCTTTTTGAAGTGCACCTTTTGATACCCAAAGAAGTTTATATACATTTCAGAATCTGCTTCAATTTATCTTTCCATTTCATACGTTTGTTAGTTTTTTCACTGTGTTGAATGCATTTATGTTTTGAGATCTTGTTGAAGTGCACGTTTTGATACCCAAAGAAGTTTATATATATTTTACAATCTGCTTCAATTTATATTTCCATTTCATACTTTTGTTCGTTTTTTCATTTTGTTGAATGTATTTGTGTTTTGAGATCTTGTTGAAGTGCATTCGTTGATACACAAAGAAGTGTATATATATCTCAGAATCTGCTTTAGTTTATCTTTACATTTCATATCTTTGTTAGTTTTTCCATTGTATTGAATGTATTTGCGTTTCGTGATCTTGTTGAAGAGCAAGTGTTAATACCCAAATAAGTGTACATATATTTTTCAGAATCTACTTCAATTTATCTATTCATTTCATAGGTTTGTTCAGTTTTTCTTTGTGTTGAATGTATATGCGTTTCGAGATCTTGTTGTGCATTCGTTGATACCCAAAACAGTGTATATATATTTTAGAATCTGCTTCGATTCATCTTTCCATTTCATAGATTTGTTCGGTTTCTCATTGTGTTGAATGTATTTTGCATTTTGAGATATTGTTGTGCGTTCTTTGACACCTAAAAAAGTGTACATATATATTTCTGAATCTGCTTCAATTTATCTTTCCATTTCATACGTTTGTTCGTTTTTCATTGTGTTTAATGTATTTGCGTTTTGAGATCTTGTTGAAGTGCACGTTTTGATACCCAAAGAAGTTTATATATATTTCAGAATCTGCTTCAATTTATCTTTCCATTTCATACGTTTGTTCGTTTTTTCATTGTGTTGAATGTATTTGAGTTTTGAGATCTTTTTGAAGTGCACATTTTGATACCCAAAAAAGTTTATATATATTTCAGAATCTGCTTCAATTTATCTTTCCATTTCATACGTTTGTTCATTTTTTCATTGTGTTGAATGTATTTGTGTTTTGAGATCTTGTTGAAGTGCATCTTTTGATACCCAAGAAGTTTATATATATTTCAAAATCTGCTTAAATTTATATTTTCATTTCATACGTTTGTTCGTTTTTTCATTTTGTTGAATTTATTTGCGTTTCGAGATTTTGTTGAAGTGAATTCATTGATACCCAAATAAGTGTATATATATCTAAGAATCTGCTTTAGTTTATCTTTTCATTTCATAGCTTTGTTTGCTTTTTCATTGTATTGAATGTATTTGCGTTTCAAGATCTTGTTGAAGTGCACGTGTTGATACCCAAAGAAGTGTATATATATTTTTTAGAATCTACTTCATTTATCTTTCCATTTCATAGGTTTGGTTTTTCTTTGTGTTGAATGTATTTGTGTTTCGAGATCTTGTTGTGCATTCGTTGATACCCAAAAAAGTGCATATATATTTCAGAATCTGCTTCAATTCATCTTTCCATTTTATAGGTTTGTTCGGTTTTTCATTGTTTTGAATCTATCTTGCCTTTCGAGATCTTATTGTGCGTTCGTTGATACCCAAAGAAATGTACATACATATTTCAGAATCTGCTTCAATTTATATTTCCATTTCATACGTTTGTTCATTTTTTTATTGTGGTGAATGTATTTGCATTTTGAGATCTTGTTGAAGTGCATGTTTTGATACCCAAAAATTTTTATGTATATTTCAGAATCTGCTTCAATTTATCTTTCCATTTCATACGTTTGTTCATTTTTTCATTTGTTGAATTTATTTGCGTTTTAAGATCCTGTTGAAGTGCACGTTTTGATACCCAAAGAAATTTATATATATTTCAAAATCTGCTTCAATTTTATCTTTCAATTTAATACGTTTGTTCGTTTTTTCATTTTGTTGAATGTATTTGCGTTTTGAGATCTTGTTGAAGTGCATCCGTTCATACCCAAAAAAGTATATATATATCTCAGAATCTGCTTTAGTTTATCTTCTCATTTCATTGTTTGTTCATTCTGTTATTTTGTTGAATGTATTTGCATTTCGAGATCTTGTTGAAATGCACGTGTTGATACCCAAAGAAGTTGTGTGTTTGTATGTGCATATATATATATACACTATTCATGCAATAGTATAAAATCCTTAATAACTTTTCTATCGATCTATTCTAGGTATTTCTCGCTCTTGAACTTTGATTAAAAATGTTAATTTCAAAAAGACAGAAAAGTTATTATGAATTTCACTAATGTAGCTAAAAAAATATATGTTTTTACCCTACTGTTTCACCATAACCCAACTGATCCTTCATTTAATGTTGTTTGATTGAATAAGAAAAGATGGGTGGAAGTGCGATAAATCGTGATTCTACAAATGGAGTTCGGACACTGGTTTTGATTGGATGTACAGGTAATGGTAAAAGTGCCACAGGGATAGTATTATTGGAAGAAAGGCATTGAAGTCAATCTCTTGCTCAGCTAGTGTGACAAGTACTTGTGAACTACAGAGGACTATCCTAGAAAGGTAACAAAATACTTGATGTGATTGATACTCCAGGATTACGCATAGACTTTTGTTTCCTTCTTTACTACAATAAGCTATATCAGTGTACTTAGTATAACCAAATACTTGATGTGATTGATACGACATGTATTATGCATAGACTTTTGTTTCCTTCTTTACTGCAATAATAAGCTACAGTAGTGAAATTAGTGTTTAATTAAGT
Organism: Solanum arcanum; assembly: GCA_027789145.1. Classification (NCBI taxonomy): domain Eukaryota; kingdom Viridiplantae; phylum Streptophyta; class Magnoliopsida; order Solanales; family Solanaceae; genus Solanum; species Solanum arcanum. Next base: position 22,555,935 of record CM050943.1, read on the forward strand.
CGCACACTGTATGATGCTTATTACTAATGATTTTTTTAATAATCATTTTGGCTTTAATTGTAAGTGAATTTTATGCAGATTTATTTACAAAATGTTAGTATCTATATTTGCATTGTGTTTGACTGACATGTAGAGTACTTTTATATTCGTGTTTGATTGACATGTAAGAATACTTTTTATACTCATGATATGCTTTAGCATGGTCTTAAGAATTATAATACTGAAATAAATCAATGCAAATTTTGGCACACATAAAATGACAACATGAAAGAGCTTTATAAGCATTTAGAATTTACCTTGGTTTAATCTCGGAACTGTGAGTATATAACTTGTTTTTATAAAAATACAACAACGTACCTAGTGTAATCATGTTAGTGGGGTCTGGGGAGGGTGGTGTTGAAGTATGTAAATTGATAGGATGCTAAAGTATCTTGTTTTGTTAAAGTATGTAAACTAATTTATTAGCGTTCTTCATAAATTTCTAGGATTACAATTTTACTTTGTTGTCCTTCGTTCCTCATATGCTATTAATTGTTCCTGAGTTGTCTAAAGACACTGATAAAGTGTGCTGCATCATAGTTGCAAACCATGTTAACGTATAGAACAATGGTGCCTAAACACTAAAAATTTCCACACGTGTAAAAAGACATGAATTTTCTCTTTATCGGATCTTGATCTGTTTTCTGATTACATAAAGTATAAATAGCTGACTTCATCAAAATTGCAGGATTGTTTGATTTCTCTGAACCTGAATTCATTGGAAAAGAAATTGTTAAATGCATCAATATTGCCAAGGATGGAATTCATGCTGTTTTAGTAGTTTTATCTGTGCGAACTCGCTTTTCAAGAGAAGAACAAGCAGCAGTCCAGAGTCTGAGGGAGTTCTTTGGAAGCAAAATCAGTGATTACATGATTTTGGTTTTCACCGGTGGGGATGATCTTGAAGACAATAATGAAACCCTGGATGACTACTTAGGTCGTGACTGCTCCGAGTTTTTGAAGGTAAAATGTGCTTAAAGATAATCTGAATTCTTAATACACTGATTCACCAAGCTTTTTCTAGGCTAATAGTACTTTCTATATATATATATATATATATATATATATATATATATATATATATATATATATATATATATATATATATATATATATATATATATATATATATATATATATATATATATACACACCAAACTTTTAGGAGAAATAAGTGATTCAGAGGAGTGAGACAGTTATTTTTAATAAGCTAAAAAAAGAACCTTTTTTAGCACTTTTTTGAAAAGCACTTTTGAGAAAAAAATCACTTAGGAGGTGTTTGGATTTAGCTTATTTTTGAATTTTTTAGCTTTTTAAGCCCTTCTTTAATTTTGAAAGTGCTTGGAAAAGTTAAAAAGTGTTTTTAAGCATATTTTTAGGCCAAAAAAAATTTAAAATTAGAAAAGCTAAAAGTAGGGTATCCCCTCCCTTCTTATGACTTTTAGCTTTTGACTTATACTTGACTTTTTATAAGCTTAGCGAAACAGACACTTAGAAGCTAAAAAGTTTGGTCAAACACTAATTGTTGCTTCAAAATACTTTTAAAGTTGATGCTTTAAAGTTGAAAGTACTTTAAATATATTGGCCAAACACAGTCTATTTCTCATCAAAAGTACTATTTCGTAAAGAACACTCCTCAAAATTAAGTTGATTTTGAAGCTTTGACCAAACATGCTATTACAATTTAACTTCCAAAAAGTTGTTTGATTTTATTTGTAAATGTATTTGTAACTAGAAAATTTGTTAAAAAGGTCTCGTCTTTTTTTTTGAGATTTCTACACCTTGATTGATAGAACTCTGGTGGGGAAGAATGTGCTTTGGCTTGTTAGCTTAGAAACATTAGCTTGTGGGATGAATCTAGTACATGTGACGAAAAAAATTGCAAAACAAAAGTGTTTTCTTTTGAGGGTAAGGGCAGGTAGAAGCAAGAATTGATAGTAATATTGCTCATTGAGGTTGTATGGTAAAAGGATAAAGATTAAGATCCATTTCACTAGATTTATGACTTTATTACCAAAAAAGGAATAAATGAACAAAGGAAAAAGAGAAAGGAAAGAAGTTCTGCTAAACAGAGCTAGGTACTTTGATTGCGTTGATCAGGTTATTCTTTTTTCTTTTCAAAGTTTAGATGTGAAAGAAGACAGTGTTAAAGGGAAAGGACAAGAATATGGGGAGAAAAAAATACAATGGATCTTGAACTTTTGTGATTGATAAAAAAATTTCTTTCTTATATAAAAAGATGAGGAAAAGGAAATTTTCTACTAATAGAGCAGATTTATAGTTAAAATTCAACCATCAAACTTCAGTTGGCTTTATAGGTTATTGTTTTCTCTCTTCAAGCTTGTGCAAGTATGGGATACTTTTAACTAAAAGTATTTTCTCTGATGATCTAGAATACCCTCACGATGTGTGGAAATAGGAAAGTGCTTTTCGATAACAAGACTGGAGATCCTTTGAAGAAAGCAGACCAATTGACACAACTACTTTTCCTTGTAAATGTGGTCGTAGAGATTAATGGTGGAAAACCTTATACAAATGACTTGTGCAAGGAATTGAAGGTATGTACTTTCAACAGTTCCATTGTCCTCTGTACTTATCCAGCAATTGGGCTTACTTGGTAATTGCAATGTTTTCATTTATAGAAAGGAGCTACCAAACTTCATAACCAGGCAAACGAGGTTAATTCCTTGGAGGGATATTCTAACCAAGAGTAACTAGAATTGATGGAACAAATGCAGAAGTCGTATGAAGAGCAACTTAAGCAAATAACTGCAGTGGTATGTTTAATCTTTATTGAACTCTTTTGCTACTTAGAAAATGAATTCATCAGTTAGTTATCTGCTTTTGTATATCCTATTGCCAAATGCTAATGTTGCTGCTAATTATGCAATACATTTTTAGTACTAGCAAGGGAATGAGCTAGTGACTATCTTCCACTAGTTTGTTTAGAATAATAAAATTCTTTAGTTATACAAAATTTCGTCGAAGAAATTCTTGATTTGTACTACTTTCTGGTGGTAAAGCATGGTAAGATATTAGATTTGGCCAAAGGCACCATAGACACAAACCAATCTTCCTTACTTTCTAGATTACTTGTTTCTGGACTTCCCCTGGCATATTGAGTTGGATCATCATATACTGTGTAGTGATTATCGAATCCTGTCCCCCACAGTAGATAACGTGTTTCACTCAACAAGGGTCAAATTGCAAATTTTGTTTTAATTTCGTAAATGAATTAATTCAATTTCGGAAAAAATAATATACATGTAAACTGTTTTCCCAATTTTATACTAATAAACATAGCTATGGATTGATAATTATGGTAAAGTACTTTTTTGAAAAATCAAATACGAAGACAACTCTGTTGAGTTGTATGCAGTATTCTGGTGCTAGGGAATTACGGTGTAGTCCATGAATTAGCTCTGGCAATGTTATAGCTAGATAGTGCCTTTGAGCTTTGTTTTACCTACCTAATGTTTGACAGGTTGAGTCAAAGCTCCGTAGGGTTGAAAATCAATTGGCCAAAAAGCAGGCTGCTTGGTTGAAGACTGAATTAAGTGCAAATAAAGCACAGAAGAAATCAGATGAGGAGATTCGCAAGTGGATGATTTACTCTGTGATTCAACTCCTTTACTACTCATCCATAGAAGAGAGTAGTACTTCTTGATAATTTAAATAATTCAATTGGATACTGTCATGACTAGCAACCAGAAATAGCTCAAGGATGAATTATGGTGTAGGCTTTTTTCCTCCCATGCTTTTGGCTCTGATTGACTTGGTGATTGGTGCATCATAAGAATTCTTATGTTTTGATGATGTAGATTATTCTTATGTTTTCCCCCTATTGAAACATAAGAATAAAGAGATACTTGGTTCAGTGAAATTGGAGATGAGTCTTTTTGTGATCAGGAGATAAAGGATCATGAGATGGTAGGGTAGTTTCCATCATGTTGAGTTGTAGCATATTTCTTGCTAAATATTGTTGAAATGCATTATACTCTTCCCCAGCAGATCCAGAGGGCATCATACTTAGTTCCTGCAACCTCTCATTTTCTGCTATCTGCATATCAATTCAATCTCATCCATCACTACTCTTTTTCGAAACTTTTCAATATGAAAGTAGATTGAGTTTGTAATCTTATATATATATATATATATATATATATATATATATATATATATATATATATATATATATATATATATATATAAAACTTACTTGTGATCCCCACCGACTAACTAACATTTAACTTATCAACTTAATTAATTAGCTAAGGAGTCGGGGGTCGTTTGGTGTTACGGATAAGAGAAAGTTGTCATTCGGATAAAATATTACTATCTCTTAATTCCTTGTTTGGGTTTTATGGATAAGAGAAAGTTGTCGGATAAAATTTTACTATCTCTTAATCCCTTGTTTGGTTACACAGGATGGGATGACTAATCCCAGGATTATTAATAGTATTGGGGATAAGTTTTGTTCATCCTATATTCCTACGATATTTAGGGTCGTTTGGTTTGAATTCAAATTATGACGAGATTACTTTTGATTGGATAAATTATATTGGGGTTAGTTATGATTCGATAAGTTATGTTGGAATTATATTTTATTGAGTGTTTGATTTGTTGTATGCAAAATAATAAAATTTTAAGAACAATTTATTTGTTTACCAAAATGCCCTTCATGAATGTAAAAAGTGATGTAACAAAAGGACTGAAAGAGATATTTTTGTCATTTACTTATTTTAACCCGGGATTACTATACCACCCAAGGTAGAGGAATAACTTATCTCGGTGCTAAATATTAATCCCAAGATAAGTTATCCTGAACTTGTCAATCAAACAACAAATTATGTGGTATTATACTTTAAACCCAGGACTATTTGATATTATCCTTAACACCAAACGACCCCTTATAACAAAATTGTGAAGGACTTGGTAAGAAACAACAACGTTTAAAGAGTATTTTCAAAACTAGAAAAATTAAAACTAGTGGAGAAAATAGAATCTGAAACAGATTAGAAGCTATATACAAAATATTTTTTCTCAAAGAAGAAAATCGAGTACACTGAATGCACAATGTCCCATTAAGGAAATCATTCCCCTCAATTATCTGAGATTAATGGAATATATCCTCTTACGATAGAACAATCTTACTCACCGGTGTATCGGTACCTAAAATCACGGTGTCAGCGAACTACTCAACGTTAGTAAAATACACTTATAATACTACATTTTGGTAGTAGAAAAAGTCCAGAAAAATTGTTTCTCTTAAAATGAGAGGAAATCCATCAATTTATAGAAAACAAAGGGTAGTGCAAAAAGGTTCTTATTGTGTCCTATTGGAAAGGTCGCTACCCTTTAGAATAGTCACAATCTTTCAAAAAGGTCACAACCTTTGTAAAAGTCACAAATTTTCATAAAAGTCACAACTCTTCATAAAAGTTGTAACTCTTCTTTTTCTATTCACACCTTTTAAAACCAAACAATCCCCCTGCATGAATGTGAAATGACTTCAAGACAAAAGAGACGGGAACTTTCTATAGTAAATATATGTCTGATATACTCGGTCAGTCGGTAGATTTAATATATTTGAACCGTCAAATTTTTGTGTATACCTAGACAACACATAATCAACTCTTTACAATTTATGGTTCTTACAGTTGTGTTTCTTTCAGTAATGAACACCTCTGGATTTCATGAGTCTGTAGAGATATGGGATTTTTACAACCATCCTCTTTAAAACGGCTTACACTTCACTCAGACAAGTGATTTTTAACTGTTTTATCGCGTAGATACACTATCTAATTAAATCTGCCAAACTTAGCAAATTATTAAAAATTTTAAGCTTTATTAACTGACAATAAGCCTTAATGTCTTATCTTTGTTCTTGAGCATTGTCCCCATCATGAGAGTGGATTGAGTTGGGTGACAATGTCAAACTGTCAATTGTAACTTTGTTTTTATCCTTGAACCTAGCTCTAGGGACCTTTAGTCTCCTAGGTAGAGTTACCGCCATGATGACTTATCGTAAGCCATAAACCCATTCAACTCTCTCACTCTAGTTAGGCCTTTTTGTAAGTGGACCGAACACATTATTCTTTCAATTTACATAATTCAATTATGATAATTCTACTAGAATTTAGTTTTCTAACAGTTTTATGTCTATGTATTATATTACGAGACTTTCTCTTATACATCATGCTACATTCCCCACATGTTGAATCTTGACTATCAAAGTGTAGACATACAGATGCCAAAGGTTTCAGCCAAAATAGAGTATCTATTAAAGAGTTTCGGAGTCTTTCAACTTATTTACCGGCCTTATCTTGAGCACCTAGCTCAGAGATCATTATAGAGCTAGTGATACATCTCTTTTTTGGAAGATTTTCGAGAGATTGGTCTTCTATCAAGAGTAAATATATATCCAGTTCTTACAACTCAAAAAGCTAGTAGGTGAAAGTGGAGTCTTACTTGTGAAATATTGAGTTTTATGTTGTAAAATGATTTCACAATCTTAGGTTGAGGGACTTAGGGGTTAAACGTTAAGGTACGACCCCACCCCCCAAGGACCAACCAAGGGTTCTTGAAGAGGATCCTAAAGTCTAACCCCAAGGCTGCCCCAAGGACCAAAATTTGCCAAAAAAATTAGGACCTACGGATGGGACCTACTGGTATAGGTCCATTCACACCCTGTGTAACCAACTCGTAGGTCAAGACCCCAAAATGAAGAGTTGCAGACACCACCCATGGACCTGCAGCACAGGGCGTGACCCCACTCACCTTAAGAAGGATAAATTAGTAAATTCCTAGGTTAGTTGTATTGAAGTAAGATCAATATTGATTATTTAGACTTATTAAAAACTTGTTAAACTATTAACTACCCTTTAAACTTTATAATTTCCAAACCCAAAATTGTAACCAACTCCACTCCAAATAATTCTCTCTCTATAACCTCCATTGAAGAAGAAGAAGAGAAGAAGTCAAGGTCTAGGTCTCAAGGACTAACTTTTCCACTCAATTTAGTAAGGAATATTCAATTAAGGTATGTGAGTCTTGATTCATGGTTAACTTTCAATTCATGAAGTCCTCAAACCTTCAATTTCATAGTTGGAAATCCTCCAAAACTAAGAGTGCTTATTCTAGGTCATGGATTTTTTATAACGTTTTTTATGATTTAATTGTCATATATTAAGATTGGATTGTTGTTTTATGGTGGTTTTAAGATAAAATTCCCTATGAATCCATGATTTTCCCATGACCCTAATTTATGACGTTAATGTGGGTTGTCGCGCCCCATTTTTCATCAAACAGTTTTTGTGCACGACGTAATAGCTCTTTTGAGGTTTTGGTTATTGAAGAGCCGCCACCTGACGAATTAAGGCATGTTAGGTCACATATCTAACCTAACTAAGTCTAACTAAGGTCAAAGAGCCAGAGATCAGAGTAAGAATTCAAATTACCTTGAAGGGAAGATGTTAGGCATCCCTCGAAGTCACAAATGTGGGTCCCGGTCGTATCTCATGCAATTTATGTGGGGTTACAAATAACAACTAAATCACTTCATTTATTATTTAATTAATTTAAACATGATGGCTAGGTGATAATATTAAATAGTTAGAGTAACTTTGTTAATTTTAATTAATTAGTTAAGCGTGCAAAACTAAGGTGATAACATAAATAACACAATACTAAGAAATTAATAAAAATACAAGCGAGAGGATAAAATTTGCTCGAATAGATTTAAAAGATAATTTTTATTTTATTCATTAAGCTACCCCAAACAATCATAAAATGTGTAAAGAATAAAGCTTTCAAAATTGAGCAATTTATATAGAGTTTTTTTTAAAAAAAAAAACGTTTGTTTCTTTATAGGAATGATGCCACGATATTGTTAATCGTGCCTCCACCATAGAAACAGTTTTGATCTGAGGTCAGTCTTATAAAATATTAATTTATTATTGAAGACGGTTGAAAAGCTTTGATTAAAGATAATCACATAAATATTTACATATAAATGCACAAATCTTTTTTTGAAAAATCTTGGATAGGTGGTACTCCCGAGAACGTGTCAGCTTAATTTAAAAATTGAAATTAGACCTTGTAATTCCTTTGACTTTCCCGCTATTTCTAGATTAGGAGATAGTTCTTATTGTATAATTTTAAAAGCATGTCATGTCCAACCCAAAGTTTGAAAAAAAAATTTGAACAATGACTTTAACAAAATCAACCCGTCATGCCATAGAATTTTTAAAGTCGACAGAACATAATGCAGCAATTGGAGATTGTTGATGTCGAAATTTGCAATTCATTAGATGTAGAAAATTTATTTATTAACAAGATTTAATCAAGACTAGCACGTAGCAAATGCAAGGAAATTATTATAACTTGATTTTAAGTGGCAGAATAAATACTAATTGCAAAATTTTATTATTCTTGTGCAGATTCGACAGAAAAAAATATTTAAAACAATCTTAGCATGCTGACCAATTTATCTTATTTTAAGTTAAAAAAATAGATGCATTCCAAAAATCATTTAACAGTAACAAGAACGTATTCAAAGAAAATTTATTTCGATTCTAAATTATGCTTAAAATTATATTACTTTTTTAAAAATTTATTTATTTAATCTTATAAGCATCGTTTCTAAGTCAAGAGATTAACTTCTGATCTTAGGCATACGTTATAACTAATTAAATCTATATACATGCTCTTCTAACATGAATAAATTGCAATAAAACAAATAAGCACGTAAACCCCTCCCTCCTCTTAGGCAATCCCCCAAATATATTTTATATAATATAGAGTTAGCATTAGGAGTTTATACAAATTATCACAAAGTAACAGTTATATACATAATAACTTAAATCAATTAAAATTGTCATGTCTAGTTTTTCCTTCTCTTGGCGACTCTTCTAAATCTTGAACCTTAAGTTCAAACCTACTAAACAAAAATACTTAACACAAGAGATAATAACTATATAGATAGAAATACATAATTATTCACAGCCAACACACAAGTTTCAATATATAAGACCACACATTGAGAAAAGGGATAAGAATACTAACCCGGATGCTTCCCATATCACCATAAACCCACATAAACATGAATGCAACACTAATATAAATATTAAATAAGAACACTGGGGTGATATTTATATAGCAAAGAGGGGCATGATTTACAAGGAAATAGTATATTTTATGGAATCAATTAAATAACATTTTCCTTATTTTAAATGAGAGTCAAATCAGACAAATAATAATTACTTTTTTTTATATCAAATTTAAGCAAGTAAGAAACAAAATTAGGAAGAGTAATATTATTTTTCTTTAAATAATGAAGAGTCAAATAAGATTTTATTATTAATTTATTTTACTAAATTATATGAGCAACTAAATATGACAAGGAAATAATTAAGATTGTCATAAACAAACAAGTAAGAATCAACCAAAAAAAATACTAATAGGAGACGTGATCAATTAATATTATTCTTTTCTTATTTTAAGGGAAAGACAAAACGAATACATTTTAAATTACGTTTTACCAAATAGGAAGACAAACAAGAGTAAGACAAAGAGATCAATTAAGGAGTCCCCAAATTACTAAGATTTATAGCCTAAATCGAATGAATATTCACAAATAATGTTGACTTACCGTAGTTGGATGAATGAGCAAATTGACAAGAAGTAATTAATTCAACTAAACAATTTGAATGACTCATTCAACAATCAAAACAGAAGATTAAACTATTATTATCTATATTACACAAGAATAAGTATTAAGACATCATTTTAATCAATTGATTATACATTAACTTATATGAAGAGAGTGTAAAATTGTCCGGCTAAAATAAAATTTCACATACTATTCAAAAACTCAAAGATCTGCCAATTACAATGATTATTCTAGAATTTACATACGAGATTATAAGACCCAAGCTTTTATCGTATATACGATGGGCATCATAATTTACTAAAGGAAAGGACCAAGTAACGATTTAGCATATCCGAATTATTAAAATTAGCATGCATTCATGGGAAATTAGAAGCTATTAAGGAAGTTAAAAATAATTTAAACATGGATTCAAGAAGTGAAACATGAATTTTAAGAACAAATCAGTCCATACACACACTGATTTGAGACAAATAAATAAAACATTATACCTGGGAAATATCTATCCTTATCCATATTCTTCATGTTCGATGTATGCGTTACTTATTTGCCAGAGTTGCTGGCCAGTTGGAGTTTGCCTGACCAGAGCTGTTGCCGGTGGAGTCGTTGTTGCTTCGTTGGAAAAAGGGTGGGGACGAGCGGGCTGCTTTGCTGATCCGGCTGCTTGCTATTGGTTCCCTGCTGAGCTGCTGCTGCTTGGAGAAAAAGAGAAGAAGAGGAGATGGGCGAGGGAGAAGAGAGGGGAAGAAGAAGGCGGAGAGAGGGAGAGGAGGTTGTCAGCAGTCGGAGAAAGAGAAGAGGGAGAAGAGAGGGGTGACTGGAGAGAGGAGCTGCCTGCCAGAGAGAGGAGGGGCGACGGCTGGAGATGGGGAGAGCAGAATGAAATGTTTTAGGTTTTGGTCTTTTAGGTTAAAAGGAAAGTGGAAGGATCAAATTTTGACCATCGATTTAATTTCGAATGGATACACATGATTTAATCTTTAGATGATCTCATTTGGGTTGGACGGACGAGATTAAAATAGATGGGTCTTAAATAAGATGGATTGTGTGTGAGATAGCCAAATTAAAATAAGATTGGCTAGAATTGAAATAAACGGGTGACTATAATTAAAATAAGATTTGTATTGGAGTGATTAGAATTGAAAGAAATTAGAATAGAATGGGCTAAAGATTAAAATAATTTTGAGGAAGATTAAGGAATTTGCTATCCAATTAAAATACTACAAACATTATAAATTTTTTATATAATTAAAATCACTTAAATTTTAAAGCATTTGAATAAAACAATTATTTCGAAATTTATTTACAATTTAGAAAAAATATTTTAATAATATTTACAATAATTTTATAAAGTAAACATATTAAAATATATATTTTTTATGCAAAATCGACTGAAATTTGAAACTTAAAATAAATTTTAAAATACGTATTTAATCGAATAACATTCAGAAAAGGGTTAAAGGTCGTCAAAATTGGGTGTCAATAGCTGCCCCTTGGTTGCTTGAGAATGAAGAATGAATTATCGGGCAACCAATGTTGAGTTAGTAGCCGATTTTGTCTGACCGATGAGAGACGTCAGTGGGGTCCATTAAAATGTTGCAGAGGTGAAAAAGGGGTACGCTCGAGACTTTGATGTTAAGCTTCCTACATATCTCTGGTTATATGAGAATCAGGTCGTGAGTAGTTCTATATTTACAAATGAACTAAGTTCCCAAAGTTGAAATAATGATACGAGTTTTGAATGGATGCACTAGAAGATTGAGTTGATAGGATTTTGGAGCATAAGGTTATATAAATGAAACTTGAAAAACTTACTATAGAGAAATATAAACTTAATATGAAAAAGTAAAAAGATGAAGAGATAACAAATCATATATGTTTGGGAGGACTATGCTTAGCCCATGTTATCCAGAAAAATAGTTTTGAACTCCTATTCGAACATGCTTAGCCGCGGGTAGCAATCAACTTCCATAGATCCACGCTCGGTCTTAGGTAGCTTCTTGAATGTTATCATTTGACCAATCAACCTCCAGAGATCCGCACTTAGTCTTGAGTAGCTTCTTGAATGGTAGAGTTTAACCAAACAACTTCCAGAGAACCGCACTTAGTCTCAGAAACTTCTTGAATGGTAGAATCTGACCAATCAACTTCCAAAGATCTATGCTTATCCTTGGGTATATTCTTCAATGGTAGAGTTTAACCAAACAACTTTCAGAGAACCATACTTAGTTTTGGGCATTTCTTGAATGGTAGAGTTTGACCAATCAACTTTCAAAGATCCATGCTTAGCCTTGGGTAACTTCTTAAATGGTGGCGCTTGATCATTCAACTTCCAAAGAACCATGCTTAGCCTTGGATAATCAATTCGATTCCAAAGAACCATGCTCAACCTTAGGTAACAATCAACTTTCATAGAACCTTGTTTGGCCTCATATAACAGTCAACTTCCATAGAACCACGCTTGATCTAGGGTAAGTTCTTGAAAGGTAGAGTTTAATCAATCAACTTCCAAAGGACCATGCTTAGCTTCGGGTAACAATCAACTTTGAAGACCACGCTTAGCCTTTGGCGCATTTTGCAAAGGCAGAGTACAACTTTTAGAGGATAGTGATAATCTGAAGAGACTTATACTTCTAATTCCTGCACTCAAAGAAAGATTATAAGATTTAAAGGGAAAGATTGATTTGTGTAACGATTCATCTCTTCTTTTTGTCGAAACAACAATCTTGTAGACCTCGGACATGAACTCTATTTGGATGTCTTTGGATTCAACTCTTAATAAAATTTTTGAGGATCTCTCAAAAATTCTGCCCCAGTTCATGTCTTCCCAACCTCGTATTTGTAGAAAATGTTTCTTCAAATAGAATTTTTGAGATCCTCTTAAAATTTCTACCCTAATTTGTGCTTGAGGAATATGAAAGTTAATTTATGATAAGACTGAACTCCATAGGAGTGCCTATGTATCCCTTTTAAGAGGGAATCAGGTCACACGTAGTTCCAATACATAAGAAATATAAAGGAAACATCATCTCGCTCCAAGTACATATCATCCTTGCAAAGTTAATACAATTTCGAGTAATTATACAAATTCTTTAGAATCTTAAGATGAAGAAACATCACGATATCGTCTTCATCAATGTCAGTAAATTGTGAGTCATGCCTTTGTCTCTTTCATATGTATCACTTTGATATCAATCAATGTTAGAATTTGATCTTTCAAAGTTTGACATTAATCTATGGTATTCCCTTTCATCACCGAATGATAAACGCATATTTTAGTTTGATCAAGCCATTTTGCGTGTGTACTCATCACAATTTCAGGAATAGGAGTAATATAGCCCTAAACTCTAAGTCTCTTATATAATTGGCCTATTGGCTCAGCCAAAGGGGTATACTGCTTTGGTGGATTTTTCTCACGCTTAGATCAAGATTTTACGAATTGAGAGGGTTGTCGACGTGTTGGTATCCTTTTAAAGATATGTGTCTTTGGAAATATAGGTGAAGGATTTTGGAGATATGAAGGTGCTCGGTAACGGAGTGGACGCGGATGTGTTTGATAAATCAAAGGATATTTTGACTCATGTGTTGTCAGCACAAAATTCACTTCTTTCTCATCTTTGTTTTCACTAATCCCATCAGATTGTGAAGTTTTCCAACTAGCCTGTAGCTCCTTCAAATCTTCTATTGACCATCATCCTCTCATAATATTGCGGCTCTTGGAAGCACATAAAAGTTTTTTTAATATGTGATTCATCCATCAGGGGTCGGACCCTAGTAGCTTCAGACCTCCGCCTTATAGCATATTCTCGAAATGATATTGTAGGTTTCCTCTTTAAATTTTGAGTGTAAAACCAATCAATTGCATCCTCAACATTAAATTCAAACCATTTCTTTGAATCTTAATTGATATACCATGACAAAGCCTCTCCAGTAAGGCTCATAACGAACAATTTCATGCGAATTTGTTCATTTTGGCCAACTCCCACCTGCTTTTCACAATACATCTTTAGATGTGTCGTCGGATGTCCATATCTGTTTAACATTTCAAACTTAGGTGTTTAGTATACCTCAGGTAATTTGACATTACGATGTATGCACAAGTCCTCAAAACTCAACCTTTCTATCTCATTATTGTCCTCAACATGTTACATTCGAACATTCAACTTCTCCAACTTTTCTGTCATAGCTTGTATCAATTTATCCTTTTGAGAAAGATCTGATTATAATGGTGATGGGCATGACAATCGACATAAATGGGATTCAATTTGTGTGTTTCTAAAGTAGGAATATAAAAGGCATTAGTAATGGAAGTTTGAGGTATATCATAGGCATGTAAAGTGGTATGAGAATATGAGGCATTTGGTGGAGCTAAATAGGTTTTGTTGGATGTATTTGTTGAGATGGTGGTCGATGGGTATGATGTGGATATTGATTATTTTAAAAAGGAAAGTTATTTGAGGTAGTTTGAGGATATGAGATAGGATGAGGTAAAGGAGGAAGATTTGTGAGCATCACTTGAGGTGTAATAATGGTGTTGACCTCCGAAAGAAACGCATTCGAATTGCGAGCATGGGATAATTGTTTTGTATTTCTTTCTTTTGTTCCACCACAATCAAACCACATTTTTATCCGAAGGCATGTTTTTTTTTTTTTTGGGTTTATAGATTTCAGTTCCGCATCTGGAGATTTTAGTTTTCGCCGAAGGCATATTTCCAATCTGAGTGACAATACACCAAGAGCTTTGGAAATTATGTCCTTAATTTGTGTGTGAAGTGCACTACATTCATGACTAAGAGGTTGAGAGCCTTTTTTTTCATACTCAATTTATTTGTCACTCTTCCAGAACCAAATCTAGTATAATAGATTTCCTTTTCAACTGATTGAGTCGAACTACAAATAGCCTGATTCCAAAGTTTAAGGATATGTAGGCGGACTTAGTGTTGAAAACTTAGCAGTATTCTGACATTTGCTCTTAAATCTTATTTCCAAGCATGCCGATCTTTTCATAATTCGGTATCGGGTAACTTTTGAATTCTTTCAAAATCGTGCGTCAAAACGAGTGGATTGAACTACAGGTGGCCTGAATTCTCATATAGCTCGAGATATGTAAGAAACCCATTTTTGGTGTTCGGCCATAATTCTTAAAGTCCATACCAAATTATTTTGCGGAAAAGATGAAGAGGTGGTCGGTAAAAATTGGATTAGTCATTTTTATTTTTGAATTTCTTGCATCAATCCAAGTAAAACAAGGGACAGTTGTTGACACCCAATTTTGACTTTCTTTAATGGAATTAATTTGCGAGCTTCTTAACTTTAAACGATTTAAAATAAATAGTGTTATAAAGCTCAAATTATTTTTTCAAGTATTTAAAGTAATTTTGGTCGCTTTGTATGTTTTAATAAATATATTTTTACAAATATTCAAAAAAATCATCTAAAAAAGATTTTGACTTTAGTGAGTATTTTATTATTTTAGTTTAAATTATACTTATATTTTTTGAGTTATTAGTTTATAATTAAGATAATTATGTTATGTCGTTAGGATTAAGGAGCTCGTAAATTAATCGTATTAGTCCACCTATGTGAATTTTAGCCGATTCAATTCGAATCGGCTAAATTAACAATTCATTTGGCTGCTAAAAGATAAAATTTGGGCCATCTTTCAAACTCCAATTCTAGGCCCATTTCATTTCTTCCAGAAATTATAAATCGACCCAGTCCATACCCTCATACTGACTCGACCCATTTTTTCCTTCACAAAGAAAAAGAAATACAGCGTACAAAAATTCCTAGGCGTGTTGAAGCAGCAAAACCCAACAACCCCTGTAGGTTTTCTTCTTTATTGCGTAGCAAATGATAGCAGATGGAAAAGCGATCGAGACGCGTGCTTGAACGTCCGCGTCATCTTCTTCAACAGTGCTCGACAAACTGTACACTCGTACAGTGTTTTCGGCTACAGCAGTCTGAGAATTCGTACTATTCAACAGCTCCTTCAACCTTATCCTTCAGGGAATTCAAAATTTGAATTTTGAATGCAGTCTGCAATCCGATTTTCCTCCCTTTTCCCCTAATTTTCATCTATAAATAACTTTTTATTCTTCATTAGTGAGATTGGTCTTTGGCTGGCTAGTAGAGCGATAGAAAGAAATAGGAAGAAAAAGGCTTGGAAATTAGAGAAGACAACTTACATTAGGAAAGAAAAACTCAGAAGAAAACTTCGAAAAAGGTTGGGGAAAAAGGTCTGGAAAAAGTTGTTAGAGGAAAAAGTAGAATATTTTTTGGAGAAGAGTTCAGAAAAATAGAGGAAAAATTGGAGAAAGAGTTGAGAAAAAATGGGCCGGTAACATAACCAAAAACACAGAATACCATCAGTCATATGTAGTTATATGTACTTAAGGAAATAGGCTGAAAACTTTTTGTCCGTTCCCTCCAAGCTCAAACTCTAGTATTCCCTTTAAATACTCTGTTCTTTTACGTTTGTAAGCGAAAATTCTTTTATTTAACAAAAGAAAGAAAAAAGCTTAGGCCATTAGTGATAAAAAAATATATTCGAAAAGTGGGAAGAAAGTTAGAAAAAAATAGAGTTGGAAATATAGATTGTAGACACTGGAAAGAAACAAAGAAAAACACTAAGGAAATCACAGAGAAACAATAGTTATACAGACAAAAAGATACATACAAGATAGGAAAAGACTACAGAAGCTTGGATCAAAATTCTCTTTTTCTTTCGATCTCTGTCCAATGAAATTGGTTAAAGTTTCATTTGTGGGGAAGGTCACTACTCGCTCCAGCTCGTTTGTCACGACTTCGCTATCGAATAGAAGGTAACACCTATAATATTTTGTATATTTTATATTTTAATGGTGTCTCCAGTGTTTCAGAGGTCTGTGTTGTTACTGTATTCTTGGTACATTGACATGTTGTGTATGTGTGCTTAAAAGACTTCATCGTTTACTCGTGATGTCAATTAAACTTGGCCATTTAATGTCTAGTTTTGATGTTCCTCTTTATGTTTGAAGTCACTTTCACTATTTTGTTTCTCGTATACTAGCTTTGATGTTGTTGGATCCACATTTTCTTGTTATTGTTGTCTCCTAGAATCTTGGATTTCGCTCAATTTAACAATGTAATGTTGTCTTTCTTTTCAAAATAAGGTGTGCTCTCTAAGTGTTCATCTCCTTAGTTTTGTATTTGGCTTAGAGAGATTAACATTTCCTATCTTTTGTTTAGTTGTTATCGTGTTGTTGTTGGAATGATGCCTTGGAAATTATCGAAGCATGTCTGCCCCTTTCCTCATTCCTTTTGCTAAAAAAATGTGAAAATCCTATTCCTTCGTGTAAAAATTGTGTGAATCCTTGTCATACCTCACTAGTTATTTACTGATTCGTTCATGCTCAAAGCTCTCAGCCTTGTTTCGGTGCTACATAGGTTTGTAGCTGCTTTTCTAGTTGTACAAGGTTAAATGATTCTTCATCTCTTCGTTGCTTGTAGTTTACACTACGTTAGGAGGAAATCTGTTTAATGGGTGTCTCCTCGTTTTGTTTTGAACTACCATTTAACCTTCACTGTTTGCTTACCTCTTTAAGATTGATTTTCCTTTCAATATGTAGTAGATATTGTTTCACTTGGCTGTTGCATCCGAGTATAGATCAATAGTTGTGACTTGTGAATTGTCTCATTTCCCTTTTGGACTAGTTTTCTGGTTATGCATATTGTTTGATTAGATAAATGTTGCCATTTTGCTGGTTTTAGGTGCATGTTAGTTTATTGCTGTTTTGATGATGTTCAAGATCAAATCTGTAGCAGTCAAGATTCATGTGGTTACTTTTTCAATTCCATTTCAACAAAATGCTAATGTGTATTATTTTTATGTTATTTTCTTTCATGAATCTGCCCTCTTTGCCATTTGAGGTCTATGTGAGCCTCATGTCTATTTTAAACAAATTTTGATAAGTCGGGAGTACATAAAATTGTGAACGTTTACCCATTCTTTTGAATTTTATTCTACTTCAATTTCAGCATGTCTTAACAGTTTCTAAGGATGCTATATTTTTTTTCTTGCCAGTTTCTTCAGTTATTGATTGTAGGTCTGTTATAAAAATATGATCACTTAATTTCTTGCCTTTACTATTCTTTAGGACATGATGATTATCTTATTTTCATTGTTTGGATATGTCTGGTAAAGCTTGTTATGAATGTTAGCTTGTTCGTGTGCACATATGTCTCCTTCACTTCGATTAATTCGAATAGCTGAATAATAGCTTCATTTTATTATTTTATTATTTTTTATTTTCTCCTTCATTAAGTTTTCCATGTCACTTTCCTTTTGGCTAATTTTTTACCTTTTTATGCATGTAAAAATCAGCTCGAGTCCTCGAGGACTCTATTTTATTCTCTGCATTTTTTAGAGAGTGGTAAAGACTCGATTTTTCCCTCATTCAAGTAAGCCAACTTAAATCGAAGAATAAGTTCCGGAAAAGGAGTAGCGATCCCAAATTGTAGGAAACCAAAGTGGAGGAATTCCAAGAGAGTGGGGCTATAAAGGCCCAATTTTATCTCTTAAAATTTTGTATTTTAATATGTTGGTCCTAAGCCCTTGTCTCTTTTTATCGTTATTATTATTCTAGAAATTTCGGAAATCTATAAATCAAATGGTCCTAAGGCCCAAAATGAAATGTCTCCAAATACCGGTCCAGGCGAACGGAAATTGGATTTGAACCCAACTCTCTCTCTCCCTTTACATTATCGTCTATTTGCTTGTCGATATCTGCTATTAGTTTTAAGTTTTGAAAAATTCAAATCTCCAAAAGACGCTTCTTTTCGCTTTAACAATATAACTAAATCGATCGTCTCTAAATAGACTTAAAAAATAAATTTTTGTAAGTCAAACAAATTCACTTAGATAATAGGTTGATTTTCCATCTTTTAAGAATTCTAAATAAATTCAATTAAAGTATTTTAGCCAAACAAAGTTAGTTGCGGGAAAACTACATTAGTGGGTATTTTAGATGCCGTAAAAACCTTCCTAAAATACTAATAAGAACCACTGAACCCCCTTTAAAATTTTCAACCGGTTTACTATTTTAATCTGTTGAAAATAATAAGTTTGCTTGATTTTTCTTCAAAAAATTAAGTGGTGACTCTAAAAAGCAAGTCTTAAAACAAATAAAATATTTTTTCTATAAATAAAACAAAGGCTCTTTATATTGAGAGTGATAAGCACGTATCAACCTTAGGGAAGGGAAAACATATAAAAAAATAAAGAGAAGATGTTAGTAACATAATATATAACACAAGGACAAACACAATGGTTTATGAATGACCTAAAATACAAGGAACCTCGTTGAGCCAGAGTTAGGCCTAGTACGACACATAAGTGATGCACAATAATTAATTCAAGATTATTTTGTCAATTTGGAGTTAATTTAGAGTAAAAATCTAAACTCCATTTTGGCATGATTGGCCTGATTTAACTATCATGATCACATTGACACATAATTATGCAATTTGTCTGAAGAGTGTTGGGGCCCTTTAGACGCTAGGGTAGATAATAATTGTGAATTGAAACCAAGGGTCAAACCACCTAGGGCTAAAGCAACATGTATGACTTAATTAAAAACTCTAAGAGTTGGCTTGTGATGTACTTTTAGTTTCGCGGTACTTTCAATGCTTTTTTCTTAAGATATGTGTGTGTCTAGAGCCTTTTTGTAGTAGTTTTAACATGTTTTTATCTTTGTTTTGCAGGAAATATGTCCAAACTTAAAAGGCAGAAGACAGCTGAGATTTAGCGTAGAGGTAACCCACGAAGGCCATCGACAGTCCGTCATTCCATCGACGGACCTAGATGGTGACCGTCGACTGAAAGTTCAGGCATCTGGAGAAACTCGAGGAAATTTGACCAAGTGTGGTGCTATAGAAGGATCGACGGACCGTCCTGTTGAATCGTCGAAATTTCAGAGATAGTCCCAGTATCCTAAGTTGAAGAAATTCTAAGAATGAAACAACTTAAGACATCGACGAACCGTGTTGTTGGTTCGTCGATTGATTCAGAGAGGATGCCAGCTAAAAGATGAAAAAAGTGCTAAGTCTGGACTGACGGAGGTAGGCGACGGACCGTCTGTGGAGGTCGTCGATTACAGCTGCGTTTGGACAACTTTCCTTATTCTAATTTCTTTTAATTTAGGACTATGTTTTCTATAAATAGGGTGTAAAACCTTGTTTTGGGGGTTGGATTCTATTACTATTGTTCTTAGTTTGTTTTTGGAGATTGGGTTTTGCTACTTTAGCATTAATTCAATTTATGGATTTGATTTTCAAATGGTTTCTTGTTATTTCAATGTGAGTTTCTGGATTTTCTTTGAATTGTCAAAGTAAGTTCATGTTATATTTATTAACAACTATGAATTGTGTTCTTATATGCATGGGTAACTAGGGTTGTGGGAACCATGGGTGACTAACAAAGTAGACCTAACTTGATAACAATTCTCAAATAGGTTATTGCATGCATTGATAATTCTTTTGCTTAGAAGTGTTATTAACGAGTGCATGCGTTAGAACTCGCCTTGTTGCTACTTGCCGGACCAAGGAGGTAGTTAATAAGAAAAGAATTATCAACATAGATTTAGTGGGATACTATCTAATATGGTAGTATCGATTGGTGCAAAGTAATAACTAAGCCGTACATCGAATAAGATGTTTAATATGAAGTAAAGGTAAGAGTTAGTAGCTTATGCACACGTAGTTGGACCAAGGTACGGGGTGAAATTCTCTAAAATCCCAAACCAAGAATTTAGAGATACCTAACTTAACACTTTGCATGCAAAACACTAGGGATGAATTCTTGTAGATAGGAATACGACGTTATGAACCTATGGGGAACACTTACACCCTAGTTTCTCTCACAACTTCATAAAAAACCAATGCTTTGCTCATGTTACTTGTTTTACTTAGAGATAGTAAAAGAATTATGTTTCACAAAAATCCTCTTTTAGTTACTTGTTTTCGTAAAAAAACTTGACTAAATAGAAGTACTTGTACATTGAAGTTAAGTCTAAGCCATTTTCCTTGTGAGATCGACCCCAACCTACTAGTTGGGTTCTTTACTAAATACGATCGCTTATACTTCTTTAATGAGGTGTAATTTGAAAGTATCAAATTTTGGCGTCGTTGCCGGGGATCGAACCTAGGTAACCTGCGTGACAGGCCAGTCGATTATCCGTCGATTGACTTACGGACTGTCGACGAGTTTTAATCAGTCCAAAAGCACCAGTGACCCGACCGGTAATATTAAAACAAAAACCATTCATTAACCTGCAAAATCTTTCAAATTCTTTCCCTAACCGTTTCCCTTCCCTTATTTCCTTCCTTTCTCATCAAAAAACCATATTTCCCCTTTCTAATTCATTAGATTCCCTAAAACTCCCAATTCTCTCAAATTCCCAAAATCCTCTTCTTCAAAAATTCTACTTGGTTCAAAAATCGATTAGTGTTAAAGTCGGGCACGTAGGTTATTTCAAAAATCACTCCTCCATTCACTCCTCTACGATCTTCAGGTATTTCGATTCCATTTGCTTGATGAATTCTTGTTCATACACTGTTGGAAACGAAACTTAGAATGTGGGTCTTGAATTAGGGACAAAATTGTATGCTTGTGCTTGTTAAAACTTAGGTAAAATATCTCTTAGAATGATAGAAAGTGAATGGGTAGTGGTGTAATCTGTTTAAAATAAGTTTATAGACTTTTCCACTTAGGATTTGGTAGCATCTTTAAATTAGAGTATGACCTGGAGAAATCAAAACCCTAAGGATGAAGAAATGGTCTTTTAATTGTTGATATGTGTTGGGTAAACTTGTGTGGGTCTAAAAGGTGTCAAAATATGATAGTTGAAATAAGGTCTGAAATATGTCTCAAGTCAACAACATGAGACCCCGTTAATGGACTGTCGATGGGGTCCGTCGATCGAGTAGCCTCAAAATTATTTAACTCTGAGATAATGGAAGTGGAACACGGTCCGTTGACTTATCGACGGGCCGTTCTACTTGGTCGTTGTCTTTTTTGAGAGAGTTTAAAAATTATTCTACAAGTCAAACAACGAAAGTGTACTATCGTTCGTCGATTGATCGACGAGCCGTTCTGCACGTCCGTCATTATCAATTGTGAGGTCTATAGAATGAAAAGTCTCAATAATTTCAAAGTGTCCAACGACGGACACTATTGAAAATACGTCGATTCATCGTCGGCTCGTCGATTGTGCCCGTCAACCTGTAATGCAGGTCTGAACTGGAATGTGTTTTTTGCTTTCTTTCTCTGTTTCGTTTGTTTTGAGTGTGTAGTAATATTTCTATGAGACTAACAACTGCTTTACATGTACATATGGACCTCAAACCGTACATCATTTATTTCAGGGGCAGGTCTAACTCAGTGGCACCATCCTTTAGGATGATAGGAACTTCCAACAATGAGTGAGATCCCCAATATTTTCCCCCAAGCACCCGCACCCCTACACTAGTTGCACAAGCCACATTAGAAAAGAAAGAACGTAATAGTCTTAAACTCAAAAAAACTCCATTATCTAGATAGTGGCATCGTTCTCGGGAAGTGGGGACCTACCCTACTTGAATGAATAAGAAATCAAAGCCTTCTTCAAGTCATCTTCTCAGCACTTCAACGATCGGAATCTAAAATATTGGGGAATAGGAAGAAATGGGATTAGTACACCACTTGTACTAAGTATGAGACCATATGCACATACTTTGAAAACATGCTAAGAAAAAGGAACATTTCTTAAAAGTATGCAATTTACTTTGAAAAAACTTATGCATATTCAACAAGACTATACCAAATCACTTAGGATATTCATTTAGTCATAGGCATTTACATCACAATACCAATGACATCAAAACTAGTCAAGTCAACATGCATATCATGTAACTAGACATATAGTCAAAGAAACTCTACCATCAAGTCATAACCACAGCTAGCATGAATAAGAGTTCATTATAGCATAACCAAAGAAAGCAATTACCCATCACCCCTATCAAGTCAACAAGTACAATGACCAAGCAAAGCCACATAACCTTAGTCAATCGAGTAACCCCAACAAGAATCATGACTAACTTTCTACTTCACATGTCATAAAATTTAAGGGTACATAACATCATACTTTAATAATGCAGATCAACACATATTCATAAGTGACAACAAATAAACATATCGTATCAACAATGTGCAAGTTCATCATATACATATCATGTATCATTATAAGCATATTCATACATAGTAACAACCTTCTAAAGTTCCCTTCAAGGCAAACTAGTGCAAGACATAGGTAGATTCCCATACCCCTACCTAGGCTGAGTCAACCTTTCAAGTCACCTTAGTTAATTTATACTTCATTACTTCATTTTATTTTAGATTTGCTATAACCTACATAGACCACAAGAGCTAAGTATGGAATCCGGTGTTGTAAAACCTTACATCGGAGGAAGGTGGTCTATCGGCCAAAGTAAAACCAAACATAAACGTATCTTTCTAGGTGGATCCACTAGCTAGTCTTCCTATGGGGGATCCTCTCATGGGAATCTATTGGATAGGTATCTCTTATTGTGGAATCAATACCACATGTCGAACTATAGGGTGGATCTTCCTCTATGGAAAGCCGTCACCTCCCGTTGTCAAGTTCACTGGGTGCTAAGCTGAAGTCCTTTTGAAATGTCTTTAATGCCTATATTAATCATCATAACTTATTATAGGTCATAGGGTCTAACCCTTGTATATTCATCGTCATCATAGCTCAATAAGAATTACATGAGTATTGTCCTTTCATTACAATTCACATAAGTGAGATTAGCACATTAACATATTCATATCATGATAAAGAACATTGGTAAATCATTACCCATCCTTATAACATTTTCATCTTAAGAAAACACCTCATCATCAAAATCAAGACATTTCAATTCAATATCATACTGCCCTATCCATACTAATAAAAGGCATACTCCAATACAACATCATGACTTAATCACAATTAACCACAATTTGAAGTAAAGGATAGGGATCATAAGACTTACCAAGTCTCCTTCATAGTTCATCATCAAGGTCTTACTACAAACCCTCAATTACATAAAATTTGGGTATACATCATCATACGTCAATAACAAACATGATAAAAAGTCTAGAAGAATCACTATATCACAATTCAATACTAATTCATAGCTTAGACAAGATACTTAGGTCAATTCACAACATACTTCATAACCTATATCATCTTCTCAACAACTAGCATGAAAGACTACAATTCACCCTAATTCATTCTTTATTAATGTAACAACATCATATAATAGTAATTCAACCTATAGCCAAGTCAATTGAACCAATACAATCTCATTTATATCAAGATCAAAATCTAGGGTTAAGGGTTAAGGGTCCTCTTCTACAAATTAGACAAATTCGTAAGATACATCATAATTGAGTTAGAATACAAGTTAATATGTTCATAGTATCCAAAATAAGTCATAAACAATTCAATTCATAACATCAATTTCGAGATTGGATGAAACCCATATGAAAACTCAATTTTTGAAATCGATTTATTGAAACCCTTTGAGGAAAGAGGTCTAAAAGATGAATTAGATCCCATACCTTACTAATTGATGAAGATTTATGGAGGAAATTGACCCTTTGCATAGAGGATCTTATGGACTTCATCGATGAACTCTTGGGGGTCATCTTCAACCTTGGAACCATAGAAATCAGGAGGGTTCATCCTAGTGAAATCCCTTAGACGGGAGGCCATGGTAGCAACTTGTAGATGAACTCGGGGTACAACCTCCCGATTATCTTGGGTCATCATGGCTTGGGCTTGAGTAGTGGAGGCTTGTGCTTGGGTAGTAATGACTTGGTCCATTTGGAGGAGAGCAACCCATATGTTCTTATCCGCCAAAGGAGGAGGATTCATCGGAGCATGATCATCATTCAAATCTCCTCAAGACGAGGAACTTGATCACTACGCGGTGGAACTGCTGTATTGGCAATCTCTTATTCTAGTCTTCATGCCGCATTCCTTCAGGTATTCATTGCCTATAATCACAACAATAGGATTAAATGCAAAATCACATAGAGCTAACACTCCAAAGGCACGATATTGGAATTCCAAGAAAGTGAGAGTTTCCAAGACATCACGTAGGTTCCTATCCATAAGTGTGGCGCGCTTCACAATTATGAATATGAACTTACATAAAAGTGATTGAGAGAGACATTGACTCAAAGACAATTCAACCTCATGCTTTGATACCAATTTCGTTACATCTGGGAATACACCCTCAACGTAACCGGTGTCGTTGTCCTCTTTGAGTCCTAAGACTAATCTCTTAGCTTACATCATTACATTCTTTAGTCAAATTTAGCTGATAATTTAAAACTTCTCATTACATCTACTCAGAGGTTTACATAGACCTCTACATACACATAGTATATATATGTCGATATAAGTAGACTCTTCGTATACGAAGATTACTTGGTCTTCTACTTTTATTGCACATAAGTATATAAAATATAAGATAGTCATAATAGTTGTCTCATCTCATAACCATCTAATAAGAGTGTAATAACTTGGGCATATCACATACATCAATGTAAGAATGCCTTACATGGGCTATACAATGTTTCATACTACATGGAAAAAGAAAGAACGTAATAGTCTTAAACTCAAAACAACTCCATTAGCTAGATAGTGACATCACCCTCGGGAAGTGAGGACCTACCCTACTTGGATGAATAAGAGATCCAAGCATTCTTCAAGTCATCTGCTAAGAACTTCAACGACCTAAACCTAAAATATTGGGGAAAAGAAATATATAGGGTTAGTACACCACTTGTACTAAGTATGAGACCATATGCACACATACTTTGAAAACATGCAAAGAAAAAGGGATATTTCATAAAGGTATGCATTTTACTTTGAAAGCACTTATGCATATTCAACAAGACCATACCGAATCACTTAGGACATTCATTTAGTCATAGGCATGTACATCACAAGACCAACGACATCAAAACTAGTCAAGTCAACATGCATATCATGTAATTAGACATATAGTCAAAGAAACTCTACTATAAAGTCATAACCACAACTAGCATGAATAAGAGTTCATTATAACATAACCAAAGAAAGACAATTACCCATCACGCCTATCAAGTCAACAAGTGCAATGACCAAGCAAAGCCCCATAACCTTACTCAATCAAGTAACCCAACAAGAATCATGACTAACTTCCTACTTCACATATCATAACATTTAAGGGTACATAACATCATACTTTAACAATATAGACCAACACATATTCATAAGTGACACCAAATAAACATATAGTATCAACAATATGCAAGTTCATCATATACATATCATGTATCATTATAAGCATATTCTTACATAGTAACGGCCTTCCAAAGTTTCCTTCAAGGCAAACTAGTGCAAGGCATAGGTAGAGTCCCATACCCCTACCTAGTCTAAGTCAACCTCTCAAGTCACCTTAGTTAGTTTATACTTCATTACTTCATTTTATTTTAGGGAAACACTTGCCTTAACTGACATAGACCACAGGATCTAAGTGTGGAATTCGGTGTTGTAAAACCTTACACCGAAGGAAGGTGGTCTAACAGCCAAAGTAAAACCAAACATAAACATAGATTTCTATGTGGATCCACTAGCTAGTCTTCCTATAGGGGCAACATAGTTCAAGAACTAAGATATAGGTATAATCCCTCTACATACCACTTGGCAATCGGGGACTCCTCTCATGGCAATCCATTGTATGAGTATCTCACATTGGGGAGTCAACACCACATGTGGAACTATAGGGTGGATCTTCTTCTATGGAAAGTCGTCACCTCCCATTGTCAAGTTCACTCGTTGCTAAGCTAAAGTCTCTTTTTAAATGTCTTTATTGCCTTTATTAATAATCATAACTTATTGTAGGTCATAGGGTATAACCCTTGTATATTCATCGTCATCATAGCTCAATAAAATTTGCATGAGTATTGTCCTTGCATTACAATTCATATAAGTGAGGTTAGTATATTAACATATTTATATCATGATAAGGAACATTGGTAAATCATTCACCATCCTTATAACATTTACATCTTAAGGCAACACCTCACCATCACAATCAAGACATTTCAATTCAACATCATATCACCCTATCCATCCTAATACAAGGCATACTCCAATCCAACATCATGACTTAATCACAATTAATCACAATTTGAAGTAAAGGAAAGGGATCATAAGACTTACCAAGTCTCCTTCATAGTTCATCATCAAGGTCTTACCACAAACCCTCAATTACATATAATTTGGGTATACATCATCATACGTCAATAACAAACATGATAAAAAGTCTAGAAGAATCACTATATCACAATTCAATACAAATTCATAGCTTAGACAAGATACTTATGTCAATTCACAACATACTTCATAATCTAGATCATCTTCTCAATAACTAGCATGAAAGACTAGAATTCACCCTAATTCATTCTTGATTAATGTAACAACATCATATAATAGTAATTCAACCTATAGCTAAGTCAATTGAATCAATACAATCTCATTCATATCAAGATCAAAATCTAGGGTTAAGGGTTAAGGGTCCTCTTCTACAAATTAGATCAACCTGTCAAGATACATCATAATTGAGTTAGAATACAAGTTAATCTGTTCATAGTATCCAAAATAAGTCATAAACAATTCAATTCATAACATTAATTTCGAGATTGGATGAAACCCATATGAAAACTCAATTTTGAAATCGATTTATTGAAACCCTTTGAGGAAAGAGGTCTCAAAGATGAATTAGATCCCATACCTTACTAATTGATGAAGATTTATGGAGGAAATTGACCCTTTGCATCCCTTAAAGCCTCCACTAGCTTGGTCTTCAATGGAGTCTTCACTAGAGAGAGAAAGAAGAGAGAAGGAAGAGAGTTTTGTTTTGTGAGTTATGATTAGTCTAATGGGGTTGGGGTCTTTATATGGGGGGTTAATTAAATTAATTGGGATTACCTAATCCCCTAAATAATGACCTTACCCTAATTAATTAATTGGAACTAATTAAAAACGTGCAGGAAATTACAGACCCCACCGACGAGACCACGATTAACCGATCATTGGTCCATTGACAACCAGTCCCTCCTTCCGTGCTGCACATCCGTAGATAAGTTCAGAGACAGTATAAAAGAGTTCCTTAAAGTAATTGGCAGTTTTCATCGACAGAGGAATCGACGCCCCGTCGATTAACCAACGGCTCGTCTGTTGCATTCGTTGGTGACACTTTCTCTTGACAGTTTTTACCAACTTTTGCAAGGGTCCTCCTCAAGGGCCCTTGGTTGGTCTTTGGGGAGTCGTACTAGGACATTTCGACCATGAATCAACTCTAATACGTGTTATATACCCTTCCACCATTTTTCATAATTTTCCGACTCTTAAAAGCTAGTCAAATAGGCTAAGGTACGCTAGTACCTCTTTGAACTAGTTTCTGGACGTCATGGACATTCTTGGACGTTTTGGTTTCTAAGACTTCCTAAATGACTTAAATTCATTAAAATGGACCTTAAAACAGTTCCTATACCTTAGGAAACTTATGTTAGGCTCTAGAACACGTCTTGGGTTTCGAAATATTACATTATCCCATCATAGGAACATTCGTCCCCGAGAGACACTAAAAAATCTTTGGAAGGAAGGAATAGACTCAAGACTAGCGGCCTAACCAACAACAATAGATAACAACATCAAACATATCACTTACACAAGACAATTCAAATCTTCAATTACCACACATAAGGCTCAATATTACATTATGAGGAACATCTTTCTCACACAACAAGAGGTCAACATAGCATTTATGAGTCAATTATGCCAAAGTTTGACTTACCAACATGCTACATATAATTTCATAAAGACTCACCATTTCAAAATGCACAACATAACTCAAATTAAGCAAACATTGCAAATTTTTCTAGTCAAAATGCACATTCACTATAATTCATTGTAATGACATAAAAAATGCACCTTTTGCAAAACTTCACTAAAAATCAAAGCAATTTCAATTTTTGTCATTATTTTCATTATTAGGAAGAACTAATAATCTTAGTTATCAAATAGATGAGGGTAACGGGACTTCATATCGGCCTCAGCCTCCTACTTTGCACCCTCAACTAGGTGATTCTTCCATAATACCTTTACGGAAGCCACTTCTTTATTCCTCAATTTCTTTACTTGCCTATCAAGGATTTGAACAGGAACTTCCTCATAAGAGAGCTGATCCTTCACACCAAGTCCCTCAATAGGAAGAATAGACTCGGGGTCACTGATACACTTCTTAAACATGGAAACATGGAGAACCAGATGAACCGAAGCCAATTCACTAGGAAGTTTCAATTCATAGGCAACCTTACCAATCCTTTGCAAGATTTCATAGGGACCCACATAACGAGGAATCAACTTCCCTTTCTTGCCAAACCTAACCACCTCCTTCATAAGTGAAATTTCAAATACACTTTATCACCTTATTCAAACTCTAAATCCCTTCTCCTATATCGGCATAAGAAATATACCGACTATAGGCCGTTTGCAAGTGATTCTTTTATGATATGAACTTTCTCCAAAATATTATAAATTAAGTTGGGACCAAGAAGCGAATGATCATCCACTTCAAACCATCCAATAGGAGACCTACACCTCCTACAATACAAGGTTTCGTAAGGAGCCCTGGATATGGATGGACGAAAACTATTATTATAAGCAAACTCCACCAAAGGCAAATGCTTATCCCAATTTCCCCTTGAAATCGATAATACAAGATCTAAGTATATCCTCAAGGGTTTGAATAGTATGCTCCGCTTGATCATCCGTTTGAGGATGAAAAGCGGTGCTTAGCTTCACCTTGGTATCCAACCCTTTTTTGAATGACCTTCAAAATCTAGATGTGAATTATGCACCCCTATCTGATATGATAGATACGATAAAATGGTGACAGACAATTTCATCTATGAAGATCATTGCATAATATTCCGCCGAATAAGTAGACTTGACAGGAATAAAGTAAGTGCACTTGGTCAACCTATCCACAATCACCCATATAGATTCATATTGCTTTTGAGTTCGAGGCAAACCTACTACAAAATCCATATTGATGTCCTCCCACTTCCAAGTAGGAAGTTGGATATATTGTAGTAAGCCACCTGGATTTTGATGTTCGGCTTTCACTTTTTGGCAATTTGGACACTTATCAACAAATTCCGCTATGTCCTTATTCAAACTTTCCCACCAAAATACTTTTCTAAGGTCATGGTACATCTTCGGTGAACCTGGTTGAATGGAGTAACGGGACTCATGAGTTTCCTGAAGAATCCGACTCTTCAAACTATCTATATTGGGAACACATAACCTCCCTTGGTACCTCAATACACCATCCCCCTTAAGGATAATGACTTATTGAGTTTACCAAGAACCGATTCATTTAACTCCATCAATGCTTGATCAAGGTGTTGTTTGGACTTCACCTCAACCACCAAAGATGAATCAGAGCTATGATGGACCATAAAACCACCATTCAGAGAATCTTCCAACCTTACACCCAATCTAGCCAACCTATGAACATCTCTCACTGGGTATGTCATGTGTTCATCTATGTGAGACACACTACCCATGGTCATACGGCTTAGAGCATCCGCAACTATATTGGCTTTGCCGGGGTGATAGAGTACACTCATGTTGTAATCCTTCAACAATTCCAACCACTTTGTTTGTCGGAGATTCAACTCCTTTTAAGTAAATGCATATTAGAGACTCTTGTGGTCAGTATACACATAACCATGGACACCATACAAGTAGTGCCTCTATATTTTTAAGTCAAATACCACGGCCGCTAACTCAAGATCAAGAGTTGGATTGTTCTCTTATGCACCTTAAGTTTCCTAGAAGCATAGGCTATTACCTTCCCATGTTGCATAAGCAAACACCCTAAGCCCACTCCGGACGCGTCACAATACACAACGAAAATCTTTGTACACTCCGTTAAAGTCAACACCGGAGCGCAAGTAAGCCTATCTTTCAAGATTTGGAAGCTCTTTTCACATGTCTTCGACCAATAAAATCTCTTACTCTTTTGGGTCAAAGTATTCAAGGGAGATGCAATGGGCAAAACCACTCACAAACATTCGATAATAACCCGCTAGACCCAAGAAACTCCTAATGTCGGTTGGAGTCAATGGTCTAGGCCAATTCTTAAACGCCTTGGTTTTCGTTGGGTCAACCTCAACTACCTCACTAGAGATGATATGACCGATAAATGCCACTGAACTCAACAAAAACTCACATTTGTTACACTTGGCAAATAATTGATTCTCCTTAAGAACTTGTAATACTACCCTCAAATGCTTCATGTGATCACCCTCATTTTTTGAATATACCAAGATGTCGTCAATGAAGACAACGACAAATGAATCTAGGTAATTTTGAAACACTCTATTCATGAGATCCGTAAATGCCATCAGGGCATCTGTGATACCAAAAGACATTACTAAGAACTCATAGTGACCATATCTAGTCTGAAATGCCGTCTTTGGTATATCCTCACCTCTCACCCTAAGTTGGTGATACCTCGATCTCAAGTCAATCTTATAAAAGTAGCTTGCACCTTTGAGTTGACATACAAGTCGTCAATCCGAGGGAGAGAATACTTGTTCTTAGTGACTTTATTGAGTTGGAGGTAATCAATGCACATCCTAAGGGACCCATCCTTCTTCTTTATAATAAAAACCGCAGCATCCCATGGAGAAATACTAGGTCGAATGAAACCCTTGTCTAGTAAATTCTTGAGTTGAGCCTTCAACTCTTTCAATTCGTCCAGAGCCATCCGATAAGGAGGAATTCAAATGGGATTTCTATCCGGTAACAAGTCGATACCAAAATCAATTTCCCGTTTGAAAGGAATACCGGGAAGATCATTAGGAAAGACCTCCGAAAATTCCCTCACTACGAGGACCGACTCAATGGGAGGAATATCGGAGTCTCAATCTTGGACTCTTACTATATGATATAAACACCCTTTTGAGATCATTTTTAATGCGTTCAAACGAGAGATTATACGACCTCTAGGAAGAGTATTTCCCCCATTCCACTCTAAAATGGGCTCATTTGGAAAGTTAAACTTCACCGCCCTCGTTCTACAATTTATTAAGGCAAGCAAGCATGCAACCAATCCATACCCAAAATGACATCAAAATAGCGCATATCAAGTTCTACTATCTCAACATAAGAAACTCTTTTGGGCAACATTATAGAACAATTTCTATGCACCTTTTTTGCAACAATTAACTCACCCACCGGGGGTAGACACTATAAAAGATTCATGCATAATATCAGGCAAAATGTCAAACTTTTTAGCTACTAGATGAGTAACAAATGATAAACTAGCACCGGGATAAAGTAAGGCATATACATCAATAGAGAAGACTTTCCACATATACTGGTCATCATATCGGGAGAAGTGTCTTGCTCACCCCTAGAGCGGAAAGCATAGAAGCGGTTCCTTCCTTGGAGCCTCATTTGAAACACTTGCTTAAGCTTGAACACTACCTTTGTCTTGAATCTTCACATTAGAGCAATACCTAACCTTGTGACCACTCTTACCACACCTAAAGCAAAATACCCGTTCCAACTAAGCATTCTCCTACGTGCTCTTTTCCACACTTGGCACATGTAGACTACTTGTTGGGTGAACTAGTATCCCTTCCCTTCTTAGAGTTATGGTTAGACATCCTATCATCCCTAGCCTTGGGAAACTTGGAAGGGACTTGATTAGAAATCCGCTTCTTAAACCTAGTCTTGTCTTGTATCTCAAGCCTATTCTTTGATGAACCACCATCAAAAGGTGTTACCCTCTTAGCATATCTACTCTTCCTCTTAGCCTTTGACTCTTCTACATGTTGGGTATGAACCATAGACGATAAATGTTCATGTTGTCATGTAGCGTAGCCGAATGACACTCCTCTTGTAAATCATTCGACACCCCCGTCACAAAACGGCTCATTTTATCTCTAGGATCAGAAATAAAAAAAGGAGCATATTTTGACAATTTATTGAATTTAAAAGAATATTCATGAACACTCATACCTCCTTGGGGAAGGTTGATTAACTACAACACTTTTGCTTCCCTTTTCTCCCTAGGAATGAACCGATCAAGAAAAGCCTTCTTGAACACTTCCTAAGTCACGGGTCCACCTCTTAAAAGCCTATTGTCCCTCCATTGGACGTATCATGCTTGAACCACATCCTTGAGTTGATAGGTGACTAACTTAAACTTTTTACTAGTAGAAAATCCCATAGCATAGAGGATCTTATGGACTTCATCGATGAACTCTTGGGGGTCATCTTCAACCTTGGAACCATAGAAACTAGGAGGGTTCATCCTAGTGAAATCCCTTAGACGGGAGGCCATGGTAGCAACTTGTAGATGAACTCGGGGTACAACCTCCCGATTATCTTGGGTCATCATGGCTTGGGCTTGAGTAGTGGAGGCTTGTGCTTGGGTAGTAATGACTTGGTCCATTTGGAGGAGAGCAACCCATATGTTATCATCCGCCAAAGGAGGAGGATTCATCGGAGCTTGGTCATCATTCAAATCTCCTCAAGACGAGGAACTTGATCACTACAGGGAGGAACTGCTGTATTGGCAATCTCTTATTCTAGACTTCATGCCGCATTCCTTCAGGTATTCATTGCCTATAATCACAACAATAGGATTAAATGCAAAATCACATAGAGCTAACACTCCAAAGGCACGATATTGGAATTCCAAGAAAGTGAGAGTTTCCAAGACATCACGTAGGTTCCTATCCATAAGTGTGGAGCGCTTCACAATTATGAATATGAACTTACATAAAAGTGATTGAGAGAGACATTGACTCAAAGACAATTCAACCTCATGCTTTGATACCAATTTCGTTACATCTGGGAATACACCCTCGACGTAACCGGTGTCGTTGTCCTCTTTGAGTCCTAAGACTAGTCTCTTAGCTTACATCATTACATTCATTAGTCAAATTTAGCTGATAATTTAAAACTTCTCATTACATCTATTCAGAGGTTTACATAGACCTCTACATACACATAGTATATATATGTCGATATAAGTAGACTCTTCGTATACGAAGATTACTTGGTCTTCTACTTTTATTGCACATAAGTATATAAAATATAAGATAGTCATAATAGTTGTCTCATCTCATAACCATCTAATAAGAGTGTAAGAACTTGGGCATATCACATACATCAATGTAAGAATGCCTTACATGGGCTATACAATGTTTCATACTACATGGAAAAAGAAAGAACGTAATAGTCTTAAACTCAAAACAACTCCATTAGCTAGATAGTGACATCGCCCTCGGGAAGTGAGGACCTACCCTACTTGGATGAATAAGAGATCCAAGCATTCTTCAAGTCATCTGCTAAGCACTTCAACGACCTGAACCTAAAATATTGAGGAAAAGAAATATATAGGGTTAGTACACCACTTGTACTAAGTATGAGACCATATGCACACATACTTTGAAAACATGCAAAGAAAAAGGGATATTTCATAAAGGTATGCATTTTACTTTGAAAGCACTTACGCATATTCAACAAGACCATACCAAATCACTTAGGACATTCATTTAGTCATAGGCATGTACATCACAAGACCAACGACATCAAAACTAGTCAAGTCAACATGCATATCATGTAATTAGACATATAATCAAAGAAACTCTACTATAAAGTCATAACCACAACTAGCATGAATAAGAGTTCATTATAACATAACCAAAGAAAGACAATTACCCATCACCCCTATCAAGTCAACAAGTGCAATGACCAAGCAAAGCCCCATAACCTTACTTAATCAAGTAACCCAACAAGAATCATGACTAACTTCCTACTTCACATATCATAACATTTAAGGGTACATAACATCATACTTTAACAATATAGACCAACACATATTCATAAGTGACACCAAATAAACATATCGTATCAACAATATGCAAGTTCATCATATACATATCATGTATCATTATAAGCATATTCTTACATAGTAACGACCTTCTAAAGTTTCCTTCGAGGCAAACTAGTGCAAGGCATAGGTAGAGTCCCATACCCCTACCTAGGCTAAGTCAACCTCTCAAGTCACCTTAGTTAGTTTATACTTCATTACTTCATTTTATTTTAGGGAAACACTTGCCTTAACAGACATAGACCACAGGATCTAAGTGTGGAATCCGGTGTTGTAAAACCTTACACCGAAGGAAGGTGGTCTAACAGCCAAAGTAAAACCAAACATAAACGTAGATTTCTAGGTGGATCCACTAGCTAGTCTTCCTATAGGGGCAACACAGTTCAAGAACTAAGATATAGGTATAATCCCTCTACATACACCTTGGCAATCAGGGACTCCTCTCATGGGAATCCATTGGATGAGTATCTCACATTGGGGAGTCAACACCACATGTGGAACTATAGGGTGGATCTTCTTCTATGGAAAGTCGTCACCTCCCATTGTCAAGTTCACTCGTTGCTAAGCTAAAGTCTCTTTTTGAATGTCTTTATTGCCTTTATTAATAATCATAACTTATTGTTTGTTATAGGGTATAACCCTTGTATATTCATCGTCATCATAGCTCAATAAAATTTGCATGAGTATTGTCCTTGCATTACAATTCATATAAGTGAGGTTAGTATATTAACATATTTATATCATGATAAGGAACATTGGTAAATAATTCACCATCCTTATAACATTTACATCTTAAGCCAACACCTCACCATCATAATCAAGACATTTCAATTCAACATCATATCACCCTATCCATCCTAATACAAGGCATACTCCAAAACAACATCATGGCTTAATCACAATTAATCACAATTTGAAGTAAAGGATAGGGATCATAAGACTTACCAAGTCTCCTTCATAGTTCATCATCAAGGTCTTACCACAAACCCTCAATTACATATAGTTTGG
This sequence comes from Solanum arcanum, assembly GCA_027789145.1. Classification (NCBI taxonomy): domain Eukaryota; kingdom Viridiplantae; phylum Streptophyta; class Magnoliopsida; order Solanales; family Solanaceae; genus Solanum; species Solanum arcanum. The sequence goes on from CM050943.1 coordinate 22,591,714, forward strand.
GTATAAATCATCATACGTCAATAACAAACATGATAAAAAGTCTTGAAGAATCACTATATCACAATTCAATACTAATTCATAGCTTAGACAAGATACTTAGGTCAATTCACAACATACTTCATAATCTAGATCATCTTCTCAATAACTAGCATGAAAGACTAGAATTCACCCTAATTCATTCTTGATTAATGTAACAACATCATATAATAGTAATTCAACCTATAGATAAGTCAATTGAATCAATACAATCTCATTCATATCAAGATCAAAATCTAGGGTTAAGGGTTAAGGGTCCTCTTCTACAAATTAGACCAACCTTTCAAGATACATCATAATTGAGTTAGAATACAAGTTAATCTGTTCATAGTATCCAAAATAAGTCATAAACAATTCAATTCATAACATCAATTTCGAGATTGGATGAAACCCATATGAAAACTCAATTTTTGAAATCGATTTCATGAAACCCTTTGAGGAAAGAGGTCTAAAAGGTGAATTAGATCATATACCTTAATAATTGATGAAGATTGATGGAGTAAATTTACCCTTTTCAGCCCTTAAACCCGCCCCTTGCTTGGTCTTCAATGGAGTCTTAACTAGAGAGAGAAAGAAGAGAGAACGAAGAAAGTTTTATTTGGTGAGTTGTGATTAGTCTAATGGGGTTTGGGTCTTTATATGGGGGTTAATTAACTTAATTAGGCTTCCCTAATCCACTAAATAATTACATAACCCCTTACTTAATTAATAGGAACTAATTAAATATGTGCAGGAAATTACAGTCCCCGTCTACGAGACCACGATCGACGGATCGTTGGTCCATCGACGGTTAGTCCCTCCTTCCGTGCTGCACATCCGTAGGTAAGTTCAGAGGTTGTGCAAAAGAGGTCCTTCAAGTAATTGGATAATTCTTCATCGACAGAGGCATCAACACCTCGTCGATTCACAAATGGCCCGTCTGTTGCATCCGTTAGTGACACTATCTCTTGATAGTTTTTGCCAACTTTTGCAAGGGTTCTCCTCTAGGGCCCTTGGTTGGTCCTTGGGGAGTTTTACCTGTACATTTCAACCATTAATCAACTCTAATACGTGTTATACACCCTTCCACCAATTTTCATGAATTTTTGACTCCTAAAAGCTAGTCAATAGGCTTAGGTATGCTAGTACCCCTTTGAACTAGTTTCTGGACATCATGGACGTTCATGGACGTTTTGGTTTCTAGACATTTTAAATGATAGACCTTAAAATAGTGCTTAGACCTTACGAAACTTATGTTAGGCTCTAAATCATGTCTTGGATATTCGAAATGTTACATTATCTCTCTCCCACCCCCCACCCCCCCGGGAACATTCCTTCCAGAATGACACCAAAAATCTTTTGAAAGAAGTAATAGACTCAAGACGAGCATCCCAACCAACAACAATAGATAACAACATCAACCATATCACTTATACAAGGCAATAAAACTTCAATTACCACACATAAGGCTCAACATTACATTATGAGGAACATCCTTCTCACAACAACAAGAGCTCAACATAGCATTTATGACTCAATCATGCCAAAGTTCAACTTACCAACATGCTATATATAATTTAATAAAAACTCACCATATCAAAATGCAAAACATAACTCAAAACAAGCAAAAAATTCAAATTTTTCTAGTCAAAATGCACATTCACTATAATTCATTGTAATGCAAAAATAAAATGCACCTTTTGCAAAACATCACTAAAATTCAAAGCAATTTCAATTTTTTTGTCATCATTTTCATTATTAGTAAGAACTACTAACCTTAGTTATCAAATAGATGAGGGTAACGGGACTTCATGACGGCCTCGGCCTTCCATGTTGCACCCTCAACTAGGTGATTCTTCCATAACACCTTTATGAAAGCCACTTCTTTATTCCTCAATTTCTTTACTTGCCTATAAAGGATTTGAACCGGAACTTCCTCTTAAGAGAAGTTATCGTTCACACCAAGACCCTCAATAGAAAGAATAGACTCGGTGTCACCGATACACTTCTTAAGCATGAAAATATGGAAAACTGGAGAACCGAAGTCAATTCACTAGGAAGTTTCAATTCATAGACAACCTTACCAACCCTTTGCAAGATTTCATAGCGAGGACTCAAATTCCCTTTCTTGCTAAACCTAACCACCCCTTTCATAGCCGAAATTTTCAAATACACTTTATCACCTTCTTCAAACTCTAAATCCCTTCTCATATGATCGACATAATACTTTTGCCGACTTAGGACATTTGCAAGCTATTCTTTTTAATATGAACTTTCTCCAAAGTCTTATAAATTAATTCGGGATCAAGAAGTAAAGGCACGCCTGCTTCAAACCATCCAATAGGAAACCTGCACGTCCTACAATACAAGGCTTCATAAGGAGCCATGGATATGGATGGATGAAAACTATTATTATAAGCAAACTCAAACAAAGGCAAATGCTTATCCCAATTTCCCTTGAAATCAATAATACATGCTCTAAGCATATCCTCAAGTTTTAAATAGTACGCCGCGCTTGACCATCCGTGTAAGAACCCAAAATGTGATAGTTTTATAAATCCTAACATGTTTGTCTTAAGCTTATAAGGTCCTAAAATTACTTATAAAATGGTTTAGAGTCAGTATGTAAAGTTTGAAGTGATTTGGAAGTGGGACGTCAAGGGACGATCAAAACGTTCGACGACTAGTCATCTATGTGCCTCATGTATCCATGTGTGTTTATGTATAGTGTGTCATGAGATTATTAAGTCTTAAAATGAGTTATAATGATATTTATATATGGTATATGAAGCTTTGGGAAGTTTGGAGGTCAAACGACCAAGAACATACAATGCGTTTGAAAGATAGCCCTTAAGATGCTCAACGTGTGTCTTGATGGGGCCTAGCCTTTTTGGATGACTTGCAGGTGTTTGTTTTGGGTGAAACTTATGTGCAAGGTCTAAAACTTATTAAGGGTTGTATTTATGTGGGAAACGTCCGGGTACGACTTCTAAAGGGCCCCACAAGAAGGACCCAAGGCTGGTTGAGACACTGCTTTGGCAGTGTTAATCGACGGACTAAACGACGGCCAGCTGGTCAACCAACGGTCCGTAGGTGAGGTCTCGTTGATTGGTACTTAGCTTTCGCAGCTCTCAAGCCAAAATTTGGCCAAGGAACAAACGATGGAAGCCAATGCACGGCCCGTCGACTGACCAATGGCCAGTATATGGCTCCATCGATCACTACAAGAAAAAAAGTCTTTAGCAAAGGGAAGAATGGTCGTTAAAAGTCAAAATTCGGTCGCTAAATCTCAATAGCAACCGGAATGAATCCGGTCGTTGCCGGTCATTAAGAGCTCCATCATTAAAAGTTAACGACCGGATTTCATTTGGTCCGTAAAACTACTTTCATCGACAACATAAATTCTGGTCGTTATACGTCCTTTTTAGCGACCTAATTTGCCCTTAATCCAATTTCTTCTAACGACCGTTATTCCTTTCGTTAATTGTAGGTTTATTTCAATACAAATACTATTAGTGGCCAAATTTTTCGCCGTTAATGACCGTTTCAATATTGTATAATAAAGGTAGTCATAAACGAGTTCCAAAGATTATTTTCATTTTCTATTATACGGAAAAATATACTAGTGAATCACATTAATTATGTAATCTATGGAAACATTTGCAAATATATGAAACAATTTAATTCATCATATAAAACTTCATTGTTATTACAAAAACTAAATAAAGAAAGATATATCAAGTGGTCTGACATATATTTATCAACTCCTAACAAGAAAAAAGTTACAACATATATATATATAAAACAAAAATTGTCTTTCGACCACCCTTAACCGAAGTAAAAGCGCTCTTGATCTTCAACTTTCTCCGTACTTTCTTGAATGACACCCTTAACCACAGTAAAAGCACTCTTGATCTTCAACTTGCTCCATACATTCTTGAACAACATATTCAAATGCTTGAGCTTTAAACAAAAGAAGTTTATGTCAATTAGAAAAAAGAATAAACACTCGAAGTTGCAACTATAATGTGCATGACAATATGCTAGGAGAATATATTTTGAAGTACATATTATTGTATAACTGTAACACAATTTAGGATCAAAAGGACAAAAAGAAGGATGGTATCTAAATAAGAAAAGAAATATACTGTAACAGAAAAAAATATAAGTCTTAGCTTCCAAAGCATTGTATTGACTTGATCAAAGTAACCAACCACAATAATTTGTGCATCTGACATTGACAATAATTCAGCTTCGGAGCAATTTTCATATGCATCTCAAGTTGAGGCACACTAAGCATTGAAAAGATGGGCAAAAGATGCTACTTTGTATTATTCTGTAAATAGTATTTTATAGACAACCACATATTCTAGTCATTAGAACAACATTAAAAACAAGTAGATCACTTTATTCATATCCTTGACACTTTATTTTCTTTTTACATTCACAATAACAGAACCCATATCAAAAATATTTCCAATGTTTGAAATCGTGATAACAGGACACGGGATTCTCATCAAGAGCTTAGTGTGTAATAATCTGGAAAGGATTCAACAAACATAAAATGCATGAATGTGATGAGGACTTTATTAGCTTTTATAATTAACCTCCTTCGGAATGTTATTATGCATTTAACTTCCGCAGTTTTCACAGATTCCAAACCATTACCACATTCACTGCCACCATAGCCTTCACGGCCAATATTTTTAACCTAGTTCCTCCACAACAACCACAATAGTAAAGGGATCCATAGGGATGAATGGCATATTAACAAATCAAAACGCATAGCTATAAGTCCAACAGAATGACAAGCATATAAATCAACACAGCTTCATTACATCAAAATCTAACACTTGAAGGAAATCAACAGTTAAATACATCGAATATTTTAAAATGAACAACAAAAAACTAAGAAAGTAAATTGGACAGACAAACGTTAAACTCGTAAAGTGAACTTACTCAACAGAAACTATAGGTTATAAGGAAAATTATGTGTTTCCTGCAAGGATCAATCAAAGAACACATAAGTAAACCCTATCACAACATTATGTTCATCTTAACTATATGAAGCTACATCTAATTTTATTTCTTTTACCCCTCAAAACTGATTTGTTTTCTTGATAAAGAAGCTATCCACAAAATGAAAAAGAGAAAGATACTTCATCACACATTTGAATATGGATATCACAAAACACATCCAACATTTCACAAGCGTAGCAGAGATGTCCTGGTCAACTCGACCTCCATATTAGGAGAAGATTTATTTCCATTAGATTTGGTTTAGGTCTACAACTATATTAGTGGACATCAACTAAGACGAAAACACTTTTTATGTTGATTGTCTTTTCACAATCAAATTGAAGTACTTTGAAGTAATAAAACCTTATAGAACAAACCAAATACACATAGATATACTTGCATAGAGTTGCAATAACCAGGTCTAAAAGATTTATAACATCGGCATGTGTGTTAGATTTGTGAAGAAAGAATTTGTTAAATTTGAGGGTTAATTAGTAGGATCAGATATATGTGATTATTGTCAAACATGGAGCCCTAAACCACTTCTGTTAGAATGTTTCACTAGGTCCATATGGAGTTGGTCTCTCGAGAAGTATAAGCAAGTTATGAGAGGATTTCTCTCAACACAAACACTTAATAGCACGGAATGGAAACATATTAGTTTATGGAGAGAAATGGATAAGGAAACTGCCCTTTAACGGTTGCTTATCCTAAAATGTTCTAGATAGCAAGAGAGACAAACTCTATGATTCGACAATATAGAAAAGGTAATTATTGGACAATCATCCTCAAAAGGGACATACAAGATTAGTAAATGGAGGAGTTGGTAAGCCTACTAGCACCCAAACCGAACAAACTCCTTCCCTGTCTCATGAGTGCATCAGAAATAAAAATAATTCATTTACTAACCTGTTGAATGGGACCATCTATTTATCACTTGATGATGGTGGTGTTGAAGGATGACCAAGCAATACTCTTGTAAGTTTTTCATATTTACTCTCTAGCTCATCCATGCGTTCACAATTATTCTTTAACTCATCCATGAGTCTTTTTAGTGATTCATTCGATTTTCACATGCATGTGGTCCTCCACACCTCGCCTCAGCTGTTCCAACCTACTTAATTTCATAAGAGAATTATGCTTCAACTGGAAAACATACAACAAAATCAGATGTATACAGCTATGGTGAGGTTCTTCTAGAGCTATTCATAGGCTATTTACCAATTAATACAAAGTTGCTTACTAGAGAACGTGTAATTGTCATATGGGTCAAAAACTAATCCTACACAATTCCAAATGTTACACTAATTAATATTTTCACAAGTTCTAGAACATTACCTGCCTTACTGCATGAATTGAAAGTAAAGGAGTTGCTTATAATATAGTTCGTGTACAAAAGTTAATATCATCAGACAAACTATGGACATGTATATTTTAGGGGTTTAATTTAAACAATGCCTAAATTTGTTTTCTCCGTTATTTTAGGTTGTTCCAAGGTTGACAATTGGTTTAGCTGTTCCAATCTACAACTAACTTTTTTAGATTTTGTAACCATTAACGAACTCAATTTATTAATACACGTATGCTTCAACTGGAAAACTAACAACAAAATCTGACGTATAAGGTTATGGTGACATTCTTCATGACCTATTGACAGGTCATGTACCAATTGATAGAAAGCAGCCTACTGGAGAACATGTGCTTGTCTCATGGGTCAGTAACTAATCCTACACAATTCCAAACTTCACACTAATTAATATTTTTACCAGTTCTAGAACATTACTGCCTTATTGTATGACCTGATAGTATAAAAGTTATTTATAATATTTTCGGTGTACAAAAGTTAATATGAAAACTGAAACCATTACCCTATACAAGATTCAGGGGTTAAATTGAAACAATGCCTGAATCAATTTCCGATGTAATATTAGGTTCTTCTAAGGTTGACAAATAGAAAAAAAGTATTTGAATTTGTAGATTCAACATTACAAGGGCAGTACAAGAAGAAGGATCTAATCCAGGTTAATGTTAAATTACATTCTGGTACTTTTTAATCCGCATTCCTGTAATACTACATATGAAACAAAATACAATGTTTCATCTTTCTTTGCTAAAATAGGTAGTTGTTATAGCTGCAATGTGCCATGCAAACAAAAACAGATTATCTTCCGTTAATGATGGATATTGTGCAGTTCTTCTGAAATTATTTAAGACCAAGCTTATAGTTTCATGGAACTTAGGTGATAATTCTATTTCAGTTTCGCGACACACTTAATTGTAAAGATTAAACAAGATTCAAGTGTACATTCATAATTTATTCATTTTATGTGACTAGACGAGAACCTTCATTCATATTTCATATTGCTCTCCAAGTAAAAATATATGAGTTTCCTTCAAGTTCATTTGCAGTCCATTCTCCATAGAATGAGATGCAAATCACTCTTCTATAGTGATAATCATCATCTCGCCTCATTTTATTTTCAATCAATAATAATAATGATAGAGCTCACATTTGTACATACAACATATATGCTTACAACTGTATACTCTAAAGTTCTTAGACATAAAAAAAATGTGATAGAATCATCAATCATAGTGTAAATTCAGAATTAGGGAAAATACAAAATAGGGCAAAAATTCAGAATTAGGGAAAACACAAGATAGGGAAAAGTCGAGAATTTCACAAAGCAATCATGGTTATAACAATAAAATTTTACCTTGAAGAGAACAGAACTTCAAGATTGCATCCAAATCATATAAATCACAACAAGGTCACAACAAGCAGAAAGAAGAGAAGGATCATTTTGTTGTTCTGTGTTCAAAACAAAGAGATCCAAAATTACCTCTTTATAAGCTAGAATACAGAGATGTCTGTATCTCTACCTACTAAGTTTCCTCTAACAAATCTGGGAAATATGCACAATTGTGAATCTCTATTTTGCTGATTTTACCCTAAGTCCTAACACAAGGGAGAGAAGCATCTGTCGCACAATTTCCTCTAAGTTTTGCTGAATTTTTTCTAGCTTCATCAGTGATATCTTCCTACTGCTTGATGAATTCTCTAAGTTTGCTGGAAGAACAATAAAACCAGAAATGCCAACTTCATCGATAGTGTTTTTCATGAAGGAGAGGTGTGGGTGCGTGGGGAGACGTGTGTGGTTGAGAAAAATAAAAAGGAAAATATTATTATGTTTTTGAGAAAATAAAGAGGGAAATAATTTAACTTGACCAATGCTTTTAATTTTCCATTACAATTAACATCGGGATACTAATACTTTTAAAATCGGGATATTATTTGGCTGTTAATGTAAAATTAAAAATTAACTTTTAACTACGGAAAAAAAATTGTGTTGCTATAAATAGACTTTTAATTATCAAATTCATATCCCTTCGTTAAGAATTGGTCATTAAAAGTACAATTTCTTGTAGTGGATGGTGGCCTGTAAGTTACTGTCTACGTCTATTTTAATTCAGGGGTGAATAGGAAATTCACCCCACGTCCTAACTTGACTCTAATAGGTTAATTTAGCTAGTTTTAGGTGTATATAAGGGAGTTAAAATGTGATTAAACCATTCTTAAATCCTTCTACACGGTTAAAGCCTTTCCCTCCAAAAATATTTCCCTAGAAACCACCATTGTTGGTGAAGCTCAAGAACTGATTGGAGCTTGGATTTTCATGAATGAATCATCAAGTTTTAGAGATTTTAATGTTTATTAACGTATGGTGATCCTTCATCTCTAGTTATCCTTCCATCAAGAGAGTTAATCTCAATGTTTTCAAAAGAGTTTGCATGATCAAAGTTCTTCTTCTTCAATCAAACCATGGGTTCTTTCTTAAATTGATTTCAAAAGCATAATATGAATGATTTGATGATTATCCACTGATTTGGACATGATTTTCAATCCTATTGCATGATGAACCCATGCATCTTTGACAAACTCAATTTTTGTCTATGTATGGCTTTATGATCTTGATCTTATGCATGTCGATTTGTGATTCAATTATGTTAATATGCTTATTTCTATTGTTTATTATGTAAATTGATGGTGAATCATTGATGAATTACCCATGTGAATCAATGTATGAAGATTTGAACATGTTTAGTCTAGTTTTCCATGATTCACAGTAATCTTGGTCTTTTGATGATTTAATGGGGAATTCGATTGTGCAGGGATGGTTGTATCTACTGTCTTAATTGGATTTTATGGATGAATTGTAAATAAGTGATTTCATGATTGATCAATATTTGTTAGCCTATGATTCTTCTACTCTCCATGGATGTCTTAAATAACATGTTCACTGTATTCTAAAGGCTATAGCAATGGTAGTAGAATTTTGTGTAGATTATATTGTTCTTATATACTGCCTTATATTGATGATATTAATGGATTGTGGGTATGAATTTTTGATGATCAAAGAAAAGGAATCTTGTCATGAATTGATATAGGTTCTTCTAGACTACAAATTTGGATATTGTAATGAATATTATGTGATCTTAATTCTAGGGGAGATGAAGCATGATTTATATATGATTTATATCTATTTGGCTACTGCCCTAAGTGTATATTATTGGTACATGATGATTGATGAACTAAACTAGGGAGGTTAGTTGATGACCTAGGACTCTCTACTTCCTAGTACATGTGAGATGCCTTGTATAATGTTATAGTATGATCTTGTAGCGACTTGTACATGGTTTCTTTTATGATTAAAGTACAGTTTGCTACTTCCCTATATATGAATTGTTGATTAACAAGGTGTATTGATCAATGATGATCAAAGGGTAAGAAATTGGTAAGAATTCTTATCTCTTTTACTTTCCTTATAGTATTGTAGTTGATGAAGCCTTGTATGGCATTGTGTGGTATGGTCCACTTATGGTGGATGTGCTTACTTTATTGTCATTATATATGTATTGACCATAGCCATGAAGAAAAATTTATGAATATATGAACATGTACTTATGATGATATTATGTGAAGCTTATGCCTACTTTCCTATACTAGTTGTGATTTAGGTTGTATGGCTATTGTGTAAGCATGTGTATATTCATGTTAGGGTAAAGTATAGGTGCTTCCATTGATGAGTAAAAATGGTTAATAATCTCTTACATATGTACCCCTATGTGAATGCATGAATAACACAAGTTAGGAGTCTTAAGTGTAATATGAAGTTGGCTTGTCTCCTATGCTATTATGTGTGTTGTGTGGTTTATGATTGGAGGTATAATGTGGTCCTTAGAGGGTGGCTGCCTCAATATGTTGTTGATAGCCATTATGTGTTCATGTTTACCAATCTACAAACACACTCACTTTATATGCATGTTACAAGTAGTATAGGTTATGGTATTTAAATGAAAGGTAGTTCTTATATTCACTAGTGTCTACTACATGTTAAGATGATGTTTATGAAGGCATGATATGTGTTTCCTTATCTAGGATGACTTGATAGGGGTACTAATATGGGCAAGGGTATGGAACTTTATCTATGCATTGCACATGTGTACCTTGATAGGATAATTCTAGTTTTCGTTTCTATATGTATGTATGAACATGTGTGTCTTAATGTGTTATGTTAAAGGTTTGCTCACATATATGTATACACACACACATGTATGAAAACCTAGTCAAGAGAGGGGCCTTGAATAGTGTGTTCATGTGTACCCTAAACTAGATGATGCTTTACATATTATATGTTCATGTGAAGGGATTCTTTACATGATTTAGATTGATGAACTTTCATCTATGACCTATGAGTTAAGAATATGAGGGGACGACTCTCCTAAACCTATGTCTTATAAAGTAAAAATATAATGAAGGTTTTCAATGAAGGGAACTTAGCTTAGCACCAAGTGAACTTGAATATGAATGTATGTCCCTTCCTATGGTAGGAAGGTAGGTCACCTTAAATCTCATAAGGTGGATAACCACAATGCCTCAATGGGCATAAATAGGGTTCCCATAAGTGAATAACTACAATGCCTAATCTTGGCATAAAGAGGGTTTTCACATGTACCTCCAAGTTCCATAACGATGTTGCCACCATATGATACTAGCTAGTGGATCCACCTAGAAAGTTATGTCACATTTGGTCCTACTTTGGCCGGTAGACCACCTCCTTTCGGTGTGGGGTTCTATGACACCGGATTCCATGTTTAGCATCACATGGTCTATGTTAGTTAAGGATATAGTTTCCCTAAAGTAAAATGGACAAAGAAATTAAATGACTAGGACCCTAAATAGAACTACTTAAGGGAGGTTACTTTGGATAAGTGGAAATAATGAACCCACCTAGACATTGCACAAGTAGCTCCTTAGGAAGTTCTAGGAAGGTGTTCCAATGCATGTCACTATGTATGTGTTCCTTATGCATGACATTGTAGTATTATTCTACTTGTTATCAAGATGTACATGATATGAGTCTATATGCATTATGTTGATATTGTTGACTATATGATGAAGGTCTTGACTTAACTATGTCTATGTTGTACTATACTTCTATGATGGTATGTGATGCCTTGTATAGATTGTATGTATGTTTTCTTGTGGCTTAAGGTGATGCATTGCACCAAGTATACTAGAGGGTTACTTGGGAAGTTAATGAATAAAAAGGAAAATAGTTCACTGTTAAAGGAATTGAATTCACTGTAAAGTGACTCAAATATGTAATAAATTCGATAACAGATATTATGAAATGTTTTGCCTTTGAATATGCTTATATGAAGTATATGAATGATATAAATGCTATTATTTAAAGTTTTTATAAAGATTTACTCAAAAAGGCATGAAGTATGATTTCAAGAAAATATCCCTTTTAAATGCATGTTTTTGCATGTTTGTCATACTTGGTGCATTCTTGTACTAATCTCATTCTTCTCTACTTTTTTACACAAAGTGTAGGTTATGGATGCTTAAAGGATGTCTATATGATTAAGTAGCTTGATATGTGATTCCCAAGCTCAAGGAAAGGAATCATTAAGTCCAAGGATTTCCTATGTTAAGGTTTATTGTAAAGACTTAAATATTGTACTTACGTGTATGTTTAAGGGTCATGTCCCTAATTTATTCTAATGTTGTTGAGTCTAAGATGGAAAAAAGACTTCGAGTCTATATATGTATTATGGCTTATATTTTATATGGATATGAAATAAAGTTTCTAGCATATGAGGTGCTATGAAAAGTTTTAAATTTTCTGCTAAATTTACTATGTTGATGCGATGAATAATATATATGGGCTTGTATAAGACCTTCGAGAGGTCAAGTACGCCATTTTACTTCTAGGGGGTGCTCTCCGGTTGTGACAATCCATTTGGGGATGAAAAGCGTGATTATCTTCACCTTGGTACCCAAAACCCTTTTTGGAATGACATCCAAAACCTAGATGTGAATTATGCACCCCTATCTGATATGATGGATAACGAAATATCATGGCGACACTCAATTTTATCTATGAAGATCCTTGCATAATCTTCTGCCGAATAAGTAGACTTGACGGGAATAAAATGAGTGGACTTGGTCAACCTATCCACAGTCACCCATATAGAGTCATATTGTTTTTTAGTCCAAGGAAGACCTACTACAAAATCCATATTGATGTCCTCCCATTTCCAAGTAGGAACTTGGATTTCTTGTAGTAAGCCACCTGGATTTTGATGTTCGGCTTTTCACTTGTTAGAAATTTGGACACTTAGAGACAAATTCCGCTATGTCCTTCTTCAAACCTTCCAACCATAATATTTCCCTAGGTCATGGTACATCTTTGTTGAACCTGGATGAATGGAGTAACGGGACCCATGAGCTTCCTCAAGAATCTGGCTCCTCAAACCATCTATATTGGGAACACATAACCTCCCTTGGTACCTCAAGACACCATCCCCCCCCCCCCCAAGGAGAATGACTCATTGAGTTTACAAAGAACCAATTCCTTCAACTCCATCAATGCTTGATCAAGGTGTTGTTTGGACTTCAGCTCAACCACCAAAGATGAATCAGAGTTATGAGCCTCAAACTAACACCTAAACTGGGAAATCCGACAATTTGATAGGGTAATGAGGTGTCAATAGAGTGTGAGATATGTTGATTGTTCAAATGTTTGTACCCAACTAGAACTAGCCTGGTTGGTCCTGGAAAAAGGAGTTTGTGTTAGACAATTAGGAAATGATCATATGCCCTTGTTCAAATTAGCAAACATCTAGACTAAAATAAAGCGAACCAAATGAAAGTGTTATCCCATTTTGATCCACATATGTTGAGCTTATAATAGAACTTTCTTTTCTTCACGAACTCACCTTCGGTGGGTTTAATGTGTTCGCCCTGGTCCCTCCTTGTACATGTGCATCTCAACTTAGGCCAAAATCGCTAAGTTGAGGGTGGCTACTACAGAAACTGACCTTGTCTTGGACCTGACCCCACATTGGGTAATGTGTACCTCGATTCATGGCAAAGCCATAATTTGAGGATGACTATTATGAGTGATGACCCAAAAAGTGGGTATGAAAAGAGTAACACCGAAAATAAAAGAAAAAGTGATCAATAGAGGTGACTCAATCAAAATTATCAATTGAATGAAAAGAGAAAGAAAATAAAGAAAATAAGTTGAACAAAAAAAAGGCAAGAGTCACTTCCACAAAGAACAAAGGGGGGAAACAAAGAAAAGATGAAAATAAAAGAAAAGTAGGGCATAATAGATAATGAATGACGTAGGACGCTTAGCCGTAATGTCAAGGAGGGAAAAAAGTCACTAAAATTATCCATATATACCATACGTGACCCTGAGCCTACGTTACAAGCCAAGAAAGTCTTATCGTAATCCTACAGTCTAATGTGGTGAACTTAAGTAGTGAAAATAAGGGCAAGCCTATGGCGACAAGTACTAGCTACGTTTGAACTTGTTTTTGAGTGTGAGTTTTGATTACAGATCTTTGTATCCAAAGTTATAATCATTGTGCAAAAAAAGAGGATTTCTTTTGAAGTGAGGGCACTAGTTGCAATATCGGAAAGTTGGTGCCTTGGTGAGAGGCATAAGAGTAGAGGTGCCTGTCCATGGTGAGTTTATGTCATGTTCTGATCCACATGAGTTAGGTTATCGAACCTAAGAGCAGAAGCATACACGAAAGCAAAGAAAAAGTTGGGATTGATAGCCATGTGATTGCAGAAGCTTAAAAGAGTATACCTTTGCACAAAGTGCTCTGTTGAGTCCTAGTGTGTCGCTTGAGGACGAATTTTAGTTGAAGATGTTGATCTATCGTGGTTTCGCGGTACTTTCAATGTTTTTTCCTTAAGATTTGTGTGTGTGTAGAGCCTTTTTGTAGTAGTTTTAACATGTCTTTATCTTTGTTTTGTAGAAAGATGTCCAAACCCAAAATGCCGAAGGCAACTGAGATTTAGTTCAGAGGTTACTCACGAAGGCCATCCATGGTCCATCGTTCCATCGATGGACCTAAATGGTAACCTCGACTGATAGTTCAGGCATCTGGAGAAACTCGGGGAAATCTGACCAAGTGTGGTGCTGCAGAAGGATCGATAGACCGTCCTGTTGAATCATCAAAAATTCAGAGATAGTCCCACTATCCTAAGTTGAAGAAAGTCTAAGTATGGAAAAACTAAAGACATCGACGAACCGTGTTGTTGCTTCGTCAATTGATTCAGAGAGGATGCCAGCTGAAGGATGAAAAAAGTGCTAAGTCTGGACTGACGGAGGCAATCGACGGTTCGTCATTTCATCAACGGACCATCTGTGGAGGCCGTCGATTACAGCTGCGTTTTTTGGACAACTTTCCTTAATCTAGATTCTTTTAATTTAGGACTATTTTTTCTATAAATAGGGTGTAAAACCTTTGGGGTTGGATTCTATTACTATTGTTCTTAGTTTGTTTTTGGAGATTGGGTTTTGCAACTTTAGAATTAATTCAATTTATGGATTTGGTTTTCAAACGATTTCTTGTTATTTCAAGTTGGATTTCTGGATTTTCTTCGAATTGTCAAAGTAAGTTCATGTTATATTTTTTAACAACTATGAATTGTGTTCTTATATTCATGGGTAACTAAATCCACAACTAGGATTGTGGGAACCATGGGTGACTAACAAAGTAGACCTAGCTTGATAACAATTCTCAAATAGGTTATTGCATGCATTGATAATTCTTTTGCTTAGAAGTCTTATTAATGAGTGCACGCGTTAGAACTCGCCTTGTTGCTACTTGCCGGACCAAGGAGATAGTAAATAAGAAAATAATTATCAACATAGATTTAGTGGGATACTATCTAATATGGTAGTATCTATTGGTGCAAAGTAATAACTAAGCCATACATCAAATTTGATGTTTAATATGACCGTCCACTAATAGTTTAGGCATCTGGATAAACTCAGAGAAATCTGACCAAGTGTGGGGCTATCGAGGATCGATGGTCCGTCAATTGATCGATGGACCGTCCTGTTGACTCGTCGATAAGTTATAGTCCCACTACCTGAAGTTGAAGAAAGTCTAAGTATGGAACGACGTAAGGCATCGACGAACCATAGACGCATCGACGGACCATGTTGTTGGTCCGTGAATTGATTCAGAGAGGATGTCAGCTGAAGGATAAAAAAGGTGCTAAGCCTGGTCTGACGGAGGCAGTCGACAGTCCATCGTTTTATTGACAGACCGTCTGTGGGGGTCATCGATTACAACCGCGTTTTTTGGTAACTTTCCTAATTTTAATTCCTTTTAATTTAGGACTATGTATTCTATAAATAAGGTGCAAAAACTCATTTTTGGGGTTGAATTCTATTACTATTGTTCTTAGTTAGTTTTTGGAGATTGGGTTTTGCAAATTTAGTAGTAATTCAATTTCCAGATTTGGTTTTAAAGTGATTTCTTATTATTTGAAGTTGAACTTCTGGATTTTCTTTGAATTGTCAAAGTAAGTTCATGTTTTATTATTTAACAACTATGAATTGTGTTCTTATATGCATGGGTAACTAAATCCACAACTAGGGTTGTGGGAACCATGGGCGATTAACAAAGTATATCTAGCTTAATAACAATTCTCAAATAGGTTATTGCATTTATTGATAATTCTTTCGCTTAGAAGTCTTTTTAACGAGTGCACACATTAGAACTCGCCTTTTTACTACGTGCCGAACCAAGGAGGTAGTTAATAAGAAAACATTATCAACATAAATTTAGTGGGATACTATCTAATAGGCTAGTATTGTTTGGTACGAAGTAATAACTAAGTCATACATCGAATATGATGCTTAATATGAAATAAAGGTAAGGGTTAGTAGCTTATGCACACGTAGCCGGACCAAGGTACGGGGTGAATTCTCTAAATGCCGGACCAAGGATTTAGAGATACCTAACTTATCACTTTGCATGCAAAATAGTAGAGAAGAAATGTTATAGTTACAAATACGGCGTTATGAACTTATGGGGAACACTTGTACCCTAGTTTCTCTCACAACTTGATAAAAACGAAAGCTTTGCTCCTGTTACTTGTTTTACTTAGAGATATTAAAAGAATTTCGTTTCACAAAACCCCCAATTAATTTACATGTTTTCATAAAGAACTTGACTAAATAGAAGTAATTGTACATTGATGTTAAGTCTAAACTATTTTCCTCGTGGAATCGAACCCAACCTACTAGTTGGACTTTTTACTTGATACGACCATTTATACTTCTTTAGGGAGGTGTAATTTGAGCATATCAGCTTGACATGGACTTGAAAGGGATTTTATGCGAGAAGGCTCGTGGTTTCCCGGTAGTAAAACTATCTGTTACGCTCACGCATATGCTGACTCTCTATTATGGTTATTTGAATTGAAGTGGAGTATTTGTGAGAGTTGCAAAGACAAAACATCACACTAAAAAAAGGGAGAGGGTCCCAATTGGGGGAAGTATGAGTTTAATGTCAGTTTATCAAAGCAATAAGCATTTAATATATAGGTGAAAACAGTAACACATATATAGGTGAAAACAGTAACACATAAACAATTATATAAAACAGTAAAATAAATAAATAGATAAATAAGCAAGCAAACACATAAAAAATCAATCAAATAAGGAAAGAGAATAACAATCAACATGAAAATAAACACTATAAGGAAAACAAATAAACAATGAAAGACAGATAACAATTTAGCATGAAAATGACCAACAAGCAATAAAATAAATCTCATATAAAGCATGAAACACGTAATGGTAAGAACCTAATACCCCAGCAGAGTCATCATTCTATCGCGCCCCATTTTTCATCTAAACAGGTTTTGTGCATGACCTAACAACTCTTTTGTGATTTTGGTTATTGAAGAGTCCCCACCTAACGAATTAAGGCGCGTTAGAGTATCTATCTAACATATCTAAGTCTAACTAAGGTCAACGAGCCAGAGATCAGGGTAAGGGTTCAAATTACCTCGAGGGAAAGGTGTTAGGCATCCCTTGAAGTCCACAAATGTGGGTCTAACCCGTATCTCATGTAATTTATGTAGGGGGTACGAATAACAAATGAGGTCACTTCATTTATTATTTATTTAATTTAAAACAGATGACGAGGTGATAATATTAAATAGTAAGAGTACCTTTGTTATTCTAATTAATTAGTTAAGCATGAAAAACTAGGTGATAACATAAATAACAAAATACTAAGAAATTAATTAAGAAAAGCGAGATGACAGAAATTGCACGAATAGATATAAAAGATAATTTTTATTTTATTCATTAAGCTACCCCCAAACAAGCATAAAATGTGTAAGAATAAAGCTTTGAAAATTGAGCAATTTATGAATAGGTTCTTATTTTTTTTAAAAAAAAATGTTTGTTTCTTTATAGGGGTAATGCCACGATATTGTTAATCATGCTCCTCCACCACAGAAACAGTTTTTATATGAGGTCGGCCTTGTAAAATAATGATTGATATTTTTGAAGACGGTTGAAAAGCTTTGATTTACATATAATCAGATAAATATTTACATATAAATATACATAATCCTTTTTTTTGAAAAATCTTGGGTAGGTGGTACTCCCCGGGATGCTAGTTTCTTTGACTTTCCCGCTAACTATAAATTAGGACATATGCTTATTGTATAATTTTAAAAGCATGTCATGTCCAACCCAAGCTTGAAAAAAACAATTAAACAATGAATTTAACAAAACCAAATGATCATGTATAGAGTTTGAAAAGTCAACATAACATAATGCAGACAATAACATAGTATAGGAGATTGTTGATGAAAAGTAACAATCATATACAAAATGTAAATCAAGTTAAAATCGTCATCTCTAATATTTTCTTCTCTTGGTGACTCTTCTAAATCTTGAACCTTAAGTTGAAACCTGCTAATCAAAAATACTAAAGATAAGACATCATAACTGTATATATAGAAACACAGAATTATTCACGGCCAACACACGAGTTTCAACATATAAGACCACTCATTGAGAAAAAGGATAAGAATACTACCCGGATGTTTCCTACATCACCATAAACCAAATAAATATGGATGCAAAATTAATATAAATGCAAAATAAGAACACTAACCAATTAAGTAGAAAAGATTATCAGCAATGGATGGTCCAAAAGTGTAGAGAGCAATATTTTTTTTCGTTATTATTTAAAAGTGAATCAAAGTGAGAGATGAGAGTTAAGAATAATGTAGAACTTCTCTTTAATGAAAAAGAAAGGGGCCTTATTTATATAGCAAAAAGGGGAATGATTTACAAGGAAAGAGTATATTTTAAGGAATCAATTTAATAATATTTTTCTTATTTTAAAGGAGAGTCAAATCAGACAAATAATTATTATTTTTAATCAAATTTAAGCAAGTAAGGAAAAATTAGGAAGAGTAATATTATTTTTCTTAAATAATGAAGAGTCAAATCAGATTTTATTATTAATTTATTTTACTAAATATATGAGCAACTAAATATGACTAGAAAATAATTAAGGTTGTCATAAACAAACAAGAAAGAATGAATCAAGACAAATACTAATGGGAGGAGGGATCAATTAATATTATTCTTTTCATATTTTAACAGAGAGCCAAAATGGACACATTTTAAATTATTTTTTACCAAATAGGAAGGCAGGCAAGAGTAAGACAAATAGATCAATTAAGGAGTCACCAAATTACTAAGATTTCTAGCCCAGATCGAATGAACATTCACAAATAATACTGACTTACCGTAGTTAGATGAATGAGCAAATTGACAAGAAAATAATTGATTCAGCTAAATAAGTGAATGACCCATTCAGCAAACAAAACAAAAGATTAAACTCTTATTATCTAGATTAACACAAGAACAAGTATTAAGACATCATTTTATTCAATTGATTATGAATTAACTTATACGAAGAGCGTTGAAAATTGTCCGACTAAAATACAATATCATATAGTATTCAAAACCTAAAAGATCTGTCAATCACGATGATTATTTCAGAAGACCCAAGCTTTTACCATAGATATGGGCATCATAATTGACTAAAGGAAAGGACTGAGTAATGATTTAGCATATCTGAATTAATAAAATTAGCAAGCATTCATGGAAAATTAGAAGCTATTAAGGAAGTTAAAAAAGAATTTAAACACGGATTCAAGAAGTGAAACATGTATTTTGAGAACAAATCAGCCCATACACACATTGATTTGAGACTAATAAAAAAAATTGTACTGGGACAGATCTTTCCTTATCCAAATTATTCGCTTTCGATGTATGCGTCATTTGTTTGACGAAGTTGCTGACTAGTTGGAGTTTGCCTGACCGGAGTTGCTACAGGTTAAGTCGCTGCTGCTTCGTCAGAAAAAGGGTGGGGATGAGTGGGCTGCTTTGGTCCGGTTGTTTGTTGTTGGTTCCCTGCTGAGTTGTTGTTGTTGTCCCGCGGTTGCTGCTGCTGCTCGGGGAAAAAGAGAAGATGAGGAGATGGGCGAGGGAGAAGAGAGGGGAATAGGGAGGCGGAGAGAGGGAGAGAAGGTTGTCATCGGTCAGAGAAAGAGAATAGGGAGAAGAGAGGGGCAGCTGGAGAGAGGAGACGCCTGCTAGAGAGACGAGGGGCGGCGGCTGGAGATGGAGAGAGAAGAATGAAATGTTTTAGGTTTTGGTCTTTTAGGTTAAAAGGAAAGTAGATGGATCAAATCTTGACCATCGATTTAATTTCGAGTGGACGCACACGATTTAATCTTTAGATAATCTGATTTGGGTTGGACGGACGAGATTAAAATAGATAGGTCTTAAATAATATGGATTGGGTGTGAGATGGCCAAAATTAAAATAAGTTGTCTAGAATTGAAGTGAAAGGGTGCCTATAATTGAAATAAGATTTGAATTGGAGTGGTTAGAACAAAAAGAAATTAGAATAGAATGGACTAAGATTTAAATAATTTTGAGGTAGATCAAGGAATTTAATATCCAATTAAAATATTACAAACATTATAAATTTTTTATATAATTAAAATCACTTAAATTTTAAAACATTTGACTAAAACAATTATTTCGGAATTTATTAAACATTTTTAAAAAAATATTTTAATAATATTTTCAATAATTTTATAAAGTAAACATACTAAAATGTAAATAATTTATGCAAAATCGAATAAAATACAGAACTTAAAATAAAATTTTAAATATGTATTTAATCGAATAGAATTCCTAAAGGGTTAAAGGTCAGTCAAAATTGAGTGTCAAAATGGGTAAATAGTAGGATGAATATTATGTAATTGATCTTGTAATGATTTATTTACTTCAATCCTGTCATTATTTATGCCTAAATCATAGTATTCTAGGTGTGTTGGTGATTTATGATTCATGACCTTGAAGGACAAATTATTAAGGTTGATGTATAATATGATGCTTATGTATATGCTTTGTGATTCCAATTAAAGTAATGTGATCATGACTACAATGCAATTGTGATGCTGTTGAAAGGTTATTCTCAATTATACACATTTGAATGATGGTGATATGTTGTGAAAAATTTCTTCAATGTAATGTTATACTTTGATTTGTAGGCTTAGGACATTCTCTTCTTGTGTAACTAATGTATCTTGACTTAATAAACATTGAATCGGTAGACCTAAGGGTGGTAGCCCTTTCAAGTAATGAATAATGAACATTGAATAGGTAGACCTAATGGTGGTATCCCTTTCATAAATGATTAACAAAGTATTCTAATGATCTACTTTGGGTCAGTAGGCTAATGGCACCCTTCTATGAATGATAACGATGAACCTTGAATCAGTAAGCCTGTGATACCCTTTCATGAGGATTCAATGAGCTTTCCTAATAATGTACCTTTAATCAGTAGACTTGTGACACCCTTTCATGTGTTAAATAATGTACCTTTAATTGGTAGACTTATGACACCCTTTCATGTATTAAATATTATACCTTTAATCGATAGGCAAATGACACCCTTTGTGTGAATCAATGTACTTTGGGTCAGTAGGCCAATGACACCTTCTCATGTGTAATAATGTTAATGAGAATGAACTACTCTATAGGAAATTAAAGCTTAGCACCGAATGAATATTGTAAGGTGGAAGTTGTCCCATGTTAGGTCAGATTTCAATGAACACCTTCCTTATCTCATAACATAGTGTCTGCATAGGTTATTAGCTAGTGGATCCACCTAAGATAAATGTTACTGATCTTAGCTTAGGCAAGTAGACCAACCATTTACGGTGTGAGACATATACCTGGTTTCGTGATCTATTCACATGGTCTATGTTGGTTAATGCTTATTCTCATCATGTGAGTTATGTGTTATGGTTACTTAAGAGGTTTCATGAAGTGTGAATGGTAGTATGAGATGTCATCCATGCATTGCACGATTAGGCTTTGAGAATGTCACGGTGTGTTCCTCAAAAGCTAATGTGTAATGAAATGAATGTTCTCATAATAATGATAATGAGAATGTTGACTGATATACCGTGGTTTCACTGTATTTTTAATGCTTTTTCCTTAAGTTTAGCGTGTGTCCAAAAGCCTTTTTGTATTGATTTTTATGTAAGTTTCTCTTTATTTGCAGGAAATCTGTCTAAAGATGAACGCGGATGTTTTTAAGCAAGAAATGCAGAAATGTTACCACCTACGGGGCCTATGACAGTCCGTCGAGCTTGTGACGGCCCGTAGGTGACATCGTAGTGAAGCTGCTAAAGGAAGATGGGGAAGCCTGACCTAAGTGTGGGATTACGAAGTTCATGACGAACCGTTATAGCCACGATGGTTCGTCCTACTGGTTCGTCGTGATGATCAGAGAAGTAGTCCAGTACCCAAATTCCAAAAAAGTTTAAGTGTTATGGAACGGAGACCCTTGACGGACCGTCGTGCTTGAAATGGTCCGTCATACCTGTTCGTCGAGGGTAATGAAGAAAGCGGCAGAAGGATTTGTAAAGTATAAGATGACAGAGGCCATGACGGCCCGTCGTGACCACGTCGGCCCATCACGAGGTCCGTCGACCCAACCGCGTTTTGACAAATTTTTCAGCAATTAGAGTCCTTTTATTAGGTTTTTGTTTTTTATAAATTGTTTGAAAAACCTCGTTTTTGGGGTTAGATTTTTTGGTTAGATTCTCTTAAGTTAGATTCTCTTATGTTAGACTCTTTGTTAGTAGACTCTTTGATTGTTAGACTTTTGGAGAATTTTTAGTCTTTGATTAATTTTAGTAATTGATCCACTTTTTCTGGAATTGTTTGTTGGTGCTTTTGTTGATTAATCAAGTGAACTTCTGGATATTATTCTTTCTCATTGAAGCAAGTGCATGAATTCTTATACATATATGAATATTGTGATTATAACTATGGGTAACTAAACTCCATAACTAGGGTTAGGGAACCATGGGTGAATGATGAGGTAAAATCTAACTAAAATAACGATTCTACAATAGTGTCTTGCATGTATTGATAATTCTTTCGCTTGGAAGGCCAACGTTAGAACTCGCCTTAATGCTACTTGCCGAACCAAGGAGTTAGATAATAGGAAAAAAATTATCAACATAGATTTAGTGTATACTATCAAATAGGCTAGTATTGATTGGTACGAGGTAATAACTTAGTCAAATATTGAAGACAATGCTTAATGTGAGGTAAAGGTAAGGGTTAGTATAGTAACACACGTAGCCAGATCAAGGTGCGGAGTGAAATTTTCTAGATGCCGGACCAAGGATTTAGAAATACATAACTTATCACTTTGCATGCAAGATACTAGGAAAGAATTGTTATAGTTAGAATTATAAGGTTAGGAACCTGTGAGGAACACTTAAACCCTAGTTACTTTTATTAATTGATTGAACTCCAAGGTTTGATTCTGTTAGTTGGTTACATTAATTTAGTTATTTATCTTTATTAATTTAGAAATAAAATCCCCCTCTTATTGTCTTTTGTTTTCTACGGAAATAATTGACTAAATAATTGTAATAATAGATTGAAGTTAAGTTTGAACTATTTTCCTCGTGGGAACGATCCCAACCTCATTAGTTGGGTTCTTTACTTGATA
Source organism: Solanum arcanum (assembly GCA_027789145.1). Taxonomy (NCBI): domain Eukaryota; kingdom Viridiplantae; phylum Streptophyta; class Magnoliopsida; order Solanales; family Solanaceae; genus Solanum; species Solanum arcanum. The sequence goes on from CM050943.1 coordinate 22,615,222, forward strand.
CGATTGCTTTACTTCTTATTTGAGAAGTAAGTTTGAGCGTATCATTGACTTAAAGACTTAATGTAATGATGAATGCTTAACTTGCAAATGTCATTATGAGTTGCTTTCCTTGTCATGCGTTATTAAATGTGAATGCTCTTTGTCTATGATTATTGAGTAAAGATGAGAAAGCAGAATGATAAGTATGTTTTTGGTGGCCTCAAATTGGTACTTAGTGTGAATGGTATTATGAAATGTCATTCATACATTGCACAAGTATAACTTAATGGTACTTTCATGATGGTTTTATTATGTTTTAATTAATGACCTACATGATGAATATGCTTATGTCTTGTGTGTTTATACTAAAGATGTATGATGATTCTCAAACTTGACATATAGCATGATTTTCAATCAAAATGTTTTTTTAGCATGATTTTGCATGACGATCATACTAAGTACATTTTTGTGCTAACCTATATTTCTTCTACATTTTACAGTGTGTAGGTTTTGGATCTTAAGGTGACTTTTAGTGTTCAAAGCTTGGATTGATTCTCTCCAAAGCTAGTGCTGAGTTCTCATGGTTTGAGGACGAGAGTTGTTCTTTCCTAGTTTTTTTTATGTCATTTTACATTTTTGGACTATGTTGAAGGGTTGTGACCCTATCTTTGATTCACGTTGTATTAGATGACCATGTGAGACAAGTTAGACTTCCGTTGTTAGTTTTTAAATAAAGACTTCGATTGTATGGATAAATATTTTTAGATTCCGTACCATTTTCTTATGCCCTATGTTATGAATGCTATGAGGCTTGTATGAGGCTCTCAGAGTCTTGTACGTCCTGTTACGTCAGGGGTATAGGCTCGGGTCATAACACCACTATGAATTTTACTTTATTTGATCCCTTACTCCAATTTGCATCACTATATCCTTTCTATACTATTGAATATTTGTTATAATGCAAGACATAGCTTTGAGTATGTTTTAAATACTCGAAAGATCTTTTCATTATCATCAATGACTTTGATTGAGATTACTAGTTAACCGACTCAGTTTATTAATAGCACATGTTATATCTGATGGCGTACACTTTTTGATATACATCATATGTCTCGATACTCTAGCATAATTCAATTGTGAGTCACTTTCACCTTAATTATTTTAAAGTGTAAAACTCACATTTATTGGAGTTTTGACAATATTGAAATTCAAATATTTGAACTAGTCAAGTACATCTTTAATGTAATGAGACCATGACAATGCTAAACATTGTGAAGTAGATCAACAACTTCAAAATCGTTCATATCAAAGTTACATTCTAGCATATATTTAATATTTCCTCTGTCTCAATTTGTGTGACTTATTTTCCTTTTTAGTCAGTCCCAAAAAAGAATGACATATTTCTATATTAAGTGATAATTTAAATATAAATTACCCTTAATGTAATGGTTTACAACAATACAAATTTTTATCATTCATTTTGGACCACCAATTTTAGAAGTCTTCATTTTTTTCCTAAACTCTGTACCGAGTCAAACTACCTCACACAAAATGGAACGAAGGGAGTAACATTTATGTCATTAGTGTCTATACAGATGATCAACATATCACTAATATACAAACAAACAATGACCTTATGATTTGGAGTTTTGACAATATTAAAATCCAAATATTTGAACTAGCTAGTCAAGTGTCTCTTTAATGTAATGAGACTGTGACAATGTTAAACATTATGAAGATCAGGGTGATGGCTTTGATGGTGGTCTAAGTGAGGTGTTGTGGTGGAAAACAAGGTTGATTTGGATTTTAAAAAATGAGTTATATAATTAAATGAGACGAATCAAATTAAAATTGGATAATTTTAATTGATTTGAAGCTTTCTATCTAATCGAGAGGCAAAAATAATGAAATTAGTAAAAGTAGGGTAAATATAACTTTATTTTAACAAAAAATGTATAGTCAATCAATAAAATAAAGTCGAGACATATTTTGAATCTTTCCCTATTTATAATCTACTTATATGTTAATATATTTTGGATTGACATGACGATTTTATTTTTTATTTTTTTGGGGGGTTTCCTATTGACATGACAATTGTTCCTTCACTTGTTGGTAATTACTTGTGGATAAAGGCTTAGAGTTATGTTAGGACTTCCACTCTTTGCTTTAACACTTTATATATAAAAATATAAAATTAATTAGGTTTTTTCTTTGTATACGGGACAGCAGCTGCTTTGTTTTCTCTCGATCGATCGTTCAAGCTACTCTCAAGGTAAGCAATTATAATCAAAACAAAAAAAAATTGTTTCAGATCCGTGTGGAAGATTTTTTTTTTTCTTTCACTGGGATAATGTTGTGTTTAAAATTGTTTAATGGAAAGGGAAAAAACAGGATTTTGCAATGTGGTAATTGATAATTATTAGGTAGAAGTATACGATCATAATTGAATCGAGTGATTTGGGTATATTCAACCTATAATATAGGCTTGTTTTGTAAATATATTTATTTTAATTGAAAGATGTTTTGATCGTATGGGATGTTGAAAGATACTAACTGATTCCGGTAATATTTACGGCAAAAACATCCAAAGCTGAATTTACTTCTTGTTGGGGGAGGGAGGGACTGAAAATTCGTGACGTGACATTAGTTGGACATTGCTCACTTTTTACTTAGTCTAGGATGTTTGAGTTGGATGCCATTTTTATTTTATTTTTCAATAATGGTGGTGTTTGAGAGAACTTACCTCCCACCAAAACAAGTACTTGATCACCTAGCTTTTTTTCTGCTGGTTGGATTTGAAGTGTGGTATTTTAATGTTTTCACCTACTTCATTGACCACTGTTGGGTCATGGGTGCTAGTCTTGTCTAATTTTTACACCTGGGGTTGATGTTGTCATTTGTTTTGTTTTCTTGATTATGCTTTTATCATATAGCTGAACAACATCAGCTTTTTACCCTATTGTTTCACCCAACTGCTCCTTCTTTGATTTAACAAGAAACAAGCAGAGATGGGTGGAAGTGCAATAAGTGATGATTGGGAATTCACTACAAATGGAGCTCGGACACTGGTTCTGGTTGGATGTACAGGTAATGGTAAAAGTGCCACGGGGAATAGCATTGTTGGAAGAAAGGCATTCAAGTCGATGTCTAGCTCAGCTGGTGTAACAAGTACTTGTGAACTACAGAGGACTGTACTAGAAGATAACCAAATTCTTGATGTGATTGATACGCCAGGTATTATGCATCGACTTAAAGTTTCCTTCTTTACTGCAATAAGCTTCATTAGTGAAATTAGTATATTTAAATAAGTCACACACTACTCTATCTGTTGCGTATAACTAATAAGAATTATTGTCTATAGTTAAAGTGGATTTTATGCAAATTTATTTTCAAAATGTTAGTATCTATATTTGTATTGTGTGTGACTCACATGTAGAATACTTTTTATACTTAGTGATATGCTTTAGCGTGTTTTCAAGAATTATATTACTGAACAAACTAATGCAAATTATAGCACACATAAAAAGACAACATGAAAGAGGTTAGAATTTGTCTAATCTGAGTATATTACTTGTTTTTTCAAAATATAACAACATACCAGTGTAATCAATCCCATTAGTGGGGTTTGGGGAGGGTGTTGTTCAAGTATGTAAACTAACTGATAGGAGTGTTCTTTCATAAATTACTAGGAGGACAATTTTACTGAGTTTTCCTTTATTCCTGAGATTCCTCATATGCTATTAATTGTTCCTGATTTATCTAAAGACACTGATAAAGCATGCTACATCAGAGTTGCAAAACTTGTTAACATATGGAACAATGGTGCCTCAACACTCAAAGTATCCGCATAGATAAAAAAACATGAATTTTCTCTTTATCATATCTTGATCTGTCTTTTGACTACCTAAAGTCAAAAATAGCTGACTTCATCAGAATTACAGGATTGTTTGATTGTTCTTCTGAACCTGAATTTGTTGGAAACGAAATTGTTAAGTGCATCAATATGGCCAAGGATGGGATTCATGCGGTTCTTGTAGTTCTGTCTGTGCGAACTCGCTTTTCAAGGGAAGAACACGCAGCAGTCCAGAGTCTGAGGGAGTTCTTTGGGAGCAAAATCAGTGATTACATGATTTTGGTTTTCACTGGTGGGGATGATCTTGAAGATAATGATGAAACCCTGGATGGTTACTTAGGTCGTAACTGCCCCGAGCTTTTAAAGGTATAATGTGCTTAAAGATAATCTCATACTTATAGGCTGTTTGCCCAAACTTTTGGGAGGCCAAAAATGCTTGTTTCAAAAAAGTGAAATGTTTGACCATGTTTTCAAGAGAATTAGTGATTCCGAGGAGTAACAAAAGTTATTTTCGGTAGCTAAAAAAAGTAACTTTTCTCTAAAGCACTTTTTTGAAAAGCATTTTTGAGAAAAATACACTTAGAAGCACTTCTAAAAAGCTTGGTCATACACTAATTGCTGCTTAAAATTACTTTTTAAAGTTATTGGTCAAACACAAACGTATCTCACCAAAGGTACTTTTTTTTTTTTTACTAATTGTTGCTTAAAACTTAAAACGTATCGTTTAAGTTTATTGGCCAAACACGATCTGTTTCTCACCAAAAGTGTTTTTTTGAGAAACAACTTTTCAAAAATAAGTTGAATTTAGAAGCTTGACCAAACATGCTATGACAACCTAACTTTCACTAAGATACTTGATTTTATTTGTAACTTAGAAAATTTGTTAAAAAGGTTTCGTCTTATTTCATTTTTCTTCAATAATTTTGGAGATTTCTACTCCTTGATGGATAAAACTCTGGTGGGGGGAGAATGTGCTTTGGCTTGTTAGATAATAACTTACAAAACCTAGTCATATATAAAGCTTAGAAACAATAGCTTGTGGGATGAATCTAGTACATCTGAAGAAAAGAATGCAAAAGTAAACATGTTCTCTTTTGAGGGTGGGGATGGGTAGAGGCAAGAATTGGTAGTAGATTTATGACTTCTTAACCAAAAAATGTAAAAAAAAGAACAAATGGAAAAGAGAGGAAAGAAGTTATACTAAATATAGCTAGGTACTACGATTGCCTTGATCAAGTTTCATTCTTTTCTCTTTTCAAAGTTCTGAAATCAAAGAAAGTTCTAAATCTGGCAAAATCAGTTGGCTTTTTATAGGTTATTGTTTTCTCTCTTCAAACTTGTGCAAGTATGAGGTGTTTTAAACTTAAAGCATTTTCTATGATGATCTAGAATACCCTCAAGATGTGTGGAAATAGGCAAGTGCTTTTCGATAACAAGACTAGAGATCCTTTGAAGAAAGCTGAACAATTGAAACAACTACTTTTCCTGGTAAATGTGGTTGTGGAGAATAATGGTGGAAAACCATATACAGATGACTTGTTCAAGGAACTAAAGGTATGCATTTCCAACATTTCAATTGTCCTCTGTACTTTTCCAGTGATTGGGCTGACTTGTTAATTGCAATGTTTCATTTGTAGAAAGGAGCTACCAAACTTCATAACCAGGCAACCGAGGTTAATTCTTTGGTGGGATATACTAAGCAAGAGAGACTAGAGTTGAAGGAACAAATGCAAAAGTCGTATGAAGAGCAACTGAAGCGAATAACTGAAGTGGTATGTTTTATCTTTATTGAACTCTTTTGCTACTATTAGAAAATGAACTCATCAGCCATATATCTGCTTTTGTGTGTCCTATTGCCAAATGCTGATGTGGCTGCTAATTATGCTGTAGATTTTTAGTACTAGCAAGGGAATGAGCTAGTGGCTATCTTCTACTAGTTTGTTTAGAATCATAAAATTCTTTAGTTATACAAAGTTTTGTTAAGGAAGTTCTTGATTGGTACTACTTTTCTACTGGAAAAACATGATGTAAGATATTAGATTTGGCCAAAGGCCCCATAGAAACAAGCTTGACCGATCTTCCTTAGCTTTCTAGATTTCATGTTTCTGGACTTCCCTTGGCATGTTAGTTTGGAACATCTTATATTGTGTAGTGAATTAATTCGATTTCGGGAAAAATAATATACATGTAAAACTGCTTTTCCAATTTTGTACTAATAAACATTGCTATGGAATGATAATGATGGTAAAACACTTTTTTAAAAAATTAAATACAAAGACAACTCTGTTGAATTGTATACAGTATTCTGATGCCAGGGAAGTAGGGTGTAGTCTATGAATTACATCTGGCAATGTCATAGCTTAGATAGTGCCTTTAGGCTTTTCTATTTACCTAACTATTGTTACATGTTTGATAGGTTGAGTCTAAGCTGAAGGAAACCACCCATAGGCTTGAAGAGCAATTGGCCAAAGAGCAGGCTGCTCGGTTGAAGGCTGAACTAAGTGCACAAAACGCACAGAAGAAATCAGATGAGGAGATTCGCAAGTTGAGAGAATATCTGGAGAGAGCTCAAAGGGAGACAGAGGAGCTCCGAGGTCGTTCTGGCGCATGTAACATTCTGTGAGAAAGTTATCTATATGTATATACTTTTGGGAAGAATGTGCCACTAAAGTGAATTAACTCTTCGCTTCAACTCTTTTACTACCCGTTCTATCGTATAGAAGAGAGTAGTACATCTTGATAATGTTAAATATTCAGTTGGATATTGTCTTGCTTAGTAATCAGAAATAGCTCGATGATGAATGATGGTTTAGGCTTTTATTTTCTCCCATGTTTTTGGTTCTGATTGACTTGGTGGTTAGTGCAGTTTGTGGAGTAGTTTCTTCTTCCGTCTTATTGCATGCATATATCTATGGAACTTGATGATAAGTTACTGTTATTTTACCAAAAGAAAAGGAATTTGTAGGAGGCTTGTAATGCCAACCAACTTATGTCACATTTTAATAATCAAATGTCTCTGTAAAATTGCAATTAAGTTTTAAGGTCATCAAGTCCTAGTACTTGAGTTAGTCAGACAGGATTTTGCTTTCAATATGATTTGTAATTAGGGTAACAATAAAGCAGGCAGGATCGCAAACTAAATTGAAACTAGTAAAAATCATTTGTGACGATCTTTTACCCAAATTCAATTAAATTTCATAACTAAGCCCCAAATTTTAGGAAATGATGCAGGGTCTATTGGAAAAAAAGTTGAGATGTCCAGAGTATACTAATAGCAAACATGTAGTAAAGATTATTTATATGTTTGGAAAGAGCGCATTCCTTCCTCCACAGTAGAAATGGATTTACCTGCATCAACAGAAACCAGAATTGAAAAGCGCGGTTTATCAAGTTACTACTCATAGTTTTCCCCATTGAAACATGCATACCTTTTGTGATCAGGAGACAATGGATCATAAGATGGTAGTGCAGTTTCCATCATGTTGAGTTGTAGCATATTTCTTGCTAAATATTGTTGAAATGCATTATACTCTTCCCCACCAGATGGCATCATGCTTAGTTCCTGCAACCTCTCATTTTCTGCTATCTGCAACCAAATCAATTCAATTGTTATTGAAGTCTTTAAATATTAGTAATATGAGGAACAGAGTGACTCCCTCTATTTCAGAATCAACAAATGTCAGTTACAATGTGAATTGTATTATATAAACAGCAGCATCACTAGCTCATTCAGCTCTAGCTGACTACTAACAAACTTGTGGTCCCAATCTACTAACTTTTAACTAATCAACTTAATCAATTACCTAACTACCAGACGATTAGTTAAATGAATTCCAATACTCATAGAACAAGTTCAAGAATCCAAGCTTGGCTACAAGTGTGTACCTACCAAGTGCCTTTGTCAATAGATCATCTGCCTGTTGGTCTTTTTGTATGAATGTAGGTATGCTTGGACCTTTTCTCTGATAAAATGATAATCAATCTCAATGAAATACAGGGTTAACATCAATCTGTATGGCTGATTTACTATCACAATGAATGCTTGTTGGTCCTAACAACTTAACCCCCAATTCCTGAAACAAATTTTGTTACCCAAACAACTTCTGCGGACCCACATAGACTCCTTGGGGTGCTCCAGAACCCATTAACCTTGTATTAGACTTTATATATTTATGTAGAAATTAAGAACAACTTATATAAATTTAACATGGAGCGCCTAGTGAACATATGATTTCATTGGTCCAATGGCTCATGGGTGCTTAAGGTTGTTTAAGCGTTGTTGAGCCTGAGTTTAAGTTTCATTCATTTTTTTTTTTATTTTTTTTTTGTATATATCTTGTTCTTGAACAACACCCACAACCTTGATTAGTCCAGTCACAAGAAAAGAGGTTTTCTAAGGCTACAAGGACATAGATTATGAATAATACCCCCAAAAGTCAAGAATTAGAGAGTATAGACTCATATCTTATTATACTATAGATTTTTATGGAAAACATCAACATTTGTGTAATCAATAATAACATTATGGTAAGTCAACTGGCCTGAAATGTTTAGGAAGGAAAGCGATTTCTCTTAGATTGAAAATTGTTTCTCAAAATTGTCATCAACCATCAGAGTGCTTTAAATAGTTAAAAACATATATAGAATGTAAAAAATTTGCAATAAGATATTTCAATAACTTAAACAACATAACAAAAATTTGAAATTCAAATTCATTCTAAATCAAAACAATTTATTATGCTAAAAAATATAGCTGAACATAAATTTCAACAAGATATCTAAATAAATATATGATTCAGTAGAATAAAAGTACTTGGAGAAACGGTTAATCAGTCTAAACTTTATAATTACCTTTCTTTTTTAAAATTTGCGATTGCTACGAATATTTTATTACAGTGCTTTAACTTGAAGAAGCATTTTGATTTTAAAAGTGTAAAATACTGTATAATGGGAGATTTGCTAATTGTCTCCCATTGTTCATCTATAATTCTGTTCAAATTTTATTTAGTTTCTTGATGATAAAATATTCACTCATTTGTTAAAGCTGTTGATACAGATACGGGATCAAAAATAAAGAGTCTGTACAACTTTAACTATAATATGTTATATCAATCTTCCCACATAATTTGATATTCATTAATTTCAATTTATGAATTTTATCCTAACCTCTCCCCTTCCAAAATCCGTATAAATAAAAAAAAGGTTTTATAATCATAAATTTCAGGGAATTGATTTAAAAATCTGAAAATTAAGTTAAAGAACATATGAGGGGAATGAAATAATAGTTCTAATTTTTAATTGACATATAAAAAGTATAGAATATTGAAATTATTTAGTATTTTTTAGATTAATTCTCTTCCATTAATTTAGCTAAAATGGAAAATACATTATTATAATTTTTGGAAAAAGTAGTGTGATATTAATACTAATTTTATTAATTATTTTTGAACGTATTAACGAGCTTTGAATTTATTGATTTTTCAACATAAAATTTTTACAAAATGAAATTAATGAGTACCAAAATATGTGAATGATATTGCATAGAATAATTAAAAAACGGTTACTACGGACAAGTGTCGTTTATCTTGTGTAGTTTGGGAAATAGAGAAAAAAATGTAATAGAGAAGATTGATATAAAAAGCAACTTTAAGTGATCAAAAAATATATATAAAATACCTTCGATCTAAGGAATGCATTTTCCTGTTCAAGTTGAATTTCCTACATCAAGTTAAAGAATTTGAATCAGTAAAAAAATTTTTAAAAATATAGTGGGAGTCCATTATATTAAAAAATTAAAGAAAATACCCTCTTGTGCAAATCCTCAGTCTCAGCTAGTATTGCTTCATGCTGCATCCCCAACACAAACAAATAACAATTACTTAATATATGCTCATCATATAATCAAGACAATTAATTAAAATATTATATGATATCATAATTATAAAATATTATACCTTTTTGGACCTAATTCTTGTAATGCCTCGTTCAAGTCTGTTCTCCAATTGCTTCAGTTCCCTCACATTCAAAGAGCTCAGCCCTTCACCCACCAGATGCCTGTACTTTTTATTTACATTCAAATTAATTATCACTCACTATTTATTTATTTATCGAATACTATTATATATACATACAAATTAAATCACCTATTTGTGTTCTGCATCATTTGTATCTGTTGCCGCAACTTCTTTGATTCTTGTTGGTAAAACTATAAAAATATTAAATAAAAACGAAATTAAATAAAAAGCATAGTAGTTAAGTTGTATATGACATTTTTGTATGTAAAATATTAAATAAAAACGAAATTAAATAAAAAGCAAAGTAGTAACGTTATATATTACATGTTTTGTATGTAAATAATTAAATACAAATACCTGTGCATTGAGCTCTTGAGTAGTGTACGCACTAGACGTTTCTGCTGTTGCCTTTTTGTATCGTTCTATAGTTGCCTTTACACTGTCCACATATATAACATTTTTAGCTCTTTCATATAAACATAACATATACAACAATATTTATAGTTATAAATTGCTTAATGTATTACAATATATATATTTTTAGAAATAGAAGAGAGATTGGAAGAGGGAGGAGAAAATCGAGCTATGTTTGGTATAGATAAAAAGAGGACGTATACAATTTATTGAATTGATTTGTATGTCAATATTATGTATAAACTCCACTAACAAACTTGTCGTCTCCACCTACTAACTAATTTTAACTAATCAACTTAATTAATTAACTAGCTATCAGACAATTAGCAGGACTCTGGTGCTCGAGCACCCATTAATCTTATATCGTACTATATCTATTCATGTAGACATTAAGAAAAAGTTGTATAAATTTAACACAAAACACTTAAACAAATGGTTTAATTGGTCCAATAATTCACATTAGGTGCTTGTGTTGTTGAGCCTGAGTTCAAATCTCATTGTCTAACATGTTTTTTTATATATATATCTCGAACAATAACTGATTACTCCAGTCACAAGAGAAGAGGTTTGAGGTTTTCTAAGGCTACGAGTGACATAGATTATATTTGTATCATAATAATAATAATAATGTGTTGTATATTCTTTTAGAATATGATTGATACAATGTTGTGTGTATACATTTGAATTGTGTGTTGTATACTCTTTTCAAATATGATTGATACAATATTGTATCTCTTCCTTGTTCATACAAATGAACGAAAGGAAAGGAAGAAGAGAAGTCTCCAACCATCTATCTTTGGCCAAATTTTTATCTATACCTAATTTAGTAATATATCCTATATATATTAGGCAAGATAAAGAAAGGGAGTGTAAAACTAGAGTTAAATAGTAGAAATAAAATAGTAAAAGCGTAAATATTAATTAACATTGTATTTTAAATGATACCTACAAAATGGATTAATTGAACAACTCAGAATGAAATACAAATCGAGATAAAGTGTGAAAATAAAATAAAAATGATGATAAATTAGACATGTTGTCCATATATTTGGGAATTAATATTTCAAAACGTCACTCAACTTTGAAAATTTATCTAACAAAGTCATTGAACTTTATTCTGTATCAATAAAATCACTCAACTTAGACTATTATTTAATTAAAATTATTTAACTAAATTTATCATTAAAAAAACATTTGATATAGTAAAAAAAATATTTTCTATGTTCATATAAATATGCACCCTATAAATGAATAAAAAAATAAAAAAATTGTTAATAACTTTAGGAACAAACTTAATTAATGAAATATATACTTTTATAATATTAAAGTATGTAAGATTATGACATTATTATAATTATTTCAAAAAAAGTATTTACACAAAATTGACTAGTTAAAGCAAAAAATTAAGTTGAAAAATTTTAACGTTATAAAAAAAGATCAAGATTAACAGAGCAAAAATAATTTTAAGCTTCAATGAAGAAGTACAATAATATATAATATTATTTGTTTTTTTTCAAAAAAAAGTTACAAAATAAAAAAGACAAATTTTATTAGATAATTTGTTTGTGTTAATTCTCTGAAAAGTTATTAGTTAAAAATTAACACTACTTTTAAAAATTAACCTAATTAGATTTGTCAATACAAATTTCACCGATAATTTGTTTATGCTATTCTCAAAAACCGATAAACTTGTGAACCAATAAATAGAACTACTAGTTATTTCTTTTTATTTAGTCCCATAAAAAATTTAAATTAGTTTTCTTAATTTTATTTATTTGTAGGGTCTATTATATATGAAACAAAAAAAAATAATGATAAATTTTGTTTAGTGATTTTACTAACACAAATGTCTAAGTTGAGTGATTTTATTGATATGAAAATCTAAGTTGAGTGATTTTTTTGATACAAAATAAACTTTAATGACTTTGCTAGATCAATTCCTAAAGTTAAGTGATTTTATTGATATAAAAATCTAAGTTCAGTAATTTTTTTGATACAAAACAAACTTTGATGATTTTGCTAGATCAATTTCTAAAGTTGAGTGATCTTTTAAGATAGGAATAATGCCCAAGTACCCCCTCAACCTATGCCCGAAATCTCAGAGACACACTTATACTATACTAAGGTCCTATTACCCCCCTGAACTTATTTTATTAATAATTTTTTACCCCTTTTTAGCTTACGTGGCATTATCTTGTGGGCCCAACAATGGTTGACTTTTTTTTTTCGAACTAGTGCCACGTAGGCTAAAAAGGGGTAGAAAATTACATATAAAATAAGTTCAGGGGGGTAATAGGACCTTAGTGTAGTATAAGTGTGTTTCTGGGATTTCGGGCATAGGTTGAGGGGATACTTGGATATTTTTCCTTTAAGATATTAACTCATATATTTGGCCTTGTGTATATAAATAGTTCTCCTAAAGCACAGAATGGTGCATTACTATGTATTAGATTAATGCATATATATTATAACGTGTTTTATAAATTTTAGATTTGTAAATAATTTCAGTTCTTCTATTCTTTTGTTCTTCACTGATTCATTAAACTTGGTAACTTCGTGTTTTTGCAAAGTTTGTTGGAATCAGTAAGACTCTTTAGACACATATTAACAACAATTCTTCTTTAAGAAAAATATTTCGTATATTTTTTTTAAATCTGTTTCTGATTCTAGTTTCGCTATTAGTTTTAATTTTCTAATTGTGAAAATGTTCTTAAACTTTGTTGTCTTACAAAGACGATCAATGTTTTGTTCTAAGTATATTTGGAATACAAGATTAACAACATTATATATATATATATATATATATATATATATATATATATAAAAGAGACAGTCCCAAAGTACCAAGACTTGCCTTATGCATGCAAGGGGAAAAGTAGCATGCATGCATGTATGTATCATTAACAGAGAGAAGAGAATATATGTGTATATATATTCAAAACCTGAACTAATTATGAAAATATTTTTGTTGCATACTAAAAGCAAAAAAGCAAAACACAAAGCTAAATGAGCTTTTAACAGTGTATAAGCTACAAGTAGAAATCAAACTACTCCTACAACCACAAGTCCTCAAACAATGCAAAAGCTAACTTTGCACTTCTCCATATAAGAACTCACAGTTTTTCTGCTGATTCACTTAATTCCATTTTTCTCTTTCTATTTTGTTGCCCTTTTTTAGCTTATTATTGTAATGATATCTGTGGACTATGGTTCCTAAAGACACACATTAACAGCACATATGATCAAACTTCAATCCACCAAATGTGCTTATATATTTATCCCGCGAAATGACAATATTTATAGTTTATTATTTAATTTAGCTATAATTTTGAATATTTGATATGATTTGTATAATGCGATTTTTGATTGTATAAATTCAGAATTTATGTATTCTTACCCTAGTTATTTTCATACAAGTTGTTGATACATTTGATTTATATAAGTTATAAAAAGTTCATAATAAATTACCATGTTTATACATTGAAAAATGAAAATATGTAAATAGACTTTTGAAAAGTTCAGAAATGATATATACAAAATGTATGTATACTTACCCTGTTTATCTATTGACAAACGAAATATACAAGCACAAATGGCCATAGCAACTAGAAATTATAGCTATAAAGTGTAATTAGACAAACTGTTGTTGTTGAGGAGGCTTATTAAATTTAATCTCTTTCACTTATCAATTGTAACTAATCTGGAGACTATTGCTTCTTTTATTTTTCTGATTTTTTCTACAACTATTTAATCCTCCATTTATTTTTACTTGACTCAGGTTGATGTGATATAATTCTTAAAAAAAAAAATATTATCACCAGTGTTATATCTTACTAACTAACCTTATTAATGATATTTTGAAAATCTAAATTTGACTATTATATATTATTACTTTATGTAATTATTTAATACCAAATAGATCGAAAAAATAACTCCATTTAATTTACTAAAAGGAACAAGTACACATTGAAGAAAAAAATTATTTGTAATAATATTACAGGCGAAGTAAGAAATCGATTTTTATGAAGAATCATTGTTAGAGACTATTTTTTGTCTATTAGAGAAAAATTTTATAAAACTTACCCCGAAGCGTAACAAATTTTGGGTTACAAAATTCTATAAGAAACTCTATATTTCCAATGTACTTATATTTTTCTTGGTGTAATTTATAATTCTTCAAAATCAAGTGCACGAATACAAAATTAAGTGGTAAAAGTGTGTTACTCCTAATTCTCTAATTAACTTTTAGACAAGACACATCACACACTTTGAACATTAACTACTTGAGATTATCTGAGTTAATTCTTTGATTGTAGCTAGAAGTTAGGAAAAAACAAGTTCAATTAATTTGCTTCTCCTCATTTTAAAATGTTGTATACTTTTAATCAACTAGGAATATTTACTTATCTTTTATTTTAAAGTTATTATGGAGTAATTCATAATTAACGAGGATGTGAAGTTTTAGAAATTGTAATGTAGCGATATCTCCGTTCACTTTCAATTGTCATGATTTTTTTTTTTTTTTTGAGTTAAATGGAATGACTTTGAGTAACAGTTATAATGTATTTTCATCATATTGATATACGGAAAATTACAATTTATAGTACTTTTTGTATATCTTTTGAATATCAATTTTTTTATATATATAAAATATAGAATTAATATAATCTAATTTTGTTCTAAAAATTAATTGAATTGATTTTCGAAAAACACAATATGACAATTAAAAATAAATACTTTTAACCTAAATTAAACACTAAGCTATGAGCTATCCCTTTTCTTTTTTCTTTTAGAATTTAATTTTAAGATTTATCCGACCCCATTAAACCAATCATAATTAGGAGCTGAGAACGTCTACGCCTGCATGATCAATTTCAAAAGCTCATTCATCCACTAAACTACATTACAATATAAACAAATACACTAAAACAACAAATATTTCTTAAATATACTACAAACTAGTAAAAAAAACATTTTTTTTTACTTTAAGTTTTTTCTTATCTCCTCTGTTTCAATTTATGTGTTATAGTAGAAATTTTGAGATTCAACCAAGTTTTTTTTTTAAAACAATAATCGCTTATAATGTTTTTTTTTGTTTTAAAAATATTTTAAGTTAATTAGGAATAAAAATGTGTAAATAAGGAAAGTAAGAAAGTATGAGGAGGAGTTACTTGTTGTTAGAGTATTCATAGAGTCGACCACGAGTAGAGAAAACAATGAGAGCAATCTCAGCATCACATAGAACTGAAAGTTCATATGCCTTTTTCAGTAATCCATTTCTTCTCTTGCAGAATGTTACCTGTCGATTTGTGTTGTTTTCAATCCTCTTTATCTCTATCTTTCCTCGACCCATTGATCGAATCGATCGATCTACACATAATACAAAAATTTAAGTTAGGGTTTAATTCTTTCACTCATCAACATATAGATCTGAAGATTTACATGCTTTCAGATGATTGAGTATAAACAAACCTGAGTGAGTTGAATGGATAAGATATGCTATTTTCCGGCGAGTCTTTTCAAACAAAGACGTTGCTGCTATACTCTTATCAAACAAATTATGAAATTAATCACACTATACTATACTATAAGTAAATATATGAAAGGAAAATGACTAACACAGAGCAGCTGGCAAAGAAAATGACATTTTTTCCACATATAAACCAGACATCTGCTTCTTTATTACCACCGTTTGCACATCAAATTCTACACCAAAATAGCATAGGGTTTAATTTCCTCTTTTTTCAACCTCAACTTATTTCCTCTTGTTTTTTTTCTTCCTATACAATTAAGGGGAAAATTTCGAAAACAACAAATGTATTACACCTTAAATGAGTTTGCTTGATTACGAATAATAATAAAATGTTAGGGTCGAAGAGAGGCGAGCGAAATCTCATACAGATTTGGAGAAAAAAAATACAGATGTACAAACTAACTTGTAACAAAATGAATACATATTAGGAGGAGAGAGACGAGCAAGATCTCTAGAGAGAAGAGAGACAGACGAGATCAAAAGGGATAAAAAAGGCGAACAAGATCGAGAGAGCGAGGAGAGAAGATTGTATTTTATATTTTTATTTTGCATTGTATTCTATATTTATTTTGTATCAATTGTATTTGAAATACAACAAATACAACTATGTTCATCATCTCTTTGATTGGATACAAAATACATTTTGTAGAAAAGATGAATGCATATTGTATTTGTATGAATATAAATACAATTGATACAAAAATATAAAATACAAAATTTTTAAAATATTATTGAAATAACATAAAAAATCTCACTTATATTTAACTGAACACAATTGATACATAATACATTAGAATAAATCCCTTCTTATGGGCACAAGAAAAAGAAAAACAAAGAGAGATGGCGAGAGAGAGGAGAGGGCAAGACAAGCGAGTGAGGTTTGCTATAAAAAAAATAACATTTTATTGTTTATTATACTAGTAATATTTTTCAACTATAGCTATTTCCCATAAATAAATTGTAAGATTGCCATTTTCCATAATTTTCCCAAACTTTCAAAAACAACAAATATTTTAAGTTGTGTACACTCTGGCCGTAAAACATATTTTACACAATTAATAACTAACTAGTCTTAGTGTAAGCATTTTGCGAGAGTCTCTTGCATTAATAAGAATAAGTTTTAAATAATAGCATAAATAATATTATTTAAAAGATGTGATGGTGTAAAATTAAAATAATTTAGAAAGTAAATTTTAAATTTTAAATTGATAATTAATAACTTTAAGAGTTTGATCTTATCTAATAATTCTTCCTTTAGTTTGTTCAAATCATTGCATCGTTGAACAAAAGTGTTGTTAAAATAGAGTTTGATCGAATGACAAAAGAGTCTTTCGAATGACAAAATTTAATAATCAGTATAAATTTTGTTTTACTACACTCTTAACGGATTTAAAAATTTAATATGAATATCAGCATTACGAGACACATTGAAATACAAAATCGTATGGTAGATTAAAACATATAATATAAGTTATTCCTCATCCCCAGGGGCGGATCTATGTGGACAGGTAGGGAATGCCATGGCACCCAATGATCTCGAAATAATATATATATATATATATATATATATATATATATATATATATATATATATATATATATATATATATATATATATATATATATATATATATATATATATATAACATTTTAATATATATTGACTTTGCCACCCACAACATAAAATGGCGAACGACTTAATTAGCGCAGGAGACGCCTATCATAGTTTGAGTGCACCTCAAACCTTGCTTGCTGCACTATTTTTTGGCCCGCAGGTGACTCTTTTTCTTTCTTTCTTTTTTTTTTCTTTTCTTTTATGTCTTTTTTCATTAACGTGTTAAGGGTATTTACTGTTTTTTCTTTCATTCATTCTTATTTATTTGTTACCAGGTAAATTACTAGTGCTTTACACGAGATTGAACTATGTTATTAAGCTCACATTGATCATTCAGTAATATTCAGATTTTCGATATATCCACTACATTGTCAAGATTATTTTATCTTAAGGCAATCTAAAATCTTAAAAGTGCTATATTTTTTTATACAAAATTTATGAGTTATTGATACAATCAAATTTACTTCTCGAAAAGAAGTAAAAGCGATCACATCAAGTAAAGTTCCCAACTAGTAAGGTTGGGATCGTTCCCACGAGGAAAATGGTTCAGACTTAACTTTATTCTATTATTACTTTTATTTAGTCAATTATTTCCCGAAAACAAATAACTAAAGGGGTTTTTGATTTATAAAAGCAATTAGCTAAATTAAAGTAAACAAGTAACAGGTTCAAGTATTGGAGTTTAATCAAATAATGAGAGTAACTAGGGCGTGTGTTCCCCGCAGGCTCCCAACCCAGTAATTTTAGCTATAACAATCCTTTCCTAGTATCTTGCATGCAAAGTCATAAGTTAAGTATCTCTAAATCCTTGGTCCGACATCTAGAGAATTTCACTCCGTACCTTGGTCTGGCTACGTGTGTTGCTTTATTAAATTTTATTTTTACCTCATATTAAGCATCATATTCGATATTTGACTAATTTTTAACTTCGTACCAACCGACACTAGCCTATTTGATAGTATACACTAAATCTATGTTGATAATTCTTTTCGTAATATCTACCTCCTTGGTTCAGCAAGTAGCAATAAGGCGAGTTCTAACGTTGGTCATCCGTTAAAAAGACTTCTAAGTGAAAGAATTAGCAATACATGCAAGACACTATTCTAGAATTGTTATTTAGCTAGATTTTACCTTTTTATTTATCCATGGTTCCGACAACCCTAGTTATGGAGTTTAGTTACCAATGCTAATAATCACATAATTCATATTGATAATATAAGAATTCATGCACTTACAATTATGAGGATGAAGAAAATTCAGAAATTCACTTGAATAATTCACAAAAACACCAAAACTTGATTCCAAAAAAGTATGATCAAATACGAAAATCAAGAGTTCAATACTTAAACAAGAGAACTGAAAAATATCCAAAAGTCTAACCGCAAAAACGAGGGTTTTCGAACTATTTATAATAAAATAAAACATAATAAAATGACTCTATTTAAGGTAAATCTATCCAAAATGTGTTTGAAACGACGATCCTTGCGACGGACCGTCATGGACACGACAGATTGTCATGGGATCCGTCATCCATACTTGGCATAATTTTCTGCTGCTTTCTTCATCAACTTTCTGTTACCCTCGACGGACAGATATAACGGACCATTGCAAGCACGACGGTCCGTCGAGGGGTTCCGTTCCACAACACTTAGACACTTCTTGAAATTTGGTACTGGAACTTCTCTCTGACAACCACGAAGGACGGATCGTCATGGCTATGAAGGTCCGTCATGAGCTTCCGTAGTCCCACACTTGGTCAGACTTCCCCAACTTCCTTTAGCATCAATTTTCTTCTCACTACGATGCCACCTACGGACCGTAACAGTCACGATGGACCGTCGTAGGCTCCGTAGATGGTCACTTCTGCAATTTCTGCTCAAATCCTCCGCGTTCCCCTTTGGACAGATTTCCTGCAAATAAAGAGAAACCTACATAAAAAATCAATACAAAAAGGTTTTAGACACACTTTAACTTAAGAAAAAAAATTGAAAGTACCGTGAAACCACGATACATTAACACCCTCAACCTAAATTTGTTGTTTGTCCTCAAGCGACGCACTATGACTCACTACAAAATCTTTGTATAAGAGTATTCGTCTTTTGACTTTCGCAATCATTTGGTTGTCAATCCTGATTATTCTCATTATGTTCATGCATGCTATCAATATTAGGCTTGAATTATGTGGATCAGACCATGACACAGACTCAGGACAACTTGACGCCTATCCTCTTCGATCTCTCACCTAGGTGCTAATTTTTCCGATATTGCAACTAGTGTCCTCACTTCAAAATAACATCCTCATTTTTCACGTAATGATTTCAGTTTGAGTATTAGGATTACTTTTCAATACTCGCTCTCAAAACAACTTCACAACTCACTTATACATATTGCCATAGACTTGCCCTTATTTTCAATATTTTAAGTTCGCCATAACAACTCTTAGGATCACGATAGGAATTTCTTAGCTTTTAACATAGGCTAAGGATCAGGTAGGGTATATTTAGGTATATTTTAGTGACTTGTTGCCCTCCTTGACATATCGGTTAAGCGTCCTACCTTTTCATCATTCTATTACGCCCTTTTTCTTATATTCTTTCACCTTGCTATTTTCCCTTTTTTCTTCTTTTGTGTAAGTGACTCTTTTCTTTTCTTGCTTGTATTTATTATATATACTTTTTCAACTGGTTCTTGAGTCACTTTTCTTTTGTTCTTTCTCTCTCTTTGTTCTTTCAACCCCACTTTCCGGAGCATTCCTCATAATAGCCACCCTCAACTCATGGCTTTTCCATGAGTCAAAGTACATAATACCCAAAGTTGGGTCAGGGCCAAGACAAGGTTGTTTTCTGCATTATCCACCCTCAACTTATGCTTTTGGCATAAGCTGAGGTGCACATGTCCAAGGATGGACCAGGGCCAACACATTATTCCTAGAAAAGATCAGTTGGGGTGAAAAAGAAAGGTCTATTTTAAGCTCTACTCATTTGGATCAAAAAGGGATTAATTTCATTCGGTTTTCTGTTATTTAAGCTAAAGATTGGCTATATTGAACAAAGGCCTATGATCATTTCCTAATTGTCTATTACAACTTACTTTTAGTAGGACTAACCAGGCAAATTCTAGCTCACTACAAATAGTGGACTATTCAAATTTTCCTCACACTCACTTGACATCTCATTACTCTACCAGATTATCAGATGCCTAGTTCGAGTCTTCGACTTAGGGTCATGAAGTGGTGTATCTCTATGACATGCTTAGAGCCACACATTTATCAATTACTATGCCTAGTCATGCATCATTTTCATTACATTAGATATCATTTCTATTTTAGCCATCATGCTTCAGAGTTATACTATGTACACAAGATATATACATGCCAGTTCAACAATAAAAATAATCAGTCTCTTAAGGAAAAAGAACACAGGCAAGAAAATCTCAAAAGAGGATCGTGAGTTGGGTTATTTAGACTTTACCTTAGCACTCACTCTCCATTTACCCCACCCCCAATAAAAAGATATGCAATTGTCCCCAGCATAAAAGAATCCAAAATAATAGAGTAGTAGGTGAAGCAAACATGAGGTGCAAAGCACCGTTGATCAACAAGCTGGTGGCTCCGGTGTCCCGGAACCCACTTCCTCTGTAATCTGGACACCCTCAGTAGTGCCCTCAGCATCAACATCACCCTCAGTAGTGCCTCTCTCAACAATCACAACACCATCAGTAGTGCTCTTCTCTGCCTCAACAACTCTAGAGCTAGACACCCCAGCAACCAACTGAATATTTAGGTATATTTTAGTGACTTGTTGCCCTCCTTGACATATCGGTTAAGCGTCCTACCTTTTCATCATTCTATTACGCCCTTTTTCTTATATTCTTTCACCTTGCTATTTTCCCTTCTTTATTCTTTTGTGTAAGTGACTATTTTCTTTTCTTGCTTGTATTTATTATATATATTTTTTTCAACTGGTTCTTGAGTCACTTTTTTTTTGTTCTTTCTCTCTCTTTGTTCTTTCAACCCCACTTTCCGGAGCATTCCTCATAATAGCCACCCTCAAATCATGGCTTTGCCATGAGTCAAAGTACACAATACCCAAAGTTAGAACAGGGCCAAGACAAGGTTGTTTTCTGCATTATCCACCCTCAACTTATGCTTTTGGCATAAGCTGAGGTGCACATGTCCAAGGATGGACCAGGGCCAACACATTATTCCTAGAAAAGATTAGTTGGGGTAAAAAAGAAAGGTCTATTTTAAGCTCAAATCATTTGGATCAAAAAGGGATTAATTTCATTCGGTTTTCTGTTATTTAGGCTAAAGATTGGCTTTATTGAACAAAGGCGTATGATCCTTTCCTAATTGTCGGTAACCGGGGCGGGTACCCTAATTAGTGGTGCTGGAGTGGAATCAGCATTATCGGCCTCATAAGACGAGGCGGACTGGGATGCAGTGGCTAGAGTAGAAGCCTCTTTAGATCCGGAGACTATTCTGAAAACAATACTTCCTCAAAACCGGAAACATCGCTGGAGTGTGTAGAAGACCCAAAAGGCATGCCGGTCAGTATGCGCTCCTCTTCAAACTGGGAGGCAGTGACTACGTTGGGCATCATCTTTGTGGGGGTAGCTCTTGTGGTACGTGCAGCCCGTGTAGGAGTGACAGTGCCTAGGGGCATGTATTCGGGGTCATGCTCATCGTCAGAGCCAATGACCAGTCAGGCAGATGGGGTAAGGGACTTTGAGTGCCCTCGTGCGTACACACGATCTAGCTTTGGTGCCATAAGTGTTAGTACCTGAAAAGAACAACAATTAGTACCAGTAGAAACAAACAAGACATGCAAAAAAGAAAACAAAAATGTAAAACCAAAACTGAAAAAATATTGTTGTAGTTTCTGTGCTGGACGACGGACCAGTTGACGGTCCGTCGTGAGCATGACGGACCGTCATCACGGTCCATCATGAAATACTTGAAAAATTTATTTGACTCTCAAAAAGAAAGTCTTTGACAATCACGAAGGTTGTGCAGGCAGACCATCGAGAGCATGATGGTCCGTCGTAGAGGTCCGTTGTTAGAAAAGATTTTGAGACCCTTACGAATAGGGTCTCTGACAACCATGATGGTTGTGAACGACTGTCCGTCGTAGAGTTCGTCGACAGACACTTAGAGAAAATAAACTGGAATTGGTGGGACGGGCCCCATAATGGTCCGTCGAGGGCACGACGGTCCATCGATGGGCTCTCATTCTGTCCTTCAGTGACAGAACTAGGGATACCTCTCTCTTCCCCTAAAATGCTAATTGAAAGAATACTTATCGACCCACAATTTCTAACCCAATTACCCATCATACTAGCAATCCTAAGGCAATAATTTTTTGAGTTTTAGCATGCCATTTTGGAGGACTATCAACCTAGGTGAGAAACAATTATCAGAAACATACACCCCATTTGATTTAGTTAACACAACACCCCCATTCTGTTTACTATGTGAAGCGTCTTAAGGCATGTAGGATTAATGGGATTAGTTCGTAGCATGCACTAGGGGTCAAATTTTGAAGATCCAACATTCAGAATCAAGCATGGAGCATGGGAAAACAAAAAAGAAATGTAGATGATTTAGAGATCAGAACCGCATACCTGATATTTAGAGAAGATGAAAACAAAGTAAGGCACAGAACTCTGCTTATCCGCACAAGAACAGTTGACTACGACCGGTAGATTACTTGAAGAAGCAGGGAGATTGGAAGAGGGAAGATTAGGGGAATTTTGGGAAGGGATGGGGAATCTTATGTTTTGGGGAGAGGAAGAGAGTGTTAGGCAGTTTAACAGGGAGTAAATGGGGGAAGTGAGGGAAAGAAACGGTTAGAATGAAGGGTGGGAAGTTAAAAGGTCTAAAAACTTTTAGTATTTGCCGGTCGGGTCGGGTGGGTTTTACGGGTATTGATGCTTCCTGTCGACAGTCCGTCATAACTCTGACGGTCTATAATGGGGTCCTTCATGGGTGCCCTAATTTAGAAAAAATGGAAAAACTTACCTGGACACGACAGATGCTTGCGACGGTCTGTCGTAGGCGTGACGGTCCGTCGATGGGTCCGTCAATGAGTTCTGCAGACCAATCTTCTGGTGATGTGCTACATGCAAATTTAACACCCATGAAGCTATTCTTTTTGTATTTTCTGGACACTTTTTGGACGCGGACCCTAAACTACGCTCTAGCCTAGACTTCTAACAAAAAAAGAAAAGCAACGAAAATGCAACTATTACTAGAAAGTTATAAAAACTATAGTTGGATTAGAGGATGCATATTGGGTTGCCTCCCAACAAGCGCTTGATTTAACGTCGCGACACGACGGAGGACACTTTATTACTCAGACTTCATCAAGATGGTATGCCTCGATCACTTCATTCGCTGTTTCAGCATGCCCTATATAGATTTTGATTTGTTGTTCGTTCACCTAAAACCGCACACCCTTTTTTTTACAACTCAACCACTCCGTGAGGGAATAGTTGGGTGATCAAGTAAGGGCCAGTCCATTTGGACTTGAATTTGCCCGGAAACAAGCACAACCTAGAATTGAATAAAAGCATCAAATCCCCAACCATAAAATCGGGTTTCTCAATCTTTTGTTCATGGTACTTCTTCATTTTTTCTTTGTAGAGGGATGAAATTTCATAAGATTTTAGGCAAAATTCATCAAGCTCATTCAACCCATTTAACCTCTGTTCTGCAGCGTCATTCCAATCCATTTTCAACTTCTTCATTTCCCACATGGCTTTATGCTCTAATTCGATCGGTAAGTGACAAGCCTTCCCATATACAAGTCGGTATGGGGACATACCTATGGGAGTCTTGTATGATGTCCGGTAGGCCCAAATAGCATCATCAAGTCTCCTTGACCAATCCGTTCTACTGGTGTTCACCGTTTTCGACAAAATATGCTTAATCATCCTATTTGACACCTCAACTTCCCACTAGTTTGATAATGATAAGGAGTGACCACATTATGGCGAACCCCATATTTTTCCAATAATTCCTTAAACAATTTGTTGCAAAAGTGGGATCCCCCATCACTAATAATAGCCATTGGGGTGACAAATCAGGAAAATATATTCTTTTTTAAGAACGCGGTGACACTCTTCCCTTCATTATTTGCGAGTGCGATAGCTTCTACCCATTTAGACACATAATCAAACGCTACTAGAATGTACTTCATCCCTTGAGAACTCACAAAAGGGCCCATGAAGTCAATACCCCACACATTAAATAACTCAATCGCAAGCATGAGATTTGAAGGGAGGTCTTGCTTTCTTGAAATGCCGCCATCTCTTTGGCATCTATCACATGCCTTGGCGAACTCATGAGCATCTTGATGGATAGTTGACCAATAGTAGCCACATTGTAATATCTTGTGAGCGGTCAGGATACCATTATGATGTCCACCTACGGGTAAAGAATGACATGCCTCCAAAACACTCAACATCTCAACTTCTGGCACACAACGCCGAATAATCCCATTGGCACAACTCCTATACAAGTATGGCTCATCCCAAAAGAACTTTTTCACATCATACATGAACTTTTATTCTTTGATGAAAGGAAAAGTCCGGTGGGATGATATCGCTAGCCAGATAATTCGCAAAATCTGCGAACCATGGAATCAAGTCTTGAGAGACGGCCAATACATGGTCATCGGGGAAAGTATCATCAATTTAAGTTTTATCCCCCAATTCTCTCATTGCTTCATCTTCTAAACGGGACAAATGATCAGCAACTTGATTTTTGGTCCTTTTTCTATCAATCACCTCAAAGTCAAATTCTTGCAATAGTAATACCAACGAATCAACCTCGGTTTTGCATACTTCTTTGCCATGAAATATCTCAAAGCAAAATGATCAGTATGCACTATAACCCTAGTTCCAAGCAAATATGAGCGAAAATTTCTCAAAAGCAAAGACTACTGCAATAAGTTCTTGCTCAGTCACAATGTAGTTCTTTTGGGCTTCATTTAGGGCTTTACTAGCATAGTAAATGGGGTGAAGGATTTTGTCCCTTCTTTGCCCCAATACCACACCAAGAGTAATCCTACTAGCATCACAAATTACATCAAATGACTTGCTCCAATCCGGCGAAATAATGATAGGTGCAGACACCAACTTTTCTTTCAACTCACCAAATGCCTTAAGACAGGATTCATCAAAATAAAATTTACACTATTTCTCAAGCAACTTGCACAAAGGATGCACAATTTTTGAAAAATCCTTGATGAACCTTCGGTAAAACCTGCATGCCCAAGAAAGCTTCTCACACCTTTGACAGAGATAGGTGGGGGAAGTCTCTCTATAACCTCGAATTTAGCTCGATCAACCTCTATGCCCTTCTCTATAATGCGATGACCCAATACAATACCCTCTTTCACCATGAAGTGACATTTTCCCCAATTTAGTACTAGATTGAGTCTTCACACCTCTTAAGAATCTCAGACAAATGACTCAAACTCCGCTCAAAGGAGTCACCAACCACAGAAAAATCATCCATAAACATCTCAATAGTGTCCTCCACCGTATCGGAAAATATCAACATCATACATCTCTGAAATGTGGTGGGTGCATTGCACAACCCAAATGGCATTCTTTTGAACGCAAAGGTCCCATATTTACAAGTAAAGGTGGTTTTCTCTTGATCTTCCGTTGTAATAGAAATCTGGTTATACCCCGAATAACCATCAAGAGAATAGTACCACCCCTTTTCGGCAAGTCTATCCAACATCTGATCCATGAAGGGCATAGGAAAATGGTCTTTTTCGGTCCATGCATTTAATTTCTGGTAATCCATACACACCCTCCAACCAGTCACTGGTCTCATTGGAACAAGATCATTTTTCTCATTGGGGACCACAATCATTCCCCTTTTCTTAGGTAAACACTGAACAGGGCATACCGAACTACTATCAGCGATTGGATATATCAATCTAGCATCTAACCACTTAATAATTTCCTTCTTCGATACCTCTTTTATAGGTGGATTTTGACGTCTCTTATGCTCAATACTTGGCTTATGATCAGGCATGAGTTGGATTTTATGAGAATAAATACCGGGAGGGATCCTAATATATCCACAATAGTCCACATAATAGCTCTTTTGAACCTTTTTAACACTTTCACCAAACTCTCAACTTGATGCACATTCAAATCTGATGTAATATTAACCGGCAAAGTATCATCTTTTCCCAAGAATACATACCTCAGATGAGGTGGTAGAGGCTTAAGTTCTAATTTTGGAGCTTCCTCAATAGACGGTTTCGCGGGTGGAGATTCGTGATGTTGCATATCTAACTCAAATTTATTTTGTTTAAAACAAACATTGCCTTGATCAAGTGCCGCGACCAATGACTCATACTCATCAATTCCATCACCATCAAAATTCATGATCACTGCCGCCAATGCTTCTACACCCAGACGCTCTTCAATTTGTACCTCAGACGACTCTTCAAATCTGTAGGATATAGCAGATACCGATTGGATCTCACCACTTTGCCTTATGGACCTACAAATGTTGAAGGTCACTTCTTCATTGTTCAACCGGAATTTCATCTGCCCTTTTTTCATATCAACCAGGGTCCTACCCGTACCGAGAAATGGCCTCCCAAGAATAATTGTCACCTCAAAATTGGCCTCACAATTAAGAATCACAAAATCGGCCGAAAATATGAAGGATTCCACTTTTACTAGCACATCATGGAGTATACCAATGGGCCTTTTTACCGTTCGATCGGCCATCAGTAGCTGCATCGTAGTGGGATTTGGGTTACCCAAACCCAATTTCTTGTAAATTGAGAGGGGCATGATATTTATGCTTGCCCCAAGATCACATAATGCTTTCGCAAAATGTAATAACCCGATTGTACAAGGAATAGGGAAAGCACCCGGATTTTCTTTCTTTTGCACTAGAGATCTTGTAGCCATGACACTACAGTGTTGCATTCTATCATCATCCTTAAAAGTGACTAATCTTTTCTTTGTAACCAAATCTTTCTTGAACTTGGCATAACCGGGCATTTGTTCAAGAGCTTCTACCAAAGGGACATTGATAGAAAGTTGTTTCAGCATCGTTATAAAACCGGTATTTAACATCTTCAGTCTTTTTTGCTGACCTTTGTGGTAAAGGAGGTGGTGGTGTAGGCATGGAGGTCTCTTTTTGGGGCACCTCAACATTTTTTACCGTTTTATCTTCTAACTCACAACTAACCTCCACCATTATATCATCATCTCTTATCACCTTTTCTAGACCAGACGGCATAGGTGGGTCAATGGTTTGCTTACCACCTCGAGTAGTTATTGCCATAAAATACCCATCATTTTTTGGATTTTAGACAGTGTTGATAGAAAGAGTGCACGGTTGCCGTGTGTTCACAGTTGCAGACAATTGGGCCATTTGCAACTCAAGATGCTTAATCGAGATTGCATGTTTATTAACTTTCTGCCCTATACCTGCGAAGTCATTCCTTAACTATTTATTGTACTCATTACTAGAATCAAACCTCCTCAGCATTTTCTGCATCATATCCTCAACTCACGCCATACTACTTCCACCATCCCTACGAGCAACTTCACGATTTTGAGGTGGAACGTAGGGCCCACTCCTATCATATCTGTTACCATAATTACCCCAGTTGAAGTTGTTGTTGCGATTGTAATTACCATATCGGACATAATGACCCTCGAGGTTATAATTACTATAGTTCCGACCTTGGTTTCCTTGACTTGGTGCCAATTCTCCTATTTGGAGCCTTGGTCGTTCGGTCGGAAACCCCCCGTCTGATCATTCACTGCATAGGAGTCCTCCACATAGTAATATTCATCATTAAGCTGTGGTGGTTTAGACTAGTAGTTCACCACAATTACCTTTTCCGCACCCCCAATAACATGTTTCAACACCAACCCAAGCTCAGTTCTCATTTGATCCATCTCCTCACAAAGATCATCCACGATTGATTTGTGTGCGGATTGGACTTTGAAGGTGTTTCTCCAAGTATCTGACTTTCTAGTACTCCAAGCTTTATTATTTCGAGAGATTTTCTCTAACTTTTAAGCAATTTCAGCATAAGGACACTCCCCATAAGAACCACCTGCTATTATATCCAAGACCGCTTGTTATTATCATCTTGTCCCTGATAGAAATACTTTTTCAAAGACTCATCATCTATCCGGTGATTCGGAACACTTCGCAAGAATGAAGTGAACCTATCCCAAGAACTGCTAAATGAACTCTCGGTAGTGCCACAAGATTGTTCACTCTGTCTTTGTGGTTTAGTTTCTTAGACACCGGGTAGTAGCGTGCTAAAAAAGCATCCCTCAGTTGATTTCAAGTCAATATTGAGTTATACGGGAGCTCAGTAAACCAGATAGCATTCTCTCCCGTTAGTGAGAGAGGAAAAACTCTTAACTCGAATACATCCATATTAAAATCGGGCCTCCCTATACTAATTTTGCACACTGCCCTTACCTTAGCGATGTGGGCATATGGATCCTCAGAAGGTAGCCCTGAAACTAAATCTCGAGCAGTGAGCATTTGCATCAGCTTACTAGTTACCATAAAAGTGTGGCCGTGTGGTAGAGTGGACAAGACGAGTGGCCCATCAGAGTCTGCGATATTTTCATAGCCCCTATAGTACTCTTGAGGGCGTGGAGAGGGAGGTTGTCTCCGTATTTCACCTTCCCCACAAATATCAAGTAATACAGGGTCACGAGCGTCGACAAATGGTGGCATTTGCGGGTCGACCTCATCACCTTGGATACCCAAATTCTGATTCA
Organism: Solanum arcanum; assembly: GCA_027789145.1. Classification (NCBI taxonomy): domain Eukaryota; kingdom Viridiplantae; phylum Streptophyta; class Magnoliopsida; order Solanales; family Solanaceae; genus Solanum; species Solanum arcanum. The sequence continues at coordinate 22,644,426 of CM050943.1, forward strand.
TTCTTCTTAAAGTACGATCTAGTTCAGGGTCAGGTGTGGTATTCCTCTACTCCGTGTGTTTGGCATGTAAGGAAGTTAGACCTGCAGGAGACAAAAATAAATAGAAAAAGTAAAATTAGGAAAATATTAACTAAACTTCGGTAATAAGCTTAAAGTTAATCTAAAAGCCACTTTCCCCGGCAGCGGCGCCAAAATTTGATACACTCAAATTTACATTTCGAAAAGAAGTAAAAGCAGTCGCAAAAATTAAAGAACCCAACTAGTGAGGTTTGGATCGTTCTCACGAGAAAAATGGTTTAGACTTAACTTTATTCTATTATTACTTCTATTTCATAAATTATTTCTCAAAAACAAATAACTAAAGGGGGTTTTGATTAATAAAAGCAATTAGCTAAATTAAAGTAAACAAGTGAACGGTTCAAATATTGGAGTTTAATCAAGTAATGAGAGTAACTTGGGAGTAAGTGTTCCCCACAGGCTCGTAACTCAGTAATTCTAGCTATAACAATCCTTCCCTAGTATCTTTCATGCAAAGTGATAAATTAGGTATCTCTAAATCCTTGGTCCGACATCTAGAGAATTTCACTCCGTACCTTGGTCTGGCTACGTGTGTTGCTTTATTTAATTTTATTTTTACCTCATATTAAGCATCATATTCGATATTTTACTAATTTTTAACTTCGTACCAACCGACACTAGCCTATTAGATAGTATAAACTAAATCTATGTTGATAATTCTTTTCCTAATATCTACTTTCTTGGTTCAGCAAGTAGCAATAAGGCGAGTTCTTACGTTGGTCATCCGTTAAAATGACTTCTAAGTGAAAGAATTAGCAATACATGCCAGACAGTATTCTAGAATTGTTATTTTAGCTAGATTTTACCTTGTTATTTACCCATGGTTCCCACAACCCTAGTTATGGAGTTTAGTTACCCATGCTAATAATTACACATTTCATATTGATAATATAAGAATTCATGCGCTTACTTTTATGAGAATTAAGAAAATCCCAAAATTCACTTGAATAATTGACAAAAACACCAACAATTGATTCTGGAAAAGTATGATCAAATACCAAAATCAAGAGTTCAATGCTTTAACAAGAGAAATAAAAAATATCCAAAAGTCTAACCCCCAAAACTAGGTTTGTCAAAGTATTTATAATAAAATAAAACCTAATAAAAGAAGGACTGTATTTAAGGCAAATCTATCCAAAACGCGTCTGAATCGACGATCCCTGCGACGGACCGTCGTGGACTACGTCATTCCATGTTGGCATAATTTTTCTGCTACTTTCTTCGTCAACTTTCTGTTACCCTCGACGGACTGATATGACGGACCTTTACAAGCACAATGGTCCATCGAGGGGATCTGTTCCACAACACTTAGAAATTTCTTGAAATTTGTTAGTGGAACTACTCTCTGACAACCACGACGAATATGCAGGATGGATCGTCATGGCTATAACGGTCCGTCATGAGTTTCCATATTCCCACACTTGTTCAGACTTCCCCAACTTCCTTCACCAGCCATTTTCTTATCACTACGGGCCACCTACGGACCGTTACAGTCACGACAGATCGTCGTGGCCTCCGTAGGTGGTAACTTCTGCAATTTATGCTCAAATCCTCCGCGTTCTCCTTTGGACAGATTTTCTGTAAATAGAGAGAAACCTAAATAAAAAAATCAATACAAAAAGGCTTAAGACACACACTATACTTAAGGAAAATACATTGAAAGTACAGTGAGACCACGGTACATCAGTTATAGAGACATTTAAGTTTAAGAAAGAAGTTTAAGGAATCTCCATGGAAATAGTAGGTCAGAAGCAATGAAATTTTATAAATTCTAAGAACTTATAAAGAATAACATTAGACATTAAAAAAGAGACTAAAAAGCCTCAAACAATAACATTCCCAGGTAAAGTGTAATATCACTTCCATACAAAAATATAAGTAATTCAAATGGAGGACATTCGACTCCTTTATTATGACCCTAAAATTGTTAGTATCATAATAATTTTCCTCATCGTCTTAGTATAGTCATTGCTATTGTTTAGGTTTCACTTCAGCAACCTAACTTATTGGAACTGAACCATAGTTATTGTTATGGTTATATTATGTTGTTACAAAGAATTAATGTTATTATCATCCAAGCAGTAAGCGACATCATTCATAACTGGATATTCTAGACAGAAAATTAGTGCTTGAACTCACAAATATAAATAATTAATAATAAAGATAACCTTACTTTCCTAACAATCAAGAAGAAAAATGCATGTTGCTTAACATATTTTTCAAAAAGATAGTCTGTCAGTCTATCCAAGTTTACAGTTCACAAATTTAATTGAAAAACAAGACAAAAGAAAGAGCTATTACTTGTTTATCAACAAAACCAAAAAAAAACTTTATGAAAAGAAAGAGTTATCACTACGGCAAAATGATCTTTAGTGACAATTATAAATGTACCCAGAAAAAAGTTCATAGGAACATTGAATCTAATGAAAATTAATTAATGTAGGTAAAGACTCTAGCACTTTTAATTACTGTGCATATTTATTGCCGATAAAGAATATTTTTATTTCAGTGTAATTTGGACATTTATTAGTTCAAGAAAATTTGATCTCTTATTATGCCTAAAAAGAAGAGACGAATAAATATGACAAACTAATAGTCTCTATGCTAATTTCTAGGCTGGGTACAATGGCATATAAAGTGTTTGTACCTAAGAATGAGGAATAAAAATAATATACTAATTGTTACAAAGAAGAGAGAAATATGTTTGGTTCTTTTAACAAACTTCAGCATTGGTGGCGTATTAGTTATCACATATATATTTATTGTTCTGTGCTATCAAATATAGCACAACCCACAAGAATTTATTCCATAAAGTGTATGAATAAAACTACATAAAGAGACAAAATAGAAGATAAATTTTCAATTATCCTCACTGAAATTTTTTACTAAATTAAAAAAAGACACCAAAATAGAAAAAAGAAATGACAATAGATACATGAATTACTTTGACTTACAATAAAACTAAGCTTCATTAGATAGAAGGAAGAAAACTTTGGAATGAATGCTTAATTAATGTATTTAAATTCAACTCTCCTACACAGAAAAAATCTACAAACAATAGTGACAAATAAATTTTTGTCATTAAATAACCAAATAAATGGATCCAACCATTTCAGTAGTTTTATGAATTGTGGACTGAGAGGTTCAATAGTAGTAATGTCACATTGCGATCAAAGCCATTTTTCTTTATTTATATGAAGAAACCTGTAGGAAGGGAAGAAAGGAAAGATCGATTTTCAATCATCCTTGCTGAAATTTTTCATATAATTTAAAAAAGGTCACCAAAATAGTAAAAAGAAATTGTCATAGTTACATGAATAACTATTACTTATAGTAAAGATTAATCTCCATGAAGTAGTAGGAATAAAACTTTAAGGAATGAAACAATCTTCATCAGAAGCATAATTAAAGTATTTGAATTCGATTATCCTAGAACGAAAAAAATCCTACAAATAATAGTGGCAGAAACTCCCTCTATTTATATTAAACAAAGTGTAGGTCAGAACTCTTTGGAAAAGATAGAACACTTCGGAAATGTCACAACCTTATATAAAAGTGACAACTTTTCATAAAAGTCGTAACTTTTTCTAAAGGTCGCAACATTTCATAAAAGTCACAAATTTTCATAAAAGTCACAACTTTTTATTAAAGAGGAAGACTAGTTTTTGTAATAAATAAATTTAAAGGGGAATCTCTTTTTGTGGTGGCGCCACGTAGGCGGGTCTAGGATTCTCTTTTATAATTTATATAATTATTTATTAATTCAAATTGACCCCTTTTCATAATTGTTTTTAGTAAAAATATTCTCTTTCACTAGTTATTAATCTCTTGATATGAGTATTACATACTTATTCATTATCAATTAATATAATTGAATTATGAACATGACATAAATATTATGAAGAATATTTTAAATAGTAATATTTTAAAAATATAAGTTCTAAAAATGATGAATATTATTATTAGAGTTTTATTTTATTTTAAAGGTTCTTTCGATCTTCACAGACGTTCTTACTAAGTAAGATGACTAGGCAGAAATTACATTTCTTTCTTTCCCTATTATATATTTGCATCAACATATTAAGTTAATGGAATATGAATTAATTTAATACTATTGGATGGTTTATTCAAGCTCAAATTTTTCATATTATTTTTTTTCCTTAAAGTTTTAACAAATAAGACCTCTAATTCTTAAAAGGAAATAAAAATTGAATTGTTTAATTATCTCGAAATATCTAAAAGAACTTATTACCGACATGCATGTTTCACTGATTTGTTTATAAAAGTGAAAAAAGATTAATAACCCGAATTGCAACTCAAAATTAAAGCAACCGATTCTTTTATTTTACTTGAAAGATGTGCCACCCACGACCTTCAAATTCTAGATCGGCCTCTTCTCATCCGTAACCCAAAATTATAAAATAAGAAATATAAAGTATAAGTAATTGGCTTAAACAACTGCGCTCACAAAATCGGGTGGTGATTTGCTTGTTTTGGCATTAATAAATTTATATCGCATTACAAACACAATTTATTTATAATTAGTAGTCATTGTAGAATTTTTATGTCGCCAAACTAAGAAAGACTCATCAGAATTAGTGGAAACAACTATAAATGCCTTGTATTTGGATAGATTGTACATATTATACTCCTTGAGTTCGATCCTTCCCTAAAGTCTAGACCACCGCCTTGTCAACGCAAGTTGCTTTGCGCATCAAACTTTTTTTTTTAAAAAAAAAATTGTATACAAAAATTCTAGATATAAGGTTGCTTTGAATAAAAAGCGCATATTTTGTTCAACGTATAATTATTTCTTAAAAGGTAAAATCTTAGTTGCTTTGAATTTATTTTATATAATTCAAATAAGGATGGATTTAATGCATAAATTTTGTTAATTTTAGAATCTAAAATATTAGAAAAATAATCTATTTTGTCAATTGTGAACTCTACTTTAAAAGGATGAAAAGGTGAAAGTACATTTTTTATGAGGCTTCGTACTTTAAAATTTAGTAATAACTTAGTTTTTTTTATTTTTTTATTTTATTATTTATGAGATAATTTCAATTCAAACAGATTTCTTTTTCTCTTAATCTACTCGTCTAGTCACACATTTCTATTAAATTGAAATGAAAGGAATAATGTGAATTTCACTAAAGAAAGTGGAAAAACTTAATAAATTAAGACAACTTAAAGTATGTTGTGTTTTTATATAATTTTTTGATCGTACAATTTTCTTATATAGTGAGTTGAAAAATTGTTATGGGTAATGAATAGCCATAAATATGGGAAGGCTCGTTTGGTCAGTTTGGACTTACTCGTAATTTAATAGAGATGGACTATGATTTTTGGGGTCCATTTAAGAAAAAAAACTTTTTAGCCCGGTCTGAATAAGCCTGCTAATTTGTAGAGCTTGAGAAATATAGGTAGGGTCGGTTCGTGGGCCACTAACAATTAATTAAAAAGTATAATATAATACTAAAATTTAAAATTAAAGAGAGTCCAAACTCAAAACAATTAAGTTTATATTTCTATTTAGATATTTATACTTTTACTTGAAAAAAACATAATAAAACATTAGTAAAGATAATTTTATTTGTGGATTTGATTGACACGCAGTAACATTAACCTAATGTAATATTGTTATGTTGATATTTATGATAATATTTAAATTATAATTTATAATTTAATTTAATAATCATAAAAAATATAATTTTTTAAAAAGTGGGTAGGCCTGGAAAGACTGTAGCCCACGTATTTGTGGGTTGAGCCAACCATATTCTGGCCCACATAAAAATAAGCTAGCCAGTTTGGTCCGTAAAATATCAAAACATGTATGAGTTAGCCCGGATGAAGTGGGCTAGCCCATATTGACATCTCTAATATTGAGTTAGCTTACTAAAAAAAGGATTGTAATAAGTTAACAAAATAGAAATCGATTTACAAAGTCTTAAATGTGTAACTTTTAAATAGTTCAAATAAGGAATGATTTTTTTAAGAACAAAATTCTAGTCAATTCTAAATTACTAATTATATGATGTTCTTATGTCTTATAAATAAAAAAAAAATGGTTTCTAATTGTAGACTTAGACAACTAAAAGACTCATAAGGATTCAAAATAAGATTTTGCTACAATAACAATTATAACGACATGTGTACATACATAGAACGAGTTGAAATGAAGAAATACTCATCCATGTTGTTCGATGTAAAGCCCAATACATTTTGTGTAAGGTAGAAGAAATACATGTTGTGAACTCTTTATCAGTTGTTATTGTGTTTGTTTCATAGACTCTTGGCTAAATCTTTAAACTCTTATCAAATATCCAGCTTTGAACTAAATAAGTCTTCATGAAGGTCGATTTCTTGGCATTTGTGAGATTTAAAATGCCTTGATGGAATTCACTCAAGCTCATTGAGGTAATGTGTAGTGTGACGAAAAACAGAAGACCACATGTAAGCTCATCGACGAAAGGATATGCATAGAGTATAGTAAAGAACTTCTTATCTTGTAAAGGAAGAAACCTTCGACAAGGCAATATTATTTTGAAGGAGTATGCTTTGAAGTTCACTCAATTGGCTAAGTATGCTCTGACTATGGTTGTTTATTCTAGGGCAAGAATGAGTATGTTTGTGCTAGGTGTGTCTGATATGTTGTAAAGGACTGTCGTACCACCATGTTGATAAAAGAGATAGGTATTTCTCGTTAAATGATACATGCACAACAAAATTGAGAGAAGAAGCTCAAAGAAAGGGAAAAAGGGTCAAAGAGGGTAAGGACCGGTGATGGTGACGTTTCTCATCTAAGTTTAGTGGACAAAGGCATCATCAATTCTAGAAAAAGTTTTCCGGACAAGGTTCTTCTAATGATTCAACTCCTAAGTTCAACAAGGATAAGGTGTCTAACCCCAAGCCCCAAGGAGGTGGTAATGAACCCTCTATCCCCACTTGCACTAGGTATGGCAAGAAACATGATGGAAATTATTTGGCCGGTACGGATGTTTGCTTTGGTTGTGGAAAGAGTGGTCACAAAGTTAAAGAATATTATCCGTTCCAAGATAGCAAGGGTAAGGATGACAGGAAAACTCAACCTAATAGTTCCATTTCGGGTGCTCTGAAGCAAAATAGGTTTCATTCTCTTTAGACTCAACAAGATCGTGAAGGTTCACTTGATATGGTAACCGTTATGTTGAAGTCTTTCATCTTACTGTTTATATTTTACTTGATTCAGATTCTACCTTATCATTTTTTACTCCTTATGTGGCCATGAGATTTGATCTTGGACCCAAAATCCTTTCTAATCCCTTTCATTCTCTACTCTCGTGGGTGATGCTATGTTGGCTACATAAGTATATCAAAATTGTCCTATTTTCTTTTCTCATAGATCTACTCATATTGATATTGTAGAGCTTGATATGTTAGATTTTGATGTTATTCTTAGCATGTATTGGCTTCATGAATGTTATGCTTCTATAGATTGTACGACCCGATTGATCACTTTCAAAGTTCCAAATGAACCTATCATATCATGGGAAAAGGGAAACTACGTCCTTAAGGGTAACTTGCCTATAATATAGGAAATGATTTCTAAGGTCTACATTTATCATATTGTTCTGTTTGGGGATATCGGTTTCGATGATCTTCTCGATGTTCCTCCCGAGAGGGAATAGACTTTGTCATTGACCTTTATCTCTATTCCTCCTTACAGACCATATGGCCCCCAACAGAACTATAGAAGTTAAAGGACCAATTGCCAGATCTTTTGGATTAGGATTTTATTAGTCTGAGTATCTCTCCATGGGGTGTTCTGTCTTTATCAATTATAAAAAAATGATTTTCTTTGAATGTGCATCGATTATCAACAATTGAATAAGGTTACCTTTTAAGAATAAGTATCTTACTCAAAGGATATATAATTTGTTTGATCAACTCCAAGAAGCAAGTTACTTCTCTAAGATTGAACTTTGGTCGGGTTATCACTATTTGAGGCTAAAGGAAGATGACATTCCTAAAATGACTTTTCAAACATTGTATGGTCATTATGAGTTTTTTGGTGATGCTTCTTGATTTGTCTAGTGCCCTGACAATATTTACAATTTGATGAATAATTATTTTAGAAATACATTGATATGTTTATCGATGATATCTTAATTTACTCATGGAGTGAAGAAGATCATGTTGAGCATTTAAGGATTGAGGTGAAAATTCTCAAGATCGTGATTGTATGCTAAGTTTAGCAATTGTGAGTTCTCGTTGAGGTACGTTGCTTTCCTAGGCCATATTGTCTCCGGTGAAGATATTCAAGTTGATCCGCTACAAATTTACAGAGTCTATTGGGTTTGATCGGTTACTATAGAAGGTTTGTGGAAGGATTTTCCTCTATTGCTTCACCTTTAATGACATTGACTCAAAAGAGGTAAAAAAATTATGAAAGATATCTTGTGACAAGAGTTTCCCAGAATTGAAGGATAGACTTCACCTTGTCCTTTATTTTGATGTTACCAAAGGATTGAATGTTTTGTGATTTATTATTATGCTTCACGTACTAGTATTGGTTGTGTTATGATGCAACATGCAAAAATCATTGCTTTTTCTTTATGGCAATTGAAGGTGCATGAAAAGAATTATTTGACTCATGATTTGAAATTAGAACCAGTGGTATTTGCTCTAAAAATTTGGAGACAATACTTGTATGGTGTTCATGTAGATGCATTAACCGAGCAAAATAGTTTGAAGTATGTGCCCATTCAAAAGGATTTGAATCATCGCCAAAGGAGGTTACTTGAGTTATGAAAGGACTATGACATGAGTGTCCTATATCATTACGAAAAGGAGGTTTTGGCGACAGATGCTCTTAGTCGATTATTGATAGGTACTGTGCTCATATTGGGGATGATAAAGAGTTAGTTCGGGTTGTTTATAAATTGGTCCGATTGGGTGTTCATTTGGTTAATTATAATCAGGGTGTTGTTGTTTTTCATAATGGTTCAAAATATTCTTTTGTATCGGATGTGAAGGTTAAGAAAGATCTTTATCGGGTACTAGTTCACTTAAAGAAGGAAGTTTTTAAAAAAGCTATTGAGGATTTCTCTCAAGGGTGAAATAGTGTTTTCGACACTAAGGTCGACTATGTGTTCTAAATGTTGATGAGTTGAGTAATCAGATTTTGACGGAAACCCATAGTTATCGGTATTCTACTTAACTAGGAAACACTAAGATGTACCTTTATTTATGAAAATTCTATTGGTGGAATGGGATGAATAAGGATATTGTGAAATTTGTGTCCAAATGTTTGAATTGTCAAAATAATAGTTGTGCATCAAAAACTGGGTGGTTTGGCTCAAAACATTACTACCCCATTATCTCCGATCGATGTACTCAATTTACATCTTTGTTTTGGAAGTCATTTCCATGAAGGTCTTCATCCTGAAGTGTAACTTAGCACAACTTTTAATCCTCAAACAGATGGGAAATCTGAGCATACATTTCAAACCTCAGAGGATATGCTTAGAGCTTGTGTAATTAATTTCAAAGGAAATTAGGATGATCATATGCCTTTGATCGAGTTTTCTCACGACAATAATTATCATTCTAGCAATGGAATAACACCGTTTGAGGCTTTCTATGGTAGGAGATGTAGGTATCATTTAGGTTGGTTTGAAGCTGGTGAGGTTAATTTGATAGGGACTGGTTGGTGCATGAGGCTATTAAAAAGGCTCAACTTATTTGTGAGAGGTTGAAAATGGTTCAAAATTTAAAGAAGTCTTATTGTGATGTTAAGAGAAGATAACTAGATTCTGATGTTAAGAGAAGATGACTGGAATTTGACGTTAACTACTAGGTCTACTTGAAAATTCACCTATGAAAGGTCTAATGAGATGTGTAAATAAAGGTAAATTTAGTCCCCGATATTTTGGCTCCTATCAAATTTTGAGGCATATTGACAAAGTTCTTATGAACTTGAGCTGCCTAATATTTTCTTGTGAAGGTTCTTTGGAGGAATAAATTAGTTGAGGGTGATACTTGGGAGGTCAAAACTGATATGATTTCCTGGTATCTTATCTCTTTCCATCCTCTCTTACACTAGCTTAAGGTATTAGTTCCTCATGGTGTATTCTTTTGGATTCATGCGTTTTAGTCATTCTCATATTTCCATATTCATGCATTTTCATGAAAACTTGATTTTTGATGTTATGATTCAGCTTGGAGTAATATCTCCATGTTTACATGCATTTTTATGAAATTTGCGTTCATGTTGGGTCGCTAGCTTCTCTCCTACTCGATTCATGTTATCTTGAGTTTCAGTCGATGATGAATTTTCTCAAGGGGATATTGTAAAACCTTGAAAGTTAGAAAAATAAAAAAAAATATGAAAAAGGGCTACTAACACAATTCCACAAAACTATTCTACGATTTTTAGAAAGTTCCATGGGTAGTAAACAAGTCTTGTAAGAAGTGATAAATTATTTTGGAAATCAAGCCCAATAACCCATTCTACAATTGACCAGAATAGACCGAATGGACTACGGACCGTAGAAAGGTCACAAACTAAATTTTGAGTTGAAAGTTGAGGCCTACGAATGTGGTCTACGGACCGTAGGAAGTTTGAAGGTCCATAGAAATGAGCCGTAGGATTTGCCTTTGATTTTAGTCCCCGTTCACTTGACATAAGGTTTACTAGTATGGTTTGTAAGTCACAATTGTACAACTAAACGACAGTTATTTTAGATGTGTTGGTCTTTTCCTATGCATCTAATTCCTATACTACATCATTTTTTTCTATAAATAAACCTCTGTAAATGATTTTACCCCTAAATCTACTACTTCCTAAATCATTCAATCAAATCCCAAAATCTTCTCCAAGATTTTCTTCAAAATCCTCTATCTAGATTAAGGAAGAAGAAGCTCGGATTTCCAAGTCAAGTATCATTTTCATCAATTTCTTAAGAATTGTATATCAAGGTATGTAGGGCTTCATCAATAGGTTCTATTTACCTATTGAGGTTAAAGGTCTCTCAATTCTCCAAGTCAATTTTCAATTGAATTGATTAGGTTTTCACTTAATTTTTTATGGGTTCGATTGGTGTTGATTCGATTGTTCAATTTTGATCTTATTATGATTATGTTGAATTAATTACATCACTTACAACTGTTTTCACATAAACTCATGCATTGATCATAATTTTGCCTATGAACCCTAATATATATATATTTATGAGGGATAATGCCCAAGTACCCCCTCAACCTATGCCCGAAATCTCAGAGACACACTTATACTATACTAAGGTCCTATTACCCCCCTGAACTTATTTTATTCATAATTTTTTACCCCTTTTCGACCTACGTGGCACTATCTTGTGGGTCCAACGATGGTTGACTTTTTTTTTCAAACTAGTGCCACGTAGGCTAAAAAGGGGTAAAAATTACTTATAAAATAAGTTCAGGGGGTAATAGGACCTTAGTATAGTATAAGTGTGTCTCTGGAATTTCGGGCATAGGTTGAGGGGGTACTTGTGCATTATCCCTATTTATGAAGAATCTTGAATCTATAAATGATGTTTTTATCAAGCTACGCATGATTTATGGAAAGAAAGGTTTTATGATCTAGGTTTATAGAAATAAAGATTTTATGGAAAGAAAGGTTTCATGTTTGTTTTCCCTATGACATGATGTTTTTAATATGTTTTAACTTGGAGTCGATGTTCCTCTTTGGTTATGAGCATTTTAATGAAGTTGCATTCATGTTGGGTTGTTAGTTTTTCCTACTTGTTTTGATGCTACCTTGAGTTCCATTTGAGAAATAATGTTGCAAGGGAGAGATATTGTAACAACCCAAAATTTGAAAAGGGTTACAGTGAGTTAACAGGAAATCATAAATCCTCCAGGAACTCTAATCGGTTCATTTAGGACATCTCTGGCCATTTAGGGAAAGTGGTCTATATGTTTATGGAAGCCATGATATGTGGTGATCTATACGTCTCCCTAAACGAATAGTGAAGAGTTGTACTGACCGTTTATGGGTCCATAGGTAACTCGTCAATTTTTAAGTTAGGGTTGTTTTAGTCTTTCCCTGATGTACATGATTCCCAAGCTATGTAATCTAACCCCTATTATAATCCCTATATAAGTGATTTAAGTCCTAAAACTATCCATCCTAAATCATTCATCAAATTCTTAAATTTCCCTCCAAGTTCATCCCCCAAAAATTCTCTTAAAGCTAAGGTTTTAGTTCAAAATCTCCAATTCATCATAGCTTTTGGGCATTAACCACTATGGTATATCAGTATTCACCCATAGAGTCTTTTTCTCCACAAGGTTTCTAAAATCTCCAAGTTTTACAAGTTAAATTCTCAATTCAAAGTTAGGGTTTTATTCAATCTGTATGGGTTCTTTTCAATTATGATTAAATTACTTGTTTCCTATATTCCATATATGATCTATGATTTTTAAACTTTGAACACATGATAATTCTTATGAATTATGAAATATGAATTTATGAAGATGTGTATCCTTTTATGAAGTTGATGGAAATGATTTGAGGATGCTTTGAGATTGAAGTATCAATGTCGTTGTTGTGAAGGTTTTATCATATATGAATTCATAAGGTTGAAATATTTTCTCACCCAAGTTAATTAAAGTATTAGGAGCTATTCTATAAGAACTTTAACATAAATTGATTTCTTAATTGTATATTTCCACAAATGTTAATATGATTATGACTAATGAATATTTCGTGAGATTTTAATTATCACTGAGCTGGATTTTAGATGAAGGTTTCTATTTAGCGTCCGTGGACCTTTAGTAGTAATCCATAAGTCCTAGAACTATGTGCCGCCCAAAGGATTTCCTAAAATAGACATTACCTAGTGGATCCACTTGAGCTCAGATTTATGGTTCTTACCTTGTCAAGTTAGGAAATCTCATTTTGGAGTGGGATAAACACCAAAATTCATGTTATAGCTCAATATTCTATGTCGGTTATGTCACCTTCCGAGCCTATCCTTGACGTGGCTGGCTCCCAATGACCATTGCTAGCATCGAGCCAACTCTTGACTTGTCTTACTTAACTCAGTGGAATACTTAACTCAATATAACGCAAAAAATATTCTCACAAGGATAACTTAAAATAAATGTCTTGGCCAAAATGACATTTAAATATCAAAATAGAATATCTGAAATGCAAGATAAAGAGAGACTCAAAAGTGAACTATCTGTCTGACTATTTGTCTATGAAGCCTCTATAATACTAAGATGGATGTTAGGACAGACCCTACAACATCCTATAAAAGAAAACTAAAAAGCAGTAAATATGTGTCCTACAAAATGCTAGGAGGCTCACCACTGCCTCCGAGTGCTCTGCTGAATCAATGAGGCGCTAGATAATATTGATCCTCGTCACCTACGTTTGCATCATAATACGATGCAGATCAACTGGCATCAGTACATTGAATGTACGAGTATGCGAGTTGGCATAGTAACAAAACTTAAGCTTGAAAAGAGTAAAAGGGAACACTTACCTTGGCTCTGCTCAACTCATGAAATATTGAACTTAATATAAAGTAATAATAACATATGATATATATATATATATATATATATATATATATATATATATATATATATATATATATATATATATATATATATATATATATATATCTATATATATATATATATATACATATATATATATATATCATATGTTATTATTACTTCATATTAAGTTCAATATTTCATGAGTTGAGCAGAGCCAACTTATATATATATATATATATATATATATATATATATATATAAAAGTGATTCAATAACAACTTAGTTCGTTAAAGAAATGCAACAAAAAAACTCAACTTTACTTATATATGAAAGTAATATAGTTTATGTGGGCGATTCTCTAATCGACAACCACCACAAGGAGCCTTAGTGGTTATACAAAGTCTTGCCCACGCTGGCAGAACCGTCCTATACTTTGTTATCGCATATAACTCCTTAACTTAGTGGATCCACTAGCTTAACTTACGTAATAATCTAAAAAGTATGATTCGTTAACACTCATGATGGCTACATGATTTACATGGAGACTTGAGTTAATATGAACTCTTATCCTCACACCTTTGCTTAATACTACTGAAAAAATATACTTTAGCTCATGCTTTTAAAAACAACTTCCTTTCTTTGGGTTGAGATAATTTCTCAACACTTAGCTTTAAAATTTTCTCTTGGAATTAGTGTTTCTTTTTCTTGTTCAAATCTCTTTTGGGAATAATAGTTTCCTTTTAACTTAAATGTGAAAACATTCATAAGATTTTAGGGAATACTTAGTTCCCTTATAAATTTTGAGAAATAAACTCAACTCTTTACTTTTTGCTTAACTTGAAAGCTTGAGTTTTAATCAACTCTTAGGGAATACTTAGTACCCTTATATTTCTTTGAAGGAAAGACTACAACTTTTACTCTTCAATTTAACTTGAATCTTGAGCCATAAAATGAAGTTAAAATTTTTTAATAAAGACTCTTGAAATTCCTTAAGAACTTTAATTTGGACTAGTTTCTTAACCTTAGACTTGACTCTTAACTTCCTTGACTTTGATTTCACTTTCCTTGAATTGGATTACGGATTCAAGCTTATGATTTGAGTTCTTTAATGATTTCTATGTGTTTATAAATCAATTGAAGTAATTATAATCATTGGAAGGTGTTAATGTACCTAGGAAGGAATTAAAAAGGCTAAACTACAAAAACTTGGCGAAAAACACCAATCCAACCGCGTTTAGGGCGCACCGCACTAGACCAATTGATATGAGACACCATTTTGGCGCACTGCAGGCGTGCCGCCCGAGGCCTTCTTGTACAGATGGGGCGCGCTGTGCCAGGTGCTACCCAGAAGTGCCAAAACATCTTTCTTCTCTTGTTTTTATCCTAAATTGCCTAAACATCCATAGTTTCTTCCCCAAACCCTTAGGATCATCACTACCTTAAATACTCAGTAGATGTAACTTGAAAACAACATCGGAAACTACAAATCAATGTCAATGGGCATTCAAACAACTCAACCAAATATCCAATGAGATTCGCTAACGATTCATTTCTTAACATGTAAAAAATTCTAAATCCACTGAATTGAAACAAGTTTTGGTGTGTGGATGAATTAACCCGACATGAAAGATATCACATACCTTGAAAGGGTTCTCCCCCGATGAATTCCACTTGTAATTCATTGGCGTTTTGGCGAAACGTTGATCTTTCTCTCTTTTCCTTCTTCTCTTCTCTCTTTTCTCGTCTCAAGCGCTAAGCGTAAAGTTAATTTTTTTCTAATCTGAACTAAAACTTTTTTACCCTAAATAAATCCCTAAAACGAAATAGGAAACTAATTGGTGAAAAGACTAGTTTGCCTTTCCTTAAATCCGGATTGGGACTTCCTTGAATCTAACAACCCAACTTCCGATAGGAATATCTCCCTCATATGATATCTAAAATGCGCAAACTCGGCGACGTAGTAAAGATCACTCCAAGGAATTTCCAACCATATCAAGAACGACCTTTAACTCATCTTGAGATAGAAGTTATGGCCGTTTGGAAATGACAAAAACTCATTTTGTTAACTTAGGAAGTTTTCCAGATTTTTCTCTTTCTTTCTTAAAGTGATTATTTTTTGTTTCTTAGCTTATTCCTAGCTATTTCGAGTTAGGCGATATTACAATATCTTCCCCTTTGGAACATTCATCCTCAAATGAGATTTATTTTACCAAGCTAAGGAGAGTTACATCAAGTTCAACACTCAACAATCAAGAGCAAGTAACAACATGTTTAATCATAGTTTATAAAATACTATGAAGATAATTTATACCTTGATCTGCATTCTCTTCGGATTCAAAGAGATATGGATATATCTTCTTCATATCCTCTTCATCTTCCCAAGTTGCTTATTCAACAAATTGATTCCTCCAAAGAACCTTAACTAACACAACCTCCTTTGTTCTCAACTTGTGAACTTAGCGATCTAAAATCTGAACTGGAATCTCTTCATAGGATAAGATATCCTTAATCCCAACATTTTCAGTTGGTACAATCAATTAAGGAAAACCCATGCACTTATTCAACATGTATATATTAAATACCGAATTAAATGTTGTTAACTCTTGTAATAGATCCAACTCATAAGCTACAATGTCAATTTTCTTGGATATTCTATAGGGTCCTATATACCGGGAATTAAGCTTTCCCTTCTTACCAAACCTCACAACAGCCTTCACGGATGAAACTTTCAGATAAACCCAATCATCCA
Source organism: Solanum arcanum (assembly GCA_027789145.1). Taxonomy (NCBI): domain Eukaryota; kingdom Viridiplantae; phylum Streptophyta; class Magnoliopsida; order Solanales; family Solanaceae; genus Solanum; species Solanum arcanum. The sequence goes on from CM050943.1 coordinate 22,660,786, forward strand.
CTTCAAACTCTAACATCCTCCTCCTAACATATGTGTAGGACTTTTGATGACTCTATGCTATTTTTAGTCTCACTTAAATCATCTTCACCTTCTCCATGGACTTTGAACCATTTAATAGAAGATCTTCTCCTTCTCTCATAAAGAGCTTTATATGGAGTTATCTGGATGCTCGAATGGTAGCTATTATTGTAAGTGAACTCAATGAGTGGTAGGAGATCATCCCAATTCCGTTTAAGATCAATCACATAAGTCCTCAACATATCTTCTAAAGTCTGGATAGTATGCTCTGCTTGCCTATCCATTTGATTATGAAAACCAGTGCTTAAGTTCACCTTTGAACCTAAACCTTTCTTGAAAGACTTCCAAAATTGAGTAGTAAATTGTGCACCTCAATTTGAAATGATCGAGACTGCACTCAATGAAGTCTCACCACCTCTTGAGTGTATAACTTTGCATAATCCTCTCTTGAATGAGTATTCTTTACCGATAAAAAGTGGGCTGACTTTGCCATTCTATCGTCAATCCCCGAAATTGAATCATGCTTCTTGCGACATCTTGACAAGCCTGTGATGAAGTCCACATTAATCATCTCCCACTTTCATTCCAGAAGTTCTATATTCTGATCCATCCCATTAGACCTTTTGTGTTCTAATTCCACTTGCTGGCAATTCGTGTACTTGGCAACAAACTCAGCAATTTCCTTCTTCATACCTTCCCACCAATATACCTCTCTCAAATCGCGGTACATCTTTGTGGAACTCGAATGAATGGAATATCTGGAGCTATGGGCTTTCTCCATGATCCTTTCTTGGAGTCTATCCACCCTAAGTACACACAACCTACCTTGATACTTCAGCAGACCATCTCCCCCTTGTTCAAAAGCTAATACCCTTTACTTACGAACATTTGCCTTGAAAACAAAAAAAATGGGGTCTTGGTCTTGCTTTTCTTTCACCTCTGCCACTAGTGATGATTCAACCCAATTAGTCACTACTATCCCTCGTTCTAACCACCTCCTCTGTCTAAGATTTAGTTCATTCTGGGTGAACATATATTGTAGGATCTTGTAATTAGTGAATATATCAACATGAACACCATACAAGTAGTGATTCTATATCTTCAAGGCAAAAACTACAACCACCAATTCTAAGTCATGAGTTGAGTAATTCCTCTCGTGAACCTTCAACTATCTGGAGGCATACACTATAACCTTTCCATTCTATATTAACATACATCACAACCCAACTATAGATGCATCACAATACACCACATAACCTTGAGTACCCTCTAGTAAGGTCAAAACCATGACAGTAGTCAACCTCTTTTTCAATTCCTGAAAGCTTTTCTCATAATCTTGAGACCATTGAAATTTAACTATATTCTAAGTCAACTTAATCAAGGGATATGAGATAGATGAAAACCCCTCAAAAAAACTTCTATAGTAGTCATCCGAACCCAAGAAACTCCATATATTAGTTGTACACATAGGTGTAGGCAACTCTGAACGGCTTCTATCTTTTGGGTATCAACTTTAATCCTATCACTGGAAACTATGTGGTCTAAGAATGCCACAAACTTAAGCCAAGCCTCACACTTGGAGAACTTGGCATACAACTCCTTATCTTTGAAAGTCTGAAGAACTATCCTGAGGTGACTAGCATAATCTTCTTCATTTCTTGAATAGATTAGTATGTCATCAATGAACATGATAACAAACATATCTAAATAAGGTTTGAAGACTTTGTTCATAAGATTCATGAACGCTGCTGGTGCATTGATCAATTCATAATGCCCGTGTCTTGTTCTTAAAGTTTTATTTGGAATGTTGCATTCCCTAACCTTTAACTGATGGTAGCCAGATCTGAGATCAATTTTTAAGAAACAGGTGGCACCCTGAACTTGATCAAAAAGATTATATATCCTTGGAAGAGGATACTTTTTCTTGATGGTAATCGTATTCAATTGACGGTAGTCTATACATATCCTAAGGGAACCATATTTCTTTCTTACAAACAAGACCATAGCGCCCCAAGGTGAGACACTTGGTCGAATGAACCTTTATCTAACTGATATTTCAGTAGTTCTTTCAACTCTTTAACTCTGCTGGTGCCATTTTTTATGGCGGAATAGAGATAGGACAAATATCTGGAATGATGTCTATGTTGAAGTCTATTTCTCTCTTAGGAGGGACTCTGGGTAGATCATCAAGAAAAACTTCTGGAAACTCCTTTACCATAGAAACTAACAGAAGAGAAGGTACATCAGCACTTGAGTCATTAATTCGTACTAAGTGATAGATAGATCCCTTTGAAACTAACTTTCTCGCCTTAAGGTACGAAAGAAAATGACCCTTAGACACTGATGAACTACTACTTCACTCTATGACTGGCCCATTAGGAATATGAAACTTAACAACTCGAGTTCTACAATCTATTGATGCATAACATGCATGAATCCAGTCCATACCTATGATGACATCAAAATATACCATGTCTAACTCCACTAGGTCAGCCATGGTGTTCTTGTGATTGATGGGAACATGACAATCATGATAGACTCCTTTTTCAAGAATAGACTCTCCAACAGGTGTAGAAACACAGAAGGGTTCCCAAAGTTTCTGAGGAAGAATCTCAAACTGATTTGCAACATAAGGAGTTACAAAAGATAAACTTGCTCCTGGGTCTAACAAAGCATAAACATAAAAAAGTAAAGACTTTGATCATACCAGTGACAACATCTGGAGAGTTCTCTTGCTCTTGATGGCTAGTGACTTCATAGAGGAGGTTTTCCCCTCGGCCAATACCAGAAGTATCTCCTCTAGGTGTATCCCTATCTGGTGGAGCAACTAATGAAGACTGGACTCTATTTACCAAATTTCAACTACCTTGCATGTTCTTAAGGCACTCTCTCATAACGTGACTCTCTTTACCATAGTTGAAGCAACCTGTCTCGCCATTACGATATTTACCTGCATGGGTTGTACAAGACTTAGCATATGGATTAGCCCAACTTACTCCCTGTGGCACACTTCCTTGAGACTGTGCTGGTCTAGCTTTGAAGTTCTACGAATTCTAGCCATGATGCTCACCTTTGTTTTTGGGTATGGGAGCACTAGCAGATGATGATGAAGGCCCCTATTGTTTCTGAAACTATGGCTGAATTGAACCGCCCTTCTGATTCCCTGACTCATTCCCAGTCTTAGATTTATGTTCCTATACTCTTCTATATCCCTCAACATCTCATGTTCAACCTGTTGCACATAAAACATCTGCCTGGATATGTCCATGTTGCCTATCAACATTTCAACTATGTCCTCTTTTCTTGAAGCATGACCCAAGCAAGCGACAAACAAGATCACTATGTTTCTCATATCCTTACCATTCCAAGAGCATAGCAGGACATTTGGGTTGAACTTCAACTCATACGCCTTCATACTTAAAGAGTCCTGTTTCAGTGTAAGGAACTCATGTACCTTTGCCTCTTTCAGTTCTCAAGGACAGAAATTCCCCAAGAAAGCTTCTTTAAAGAAAGTTCAACTCAGACGTGGTGCATCCTCATCTCTGCCCTCCTTCCACTTATTGAACCAAGTCCTATACACATTCTTCAGTTGGTATGCGGCTATCTCAACTCTTTTAGCATAAACAACATGCATCACATCAAAAACCTTCTTTAACTCTTCCACAAAAAATTTTGAATCCTCAGTATTGCTTGAACTACTGAAATTGGGAGGATTCATTCTCAGGAATTCACGAATCATCAAGCTGCCAGCCTCTTATTGTCGAGCTCCTCTCTATTGCCCTACTTGGTTAGTCACCACTTGGCTAAACATCCAAATAGCCTCACGGAACTAAACAGTGGTGACTTCTCTTTGAGGTTACACGTTTGGTGCATTAGGTACCTCTAACTCCTCAGCATTCCTTCTGGATAGACGACCGATTGCTGCTCTTCATGGAGGCATGATGATAAGAAACAAGAGCAAGCATGAATTAGAGAGAAATGTCTTAGTGATGAACTCTAAGGCACAAAAAAGAATATGAAGGAAGTGAGGAATTCCTAAATGTTGCAAGCTCTTAATTATAGATGTGGCGTGCTTCATATCCATAACAAAGACTCTACAGACAAGACTTCATTAACTCCTTAGGACTCTTGAACTCTAGGCTCTAATACCAAATTTGTCATGCCCCGGCCCACACCCTAACGTGGCCAGCACCCAATGACCATTGCTTGTCTTGAGCGAACACTTGTCCTGACTTACTTAACTTAGTGAATAAATCTTAACTCAATATAACATAAGAAATATTCTCACAGGGATAACATAAAATAAATGTGTTGGCCAAAATGGCACTAAAGTATCAAAATAGAGTATTTGAAATTCAACATAAAGAGAGACTCAAAAACGAAATTATTTGACTAACTATCTGTCTATGAAGCCTCTATAATACTAGTATGGATGATTTTACACACCCCACAACATCCTATAAAAGAAAATTGAAAAGCCGTAAATATGTGTCCTCCATAACACTAGGAGGATCACCACTGACTCTGAGTGCTCTGCTGGATCAACAAGACACTGGATGATGTTAATCTTGATTTGCATCATGATATGACGCATTTCAATTGATATCAGTACATTGAACGTATGAATATGCGAGTTGGAATGCTAAAACAACTTAAGCTTAAAAAGAGTAAGAGGGAACACTTACCTTGGCTCTACTTAACTCATGAAATACTCAACTTAATATAAAGTAATAATGACACGTGCAATATATATACACCTTATAAAACAGTGTAAGCAACTTAGTTTAATAAATGCATTAAAAATTTTAAATTTACTTATATATGAAAGTAAGATAGTTTCTATGGGAGATTCTCTAATCGACAACCAGCACTATGAGCCTAAGTGGTGATACAACGTCTTGCCCACGCTGCAATAATACTTTGGCGTCTCACAGAGCTCCTGACATAGTGGATTCATTAGCTTAATTACGCGATCATCTAAAAAGTATCACCCGCTGACACCCATGATGGCTACAGGGCTTACATGGAAAGTTGAGTTAATATGAACTCTTATTCCCACATCGATGCTCAATACTACTCCAAAAATATAATTTAGCTAATGCTTTTAAAAACAACTTCCTTTCTTTGGGTTGAGATAATTTCCCAATACTTAGCTTTAAAAAGCTCTCTTGGAATCAATGTTCCCTTTCTTGTTTAAATATCTGTAGGAAAATCTTAGTTTTCTCATAACTTAAATGTAACAACATTCATAAACTTTTAGGGAATACTTAGTTCCCTTATAACTTTTGAGATATGAACTCAACTCTTTACTCTTTGCTTAACTTGAAAACTTGAGTCTTAATCAACTCTTAGGGAATACTTAGTTCCCTTGTATTTCTTTGAAGGAATACTTCAACTTTTACTCTTCACTTTAAATTCAAACTTGAGCGTTAAAATAAATTTAAAAACGTTTAATAAAGACTCTTGAAAACCCATAAGAACATTACTTTAGACTAATTACTTAACTTTAGACTAATTACTTAACAGGGCAAAAAATGCCCATCCGGGTGTGTTCGGGGTGCGCCGCACCGCACTAGTTGGTCTAAGTCACCATTCTTGCTCACTGCAGGCACGCTGCCAAGGCCTTCTTGCGCAGATGGGATGCCCCGCCCAAGGTGCTACCAAATGCGCTTGAACATGTTTCTTCTCTCGATTCCGGATCCTAAATCGTCTAAACCTACATAGTTATATCCCCAAACCCTTAGGATCATCACTACTTTTAATAACCAGCAGATCTAACTTGAAAACAACATCAGAAACTACAAATCAACATCAATAGGCATTCAAAAAACTCAACCAAAGGGATTCGATAAGATTCATCAAGGATTCACTTCTTAAAATGTAAGCAATTCTAAAACCACTTAATTGAAACAAGTTTGGTGTGTGGATGAATTAACCCAACACGAAAGATCTCAAATACCTTGATATGGTTCACCCTTGGCGTTCTCGCTGAAACCTAGATCTTTCTCCCTTTTCCTTCTTCTATTCTCTCTTCTCCAACTTAAAGTTAACTTTTCTAATCTAAATTGAATCTTTTTTTCCCCAAATAAATTCCTAAAATAAAATAGGAAATTAATTAATGAAAATACTAGTTTTCCCTTCCTTAAATCCGGATTGGGACCTTCCTTAATCCAATAACCCAACTTCCAACACGCATATCTCCCTCATGCGATATCAAAAATGTGCAAACTCAGCGGCATTAAAAAGATATTTCCAAGGATTCATAACCATATCAAGAACTACCTCTAATTCATCCTGAGCTAGAAGTTATGGCCGTTTGAAAATGACCAAAACTTATTTTCTTAACTTCGGAAATTTTTCAGATTTTTCCCTTTATTTTTAAAAGTGATTTATTTTTTTGTTTTTACCTTATTCCTAGATATTTTTGAGTTACGAGATGTTGTAGGTTACATGGTAAAAATCCCAAAATAATGAACTAAGGTTACTTTTAAAGAATATCACAGGTGTTTTAACAATGTTAAGCATGCATTGATCATGATTATAACTTGTGTTTTCTAACCCATTTATCTTATGATTCATCCTGGTCATTTCATGTCATGTGAATTCCATTTTTATCATGATTTCAAAATTCTTATGCATGTCTATCATACCTAGTACATTTCATGTACCAATACATACTTGTGCCTACATTGTTTCTCTAATATAAAGGATCGATATTTATACCTCTCACACTTGTGGCTAGTTAATTCTTTTGGTGCTTAAATATTTGTGAGTCCTCCTGATCCAAGAGCCAAGAAACTTTTATAGATTTATGTCATTTCAATTTGTAGATATTGTACATAGTGTGTGGATTATGTTTGAATTACTGCATTTGAGTTTGTAGATGGCTTGTAGAGACTTATGGTAGACTTTCGCTTCGTCAAATTATTTTATGATATAAGCCTATTTCAATTGAAATATTTATTTCTATATCTTGTATGATGTATGTAAAGTTTTTTTTTTGTAAGGCCTCTCAGGGTATATATGTTATGTTACACCTAGGATATACTTTGGGTTGTGATAAAGTTTATAGAAATTATCCTATGTTAGTCTTTCATGGAGCTACTCATATTGATTTAGTAGAGTTTGATATGTTAGACTTTTATATTATTCTTGGTATGGATTGGTTTTTGATCTTGTTATGCTTCCATTGATTGTAGAACGTGTATGGTCAAATGTTAGTTTCTAGATGAACTTGTCTTATAATTGAACTTTGGAAATTAGGCACCGACGGTTCAATTTATATCTTGCCTAAAGGCTAGGAAAATGATTTCTAAGGGTTTCATTATCGGGTTAGGGATACGAATTCAGAAACCCCTAGTCTTGATTTAGTTCCCATTGTAAATGAGTTTTCATAAGTATTTTTTGATGATCTTCATGTTTTTCCACCAGAAAGGGAAATAGACTTGGGTATCGACCTTCTTTCAAATATGCAACCTAACTCTATTCTTCCTTACGGTGTGACTCCGACAAAACTAAAAGAGTTAAATGATTAATTAAAAGACTTATTTGATAAGGGATTTATCCGATCGAGTATCTATCTATGGAGTACTCTAGTGTTGTTTGTTTGAAATAAAGATGATTCAGTTTGTACGTGTATTGACTATCTGCAACTGAACAAGGTCACTACAAAGAATAAGTATACTATTCCAAGGGTTTATGACTTTTTTTTATTAACTTTAAGGTACTTGGTTCTTTTCGAAGATTGATCTTTGATCGAGTTATCATAAATTGAGGGTAAGGAAATGTGACATTCCAAAGATGGGTCTTTAAACTCGATATGATCACTATGAATTTTTAGTGATTTCATTGAATTAAATAAATGCTCCAACTGCTTTATGGATATGATTAGCATAGTGTGCTTGCAATACATATACAATTTCATGATTTTGTTCGTCGATGATATATTGATTTATTCTTATAAGTGAGGATGAGCATGAGATCATTTGAGGATTGTCTTGCAAGTCCTCAAGGATTATCAATTACTTGCAAATTTTAGCAAATGTAAGTCTTGGTTGAGGTCTATTACTAATCTTGGTCACATTGTTTTCTGTAAGGGTATTAAGGTTGATCCTAAGAAGACATAAGTGGTTTAAAATTGACCTAGAACTCTTTCCCTTAAGATATATGGAGTTTCTTGGACCTGGACGATTAATATGTGCATGTTAAAAATTCAATTTGCTTATTCATTTCACGTAGTAAAATCAATTGAAGGTGATCCCATCACCCAATTCTTGTGGTACAACTCCGAATTCCAAAGTTGAATATTGTTTTGCATATGACCAACCACCTAAGCCCATAAAAATGGGACATAGTTGAACACTCATCATGAGTTAGTCTTCCGATTAGTGTTTAAAAGGTGATATATGAGACAAGAAGGACGGTTAATGGGATAGGAACATAAGTAATTTAGTTTGCTAACTACAAAGACAATATTTATACTATTTTGAATAGGTCAAGAACATTTTTGAATAAAAATCCAAACATAGTATATATTTATACTATTTAACATAATTCAGAGATGTTTCTAATTTTTTTCTATAAATTAAATTGTATTACGTATAATCATAGCCAATTTTATACAAATCTCATAGTATTAAATTAATTACATTGTGTCATACTCATTTCCAAATAATAAAAGTAACTTAAATGTTGTGAAATTTGGATACATCTCAAAACGTCCTGATACACTGTGTCTCAAATTCATATACATCTCTCAACCTCTCGATACATTGCATTTTAATTTATAATACATCAGTCAACGTCTGAGACATCACGTGTGTCCTGATACATCGGGTAAAGTGATGTATTCAAAAATAGGAGAGGGTAAGGGTTTTTAGTATTTTTTCAAATAAAGGAGAATTTTAGAGAATATTGTAAAATATGTTGCGTATATAGATAATTTTTCCATAATATAATACTAGTCATTACTTTAAGTTGTTTCTTATACTTGCATTGAATAGGTGCTAACCTTGGTCTCAATTTTCTTCTGAATGATAAGATTTTACTTTAAGGAGTCGTTTGGTAGAGTGTATAAGAATAATGCAAAATAGGGTGTATTAGTAATGCTTGCATTAGTAGTGCTTGCATTATTAATATTTGCATTAGTTATGCAATCATTATTTTTTATGCATTGTTTGGTTTGATGTATTAGAAAAAACAAATCTTGCATAATTTCTATTTAAAAAGTGTATGTTTACAAAAATACCCTTTACGCTTTATTTATATATACACTTCCTTTGCAACAAGGTTCTTTGTTAAAACATCAAAAAATATTTCTTTGCTAAAACATTATTTATTCCTATTCTTCTTCTTTTTCTAATATAAAATTATAAAATTGTTACTACATTAAAATAAGATTTAAAAAGAACAAGAAGAAGAAGATGTCAAACATCTTCACAATTTTGCCACCATACGTCCAAAAGATCAACTTATTCATACTAGACAACTCAAATAGAGGAAGTAATGTCCTCTTATTTATATATTTTTATTTGTTGATATATCAAACTCTTGTATACGATCCATTGTCTTTTTCTTAAAAAGGAAAAATGAAAAAGAGAAAGGTTGCATGGTCTTCTGGTAACTTTTGTGACAATTCCATTTTGATTACGATTACCATTGCACTTAAACTTTACAAAGGAGATTTGTTGAACTATTTATAAAAAAAAAATAAAAACCTAATTACATAAGGACACTATTTGCTGGAAATCTGTCAAAACGCGGCTGGGTCGACGGACCGTCATGGACTCCGTCGTCCCATACTTGTTCAATTTCTTCTGTTGCTCTCTTCATTATCCTCGCGACATTTATGATGGATCGTCACAGGAACAATGGTCCGTCAAGGGTCTCCGTTCCAAAACACTTTAACTCTTGGAATTTGGGTACTGGACTAGTTCTCTGAACTTCATGACGAACCAGCAGGACGGACCGTTATGGATACGACGGTCCGTCACGCACTCCGTAACCCCACACTTGGTAAGATTTCCCCATCTTCCTTCAGCAGCTGCACCACAATGCCACCTATGGACCGTCGGAATCTGGACAAATGTGGTTCTACTGATTATATTTTTTTGATGAAGTAAATGTGGTTCTATTGATTAAGTGTTATGTTATTTGTGGAAAATCTTCACCAATTATTCATCCGCGTATAGCTGATGATGAATCTTCTAAGTAGTCACTGCACATGGCTTAAAATCAGCAGCCATTGATTTACTATGCCTGATACTAGACTTTTGAAAAAATGAAGGGTGAAACAGGTTATTTCCAAATTCTGACTTGCAAAGTAGTTGCAGAGCCTTCGATTGGAATTCTGTTCTTTGTATTTCATGGGGTTATAACTTCTTATATCCAGTTGTGTGTGACCGAAAACAAATCTAGAGGGACATAAAGTATGAAACCATGTTCTCTGTCACAATGGGACTTATCATTAAAAATAAGGTGTCCAAATAGCAAATACGATATTGATCCCATGGTCAGATGTAGTATCAAACCTTCCAAAATGAGATGAAATTTACAGTTTCCATATTCCTCCTAAATCATCTGCCACACTGTTCAAACAAATAGAAGCGAACTTCTTCACCTCTTCTATCACACACATTCATCAACTCATAAAGAAATTAACAATGAAAAACAGAGACTAGAAACAAAAATACAAGACAGATTAGAAAACTGTCATAGCAATTATATAATTGCATTTCAGAATCTCAAAAGTAAATGGCTACACTAGAATTTGAAGAGCTGTAATAACAACTATATAATTACATTTGTGCTTAGCATTGACACAAGAGTTGAGATATTTTGATAAACTTTAGTTACCCAAAAAGATTTAACATGCTCATGCGCACATTAATAATTAGAGATTCCAAAAAAAGCGACTATTGTCACACTTTGAAGTGATTTCAAGTAAAAATTACTAAACTAGTGTAGCCACTTATATAACAAGTTCACAGTACTTCAAAGTTTATCATGGACAACCATCCACATCATTGTCTGACGATCATGTTCACCCATACGTAAAAATAATTCCATCTTTTTTTCGTCATTACAGAGAATCATTGCAGCTTTTATACGTTGCTCTGTGGTGCACAACTCAAATACAGGGGATTCACGAATAGAATAAACTTGACCACGAACATCAGATCAATCACGATCCCCCATCTTTTCAATCAAAGAACCAATTATTTTATCTTGACTTTCAATAAAGTTTTTCATAACTTCCATCATACCCTTAAGAAATGTCTCACTATCATCCTCTAATATTTTTTTCCTTTTCTTGCTTTTCTCTTTCTCGTTAACATCAGAAGATGATCTTTTGGAATACTCACCTTGTTTATGACTTTTTTTGGGATCCAACATGTTCATTTTCAGAACCAACAACATTTTCTCCTTCATTAAATACATTAGGTCCAGTGACATTTTCAGCTCTAGTAAATGAACTAGGTTCGGTGAAATCTTCGGCTGTAGCAAATCCACCTTGTCCAGTGGCATTTTCAGCTTCTTCAGTACCAACTTTAGAGCTATGGTAAACATTTTCTTCTTCTTCTTCTTCATCATCATCAAGATCAACATCCATAGGAAATCCAAACTCATGTCATTAGAATGTTGTGGAGCTTGACTCTTTTGAATTTCTTCAGTAGCATCCAGGGGGCCTTCAGCAAACTCTCCTGTTGCTCTATCCTTACCAAAGATTTCTTCCCAATCCTCAATCATTGGCCATTTCTTAGCATTCATTTTCCTGGCTTGTGGATCAATCTAGAATATTTAAAAAAATATAACAATATGATATTAATTAATACTAAAAGGATCTAAATAGAGGCTAAATGCTACTGTATATGAAAGTAACTAATAAGGAAAGTACCATATAAAAAAACAAAAATATATTAACTACCTTTATAATGTCAATCCAATGTTTTGGATCGTCAACTATTATAGTTCCATCATTATATTGAAATCCCAATCCACTTCGAGTCTTCAATAAAGTTATACTTCCATAGCATCTTTTCCAGTAACTGATTTTATTTTTGATATGTGGTTCACCTTTCAATCCACTTCTAGAATGATGTTTGTGTATAAAACATTCTAACTCCATCAAGTGTCCTGTTCGAAAGGTATCATTATCACCTCTCCAACCATTAGCACACAACTCTTTAAGTCCTTCTAAAAGAGTTTGTTCTCCTTCTGGAATCCATGTCCTTCGTGTTGAAGGTGTTGTGTTGCTTGATTTTATTAATCTCTTATTTGATGATATTTGACTATTCATTACGCCTGTAAGAACTTATGCGGCAAATTATTTAAAAAAAATCAAGAAGAACCAAATATCATAAGATTTACTATAAACTAAAGCATATATACAACAAAAGAGACGTCAAGAGTACAGAAGGGCGTGCAATTAAGGTCAGAAAAAATAGAACTTTCTGGCAGTTCAACAATTTATATTAGGCCAGTTCTAAAGAGCAAATAAAGTCCAAAAAGGTTCTATAGCTAACAAGTAGCAACATATTTCAAAATGTAGCAATATGTCAATTTTAAAATCTTGCATTCCACATTGATTGGGCCAACTCGTCCCTCCAAGTGGTCCACTCCTCCGACGATTCAACAACATCAATATTCTCGTGTTGATACTCCATTTGTTCTTCTACATCAATGTCTAAGGGATCCACTTCCATCTCTCTACGAATGATATTATGAATCAAACAACAAGCACTAATGATCCTGTTATGAACCTTAACAGAGTACCATGAAGGACTTCTAAGAATTCCCCAACGTCCTTTCAACAAACCAAATTCCCTTTCAATTACATTACGATCTCTAGCATGCCTCATGTTGAAAAGCTCTTCTTTACAACGAGGCGATGGATTATCGCCGCGCCAATCCTTTAACCAATATCTATAACCTCGATAAGGTAAAAGAAATCCTTTTCCATTCGTATATCCTCCGTCACACAAATAATAGTTACCTATAATATAAACATATAATTTAGTTACTAGTGTCATTCTTTCTATGATGTAACATGAAAGCATATAAAAGGCCTAACCTCATGAATTTTCAAACCATTCCTTCGTACTATAGCATCTCGTAATACACGACCATCGGCAGCTTAACCATCCCATCCAGGTAACACATAAGTAAAATTGAGATTTCTATCACAAACTCCCAAAACATTAGTTGTTATCTCTCCTTTTCTTGTTCTATATCTTGGTTTGTGTTGGATTGGAACTCTAATGGGAATGTAAGTACCATCTAGCTCACCTAAACAACCCTTTAAGATAAATTATAGTGTTATCTCAAAATATATAATATTTTTCTAAAACTATTATAAAAACTGCATATTTTGTATATGAGTTAAAAGATGCTAAGCGATAATTTCACCTACCTCAAACCATTTCCATCGATCTTCAATCTCATCCTCAAGTACCGGTTTAGGATTAACAAGTAGCAATGGAGTTAGTTTGAGAATAGCACTCAAGCATTCATTGAAAGCATGACTTATGCTCCATCCTGATCTAATATAATCAACCTTGATGGATCTATTTTTCTCATGATGAGCCAAGATATTTAAAAACATTGCTAATTTTTCGCAACATGACATACTTTTACAATCAGTCAGACCTCCAATATCTTTAGTTAAGAGAACTAAAGTGTGAAAGGCATTTCTATCCATTCTTAACTTATCGATACATACACTACCATTATCATTTATGATATAGTGTAAGTGCGAAATGATTTTCGGAACTCAAACACTCATATGATATCTAACCTCACGTCTATTTCGACATCGTCTTCTTAGAGAATGACCATGACTAGCCATGAAAAGACAAAAAATGAGAACAAGAACTTGATGAAACACTATCTCCACAAGAATAATATATTCAATACCTGATAATGGTTGAAGATCCATAATAACACCTATATTTGCCATAAAAATATGAATGAATACATACAAAGCTTTTAAACAAGTATCTATGTATATAAATTCTTAATTTTCAACAATATAAAGAGTGAAATAGATGAGCTCAAAGCATATTAAAAAAACGAGCTAAACCTAAATTTCATCTTAAAATTGTGAAAGAGATGTTGAAAAATACATATTTTAATGAAAGACAAGACTACTAACCTTATGAAGATGAGCAAACAATGTTTGATTGAGCAAAAGGAAGAAAAATCTACTCTTGAATTTTCTTTGACAAAGTACAGAGAAGATGAAAGAGAAGAAGAAACAAGTACTATGGGAAATGTTCTTTTAAAGGATTTTGAGGGTACTTTTGTAATTACATAATCTAATGCAAGTGTTAAAATGCTATGTATTACTAACACCTAGAATTTCTTGGTATTAGTAATACACAACTTAATACACAATATTGTGTATAACTAATGCTTGTATTGGTTATATATAACAAAAAAGAATGTAACAAACAAGGTATTACTAATATACATATCTAATGCATATATTATTTTTCCTAACACACTCTACCAAACGACACCTAAATGGGATAATTTTTCACACTAAAATCTACAAAAGAATACAAAGGAATGGTGAATCTAGGAGGTAAATCTACCATAGAGAAACTAAGAAAGATGTTTCGCATATTTTGTAGGTAGGCAAAAATATATATAAGGAGAATAAAATGTTTTTCTCTGCTGAATTGGATTGATAAAACCAGTGTCTTATTTTCATCTAACCTTTCAGTTTTTTTATTTTTTTAAATCCGTTTTGTCTATCACATTTTTTATATGAATTAATTTAACGCTTAGATGTTTAACTAAATGGAAGTCTTAATTAGATCATTCATATATTAACCAACTACATTTGTTTAAACTATTTCATAAAGATAAATAATTAAGTTAATGTTAAGTGTAATTTGGTGAAATGAATGTCTCACATCTATAAATTAATGAAATCTTGAACTTCTTAGAATATTTGGATAAATCTTTTTTTTGTTGTTGAGCTAATTTTTGAAATGTAAATTAGACCTAAAATCTAATTTAGGGCAAGTGAACTGACCGTTTAAGGCAGTCAGGATTCAAGATGATCTGTGTGGCTCCCTAAACAGCTAGTGAATAGTTGTACGGACTGTTTAGGGGTCCATATAGGTCAACCGTCAACTTTTAAGTTAGGGATATCCCACTGTGTTTGATACCTAAGATATGTCATTTAACCCATATTCTTAGCTCTATATAAGTGATTTAAGTCCTAAAACTATCCATTATAAATCATTCACCAAATTCCTAATTTCTTTCCAAAAATCCTCTCTAAAGTTAAGGAAAAATAAGTTTGGGTTTCACTTCAAGGTCTACAATTACCATATCTTTTTGGAATTGACCACTAAGGTATGTAAGTATTCACCTATGGACTCCTTTCCTCTACAGGGTTCCTAATATCTTCAAATTTTACAAGTTAGATTCTCAATTCAAAGTTAGGGTTTTGTTCAATCTTTATGGATTCTTTTCACTCATGATTTACTTACTTGTTTACTATCTTCTAATGCATGAATGGAAGTATTTACATGATTTTGAGTTGAACTCTATGAACACATGATGAAGCTTATGAACTATGAAATATGAATTTACGAAGATATGCATGCTTTTACGAAATTGATGTAAATGATCCGAGGATGCTTTGACATCAATACTGTTCTTATGAAAGTTTTTTCACGTACTACTAAGAACATGATGGTCAAATATTTTCTCACATATGGATTCATAAGGTTGAAATGTTCTGTCACTTAAGTTGAATCATGTTTTAGGAGTTATTCTAAAAGAAATTTAGCTTGGATTGAATACTTGCTTGTACCCTAGTTTGAATTTTAGACTTAGGATCATGCAGTGGTGTATCTTTATGTCATGCTTAGAGCCACATATTTATCAATTACTATGACTAGTCATGCATCATTTTCATTTCATCAGGATATCATTTTAGCCATCATGCTTCATAGTTAAACTATGTACACAAGATATAGACATGCCGGTTCAACAGTAAAAATAATCAGTCTCTTCGGGAAAAAGAACACAGTTAAGAAAACCCCAAAAGAGGATAGTGAATTGGGATACTCAGACTTTACCCTAGCACTCACTTTCCATTTACCCCACCCCCAACAAAAAGACATGCAATTGTCCCCAATGCATAAAAAATTGAAATACAAGAGTGGTAGGTAAAGCAAACCTGGGGCGCAAAGCACCGACAATCAGCAAGCTGGTGGGTCCGATTCCTCGGAATCCACTACCTCTGTAATCTGGACACCCTCAGTAGTGTCCTCAGCAGCAACAACACTATCAGCAGTGCCTCCCGCTATCTCCACATTTTTGGAGGTAGATGCCCCAGCAGCTGACTCTACGGCCCTCATCCGACGCGCCTCCTCATCAACAAGCGAGGCTCTCCTTGCAGCCTCCATCTCACGGCGCTCCTTCTTCCGTGCTCTAGAATCATGCTCTTGTCGACCCCTAAGCCTCTTGGCATGCTCTCGAGAGGGATATGGTGGAATCTCAGAAGTGGCAAATAAGCCGCCATCACTGTGTCCTCAGCAGGCTCTACAGAAAGGGCCTCAAACTCAAGCACCCTAGCCTCTAAGATCATATCGATGTCTGCGCGAAGACGCTCGACCGCAACCTGAAGGGTCGACACATCCACCTGAGGGGTTGGCCGAGCTAGCACCCGCAACTCAAAAGTGTCCAAGCGCTGATGAACCTCAACGATTTTCCGCTCAGTGTGATGGACTATTCTCCGCTCCAAGTGCTCTTTTGCCTCAGCAATAGACCTCTGCATCCAAGGCTGGATGTGATGCAGAAGTGTAGCCATCTCGTGCCTCTAGTTTTTGGACCCTAGCAAGCGGGACTAGAGTGGGGAAAGGGGTTGAGCGAGAGGAGCTCGAGCCAGTGCTACTACACGGGATAGACTTGATCGGGGTAGTGTCAGTGGAAACAGCCTGCGTAGCCGTGCAAACCTGTGTAGAGGCAACTCTGGACGGGGCCCTTTGCGTGGAGCCAACTTATTGGCCTCATCCTTGAGTGCAGCTGTGGCGGGTGCAAGGCCCTCAGCAGATCCAGAGGCTTCCTCCGACCACGAAACTCCTAAGGAGCCAGATGCTCCTTCTTCATGAGTAGCTGACCCAAAAGGTGTGTCGGTCAGTGTGTGCTCCTCATCGTACTGGGAGGCAGTAACTACACAGGACGCCACCTTTTTGGGTGTGGCTCTGGCATCACGTGCAGCTCGGTATGGGGTGGAAGTGCCTAGGGGCACGTACTCGGTGTCACGCTCATCATCAGAGCCAATCACCAGGAGGGCAGACGGGGTGACAGACTTTGATCGCCCACATACGTGACTCAATCTTGTTTTGGTGCCATAATAGATAGCACCTGTGAAGAATCAATATTAGTACTAGAGAGAGCAAACAAGACAAGAAAAACGACACAAAATAAATAAAAGAGTCAATATGTAATGACATTTCTATAGTAACAATGAAACACGATTGACCAGGTGACGGCTCGTCGTGAGTACGACGGACTTTCATGGGATCTGTCATGTATTACTTAAAACTATGTTTATGTGGAGACCCCTGAAGAAAAGTCTCTAACAGTTATGATGGATAAGCAGGATGGACCGTTGTGATGATGACGGTCCGTCATAGATGTCCGTCGTGGGACACTTGGACAAAGTATGGAGACCCTTAGGAGAGGGGTTTCTGACCGTCATGACAGTTATGCAGGACGGACCGTCGAGGGTGTGACGGTCCGTCGTAGATGTACGTAACAGCACACTTGGAAAAAGTTTGAGACCCTTAGGAATAGGGTCTCTGACAACCAGAACAGTTGTGCAGGACGGACCGTCGTGGGAACGATGGTTCGTCGCATGTGTCCGTTGGAGGACACTTAGAAAAAGTGATAGACCCTTAGGTATAGGGTCTCTGACAACTAGAACGATTGTGCAGGATGGACCGTCATGGGAACGACGGTCCGTCGCATGTGTCCGTTGGGGGACACTTGGAGAAAATTGGACAGTGGGGTGCTGGGGATGCTGGGATGAACCCTATGATGGTCCGTCGTGGGTACGACGGTCCGTCATCAGGGTCTCGTTCTTACGTTCGGTGACTGAACTGGGGATGCCACAATCATCCCCTATGACCCAAGTGGAATTTTTAGTGTTTTAACCTACATGTGTCTAACCCAAATATCTAGTAAACTAGCAATGCTAAAGCAACTATTTCTAGAGTTATAACAATGCAATTTTGAGGATTCTCAACCTAGGTCAGACAGAATATGTATTAAAGAATGAACCCATCAATAAGGAATAGGCTAATACTAATTGATAAACAAAAATGCAATGTAAATGTGTAGAAATCAGAGACACATACCTGAGAATTTGAGAAAAAAAAGCGAGGAAAGTACTAGGTGATCAAGTAGAGAATAAAAGCAGCGGACTCTGACTAGTAAAGAGTGGATTTTAGGAATTTGGGAATTTGGGAAAATGATCAGTTGAAAGAGAGGTAGGAAATTAGAAGTTGAAAAGGGGGGAAATGGGAGGAAGAGGGAAGGAAATGGGTGGAATGAAGGGGTGGGGTTTTTAAATGTTAAGAATTTTTAAAATAACCCAGCCGGGTCGAGTTGGGTAAGCTTCATTAATAATTCGACGAGTCCCCGATGATGGTCTGTCGCAGTAGTGACGGTCCGTCATTGGTTCCATCGTGTGTTCCCTAGTTTTGAAAATAACTGAAAGACGTACCAGGCATGACGAATTCACACGACGGTCCATCGCGTTCGTGACAGGACATCGATGGGTCCGTCAGTGACTGCTGCAGAGTGATTTTCTACAGTTTTCCTTGTGATGTGCCTGCAAATTTAAAACACATTAGTAGAAAATGTTACCATTACCAGAAAGAAAAACTATAAGTATTGGGTTGTCTCCCAACAAGCGCCTGGTTTAACGTCGCGGCACGACTGAGGACGCTTGGTTACTCATCCTTCATCAAGATGGTATGCCTTGATCCCTTCATTTGCCGATTCAGTATGCCCAAAATAGGGTTTTATTCATTCTCCATTCACCTTAAACCGCACTCCCTCCTTGGTTCCCTCTTTGGTTCTAACTCAACTGCTCCATGAGGGAATAATAAGGTAATCAAGTAAGGGCCAGTCCATTTGGACTTGAGCTTGCCCGGAAGCCAACGCAACCTAGAACTATCTAAAAGCACCAAATCCCAAACCATAAACTCTCATTTTTCACTTTTTAGGTCATAATCCTTCTTCATCTTCTCTTTGTAGGATATAACAGATACCGATTGGAGCTCACCACTCTGCCTCATGGACCTACAAATATTAAAGGTCGCTTCCTCATTGTTCAATAGAAATTTCATCTGCCCCTTTTCCATATCAACTAAGGCTCTACTCGTAGCAAGGACTGACCTCCCAAGAATAATATGCACTTCAAAATCGACTTCACAATCAAGGATAACAAAATCTGCTGGAAATATGAACGACTCCACCTTTACCAGCACATCGTGGAGTATCTCTATAGGCCTTTTCACTATTCGATCGGCCATTAGTAGCCGCATCGCAGTGGGCTTTGGGTCACCCAAACCCAACTTCTTGTAAATCGAGAGGGGCATGAGATTTATGCTTGCCCCCAGATCACATGATTCTTTCGCAAAATGTAATGACCCTACAATACAAGAAATAGTGAACGCACCCGGATCTTCTTTCTTTTGTATGAGAGATCTTGTAGCAATAGCACTACATGCTGCATTCTATCATCATCCTCGAAAGTGACCGATATTTTCTTCATAACCAGATCTTTCATAAACTTGGCATAACCGGGCATTTGTTCTAGAGCTTGTACCAAAGGGACATTGATAGAAAGCTGCTTCAACATTTTATAAAACGCGATATTTACCATTCTCGGTCTTTTTCACTAATTTCTTAGGAAAGGGGGTCTAGGCATGAGAATTACCTTTATAGGGACTTCCGCATCTTTTCCAGTGCTATCTTCTGCTTCACCACTACCCTCTACCACCTTATCATTATCCTTTCTCACCTTTTCCTCATTAGACGGCATAGGTGGGTCAATGGTTTGCTTACCACCCCGAGTAGTGATTTCCATACAGTGTGCATCATTTTTCGGATTCTGGACAGTGTTGCTAGGAAGAGTGCCCGGTTGCCGTGTGTTCACATTCGCAAATAATTGGGCCATTTGCAACTCGATCTGCTTAATCGATATTGCATGTGTATCGACTTTCTGCCCAATACCCGCTAAATCACTCCTTAACTCTTTAATGTTCTCATCATCAGCATTGAACCTCCTCATCATTTTGTGCAACATATCCTTAACGCGCGCCATACTATCTCCACCATCCCTAAGATTAACTTCACGATTTCGAGGAGGAACATAGGGCCCATTCCTATCATTTCTGTTACCATAGTTACCCTTGTTGAAGTTGTTGTCGCGGTTATAGTTTCCATCTCGGACATAATGACCCTCACGGTAATAGTTACCATAGATTCGACCTTGGTTCCCTTGACCTTGGCGCCAATTATCCTGATTTGAGCCTTGGGCACTCGGTCGGAAACCCCTCGTCTGCTCGTTTACTGCATAGGAATCCTCCACATAATAGCATTCATCATTTGGTGGTGGTGGCTTAGACAAGTAGTTGACTGCATTTATCTTTTCTGCACCCCAGTGATATATTTTAATACCAACCCAAGCTCAGTTTTCATCTGAGCCATCTCTTCACGAATCTCATCTGTGGCTGGGTTGTGAGTGGATTCGCACTGCGAAGGTATTTCTCCCAATATCTGACTTCCTAGTACTCCAAGCTTTATTATTCCGGGAGATTTTCTCTAACTTTTCAGCAATCTCAGCATAAGGATACTCCCCATAAGAACCACCTGCTATAGTATCCAACACCACTTTATTATTATCATCTTGTACCCGATAGAAGTATTTCTTGAGTGACTCATCATCTATACGGTGGTTGGGGACGCTTCTCAAAGACGAGGTGAATCTATCCCAAGAACTACTAACTGACTCTCCTTGTAGTGTCATAAAGTTGTTCGCTCTGTCTTTGTGGTTTAGTTTCTTGGAGACCGGGTAGTAGCGTGCTAAGAAAACGTCCATTAGTTGGTTCCAAGTGAAAATTAAGTTATAAGGGAGCTCAGTGAACCAAATAGCAACCTCTTCCGTCAGTGAGAGAGGACACACTCTTAGCCCTATCACATCCAAGTCCAAGTCAAGCCTCCCTACACAGCTTTTACACACTACCCTTACCTTAGCTATATGGGCATGTGGATCCTCAGAAGGTAGCCTTGAAAACAAACCTCTGGCAGTGAGCATTTGCATCAGGCTACTAGTTACCACAAAGGTGCGGCCTGGTGGCAGAGGGGGTAAGACAAGTGGTCCATCGGAGTCTTCTATATTGTCATAGCCTCTGTAGTATTCTTGGGGCCGTGGAGTGAGATTTTGTCCCCTCTGTTGGTTTTCACCCGGAGCATCGGGTAACAACTTACAATGAACATCAACCGGAGCTGGGATGTTCTGGTTTGGATCATCATCATTACCCAAGTTTCGATTTATGTTGCGTAGTGTACGCTCTAATTCGTGATCGTAGGGAAACAAGGGTTCTCTTCCTCTCCGTGTATTTGGCATACAAGGAAGATAGTTTTTCAAGAATAAAAAAAACAAAAAACAAAGTAAAATTAAGAAAATATTGACTAAATTTTAGTAATAAGTTTAAGTTAATCTAAAAGCTAATTTCCGCAACAGTGGCACTAAAATTTGATACGCTCAAATTTACTTCTCAAATAAGAAGTAAAGCGGTCGTATCAAGTAAAGAACCCAACTAATGAGGTTAGGATCGTTCCCACGAGGAAAAGAGTTCAAACTTAACTTCAATCTATTATTACTACTATTTGGTCAATTATTTCCTTAGAAAATATAGACAATAAAAGGGGGATTTTTACTTCTAAATGAATAAAAATAACTAGCTAAATTAAAGGAGACACTAACAGCTTCAAATGTTGGAGTTTAA
The DNA here is from genome assembly GCA_027789145.1 of Solanum arcanum. Lineage (NCBI taxonomy): Eukaryota > Viridiplantae > Streptophyta > Magnoliopsida > Solanales > Solanaceae > Solanum > Solanum arcanum. The sequence continues at coordinate 22,682,850 of CM050943.1, forward strand.
TAAAAGTAACTAGGTTTTACGTGTTCCCCACAGGTTTCTAACTTGATAATTCTAACTATAACAATTCTTTCCTAGTATCTTGCATGCAAAGTGATAAGTTATGTATTTCTAAATCCTTGGTCCGGCATCTAGAAAATTTTACTCCGCACCTTGGTCCGGCTACGTGTGTTGCTATACAAACCCTTACCTTTACCTCATATTAAGCATCGTTTTCAATATTTGACTAAGTTATTACCTCGTACCAATCAATACTAGCCTATTAGATAGTATACACTAAATCTATGTTGATGATTCTTTTCCTATTATCTACCTCCTTGATCTGGCAAGTAGCATTAAGGCGAGTTCTAACGTTGGTCATCCGTTAAAAAGACTTCTAAGCCAAAGAATTATCAACACATGCAAGACACTATTCAAGAATTGTTATTTTAGTTAGATTTTACCTCATTATTCGCCTATGGTTCCCACAACACTAGTTATGGAGTTTGGTTACCCTTAGTCATAATCACAATATTCGAATATGTAATATAAGAATTCATGCACTTACTTCAATGAGAAAGAATAAAATCCAGAAATTCACTTGATTAATCAACAAAATCACCAACAATCAATTACTGAAATTAATTGAAGACTAAAGATTCTCCAAAAGTGTAATAATAATCACAAAGTCTAATCCACAAAAGAAGCTAAAGAGTCTAACTATATGAGAGTCTAATAACCAAAAAGTCTAACCCGAAAAACGAGGTTTTTCGAACTATTTATAAAAAAACAAAAACCTAATCAAAGAAGGACTCTATTTGCTGGAAATCTGTCAAAACGCGGCAGGATCGACGGACCTCGCGACGGGTCATTGTGGTCACGATGGACCGTCATGGACTCCGTCGTCCCATACTTTGCAAATTCTTCTGCTACTCTCTTCATTATCCTCGATGGCAGGTATGACGAATCGTCACAGGCACAACGATTAGTCCAGGGTCTCCGTTCCATAACACTTAATCTCTTGGAATTTGGGTATTGTGACTACTTCTCTGATCTTCATGACGAACCAGCCAAACGGACCGTCATGGCTACGACGGTCCGTCACACACTCCGTAACCCCACACTTGGTCAGACTTCCCCATCTTCCTTCAACAACTTCACTACGATGCCACCTACGGACCGTCACAGGCACGACAGACCGTCACAAGCTCCGTAGGTGGTACTTTTCTTTATTTCTTGCTCAAAAACCTCCGCATTCATCGTTTAGACAGATTTCTTGCAAATAAAGAGAAACTTACATAAAAATTAATACAAAAAGGCTTTTGGACACACACTAAACTTAGGAAAAAGCATTAAAAATACCGTGAAACCACGGTATATCATGTTTGTATAAAAAGTGAGGAAGCGAGCGAGATATTGGAGGAGAGTGGCGAGCAAGATATTTGGGAGAGAGGCGCCTGGCAATTTTTTGCAAACGTTTTCTATTGAGCACAATTAAATCAAACCCTAGCTACTCCATTTATTTTAGGTTATTAGTTTGCTATTATATACAATTTTTCCTATGATTAATTAAGTTAATTTCTAACTACAAAGACAATTTTTGTATTATTTAATATAATTCAAAGATATTTCTGATCTTTTTCTATAAATTGAATTGTATTGCGTATAATCATAGGAAATTTTACACAAATTTCATAGTATTAAAAATTAATTACATTTTATCTCCACTCTTTTCTAAATAATAAAAATCTCTTAAATTTGATGAAATTCAGTACATCTCACACATCCAGATACTCTATGTTCCCGTTTCGTATAAATCTCTCAACCTCCCGATAAATCGCATGTCAATTTTGATAAATCATTCAACATTTCAATACGTCATGTATGTCCCGTACATTGCGTAAAGTGTATCCAAAAACAGAAGAGAGTAAAAAATTTTATAACTTTTTTTAGTGATAGAAAATTTCTAAAACTATGGTAAAATAAGTTGTGCCTATAGTTACTTTAAGTTGTTTCCTTTACTTGCATTGGATAGGTTACTGGCCTTGGTCTCAATTTTCTTCCAGATGGTAAGCTTTTACTTTGAATGGGTAAATTTTGTACACTAAAATCTACAAAAGAACACAAAGAATAATGAATCTAGGAGGTAAATCTACCATACATAATCTAAGAAAGATACTTCACATAGTTTGCAGGCAAAATATATAATGAGAATTAACTGTTTTTCTTTGCTGAATTTGATTGATCAATTAGTGTCTTATTTACATCTAACCATTTATTTTTTTTCTTTTATTTTCTATCTATTTTTTCTATCACATATTTTATCATAAATTAATTTAAGGCTCCCAAAATGGAAGTCTCAGTTTAGATCATTCAGATATTAATCAACTAGATTTGTTTAACCTATTTTATAAAGATAGATGATTAAGTTAATGTTAATTGTAGTTTGGTAAACGTCTTATGAAATCTTGAACTTCTTAGAAAATTTAGATAAATCTTCTTTTGTTGAGATAATTTTGAAATGTAAATTAGGCCTAGAATCTGATTTAGCAAGCTGAAATCCAATATAATAACTTAATATTTAGATTCAAATACTTTTATATTAATAACAAAAAGCAGTACCTTGATCCTTAAATTAATGTGCCACAAATTTTATAATATCTGTCGTTGTAAGCTTTTCTAAATTATTTGTCCAATATCTTTCTGTCTATATTAAGATGTTAGACTTAGCAGGAATTTGGACATGTGATTTCTTATTTCAATATCTATGCGATTTCATGTTTCAATATATAATCATGCGATAAAATTAATTTTTGGATATGTAATTTTAAATTTTATAATATGAAATCAATAAAATCAACGTTTGAACATGTAATCTTACATTGATTTCATCTCATGATTTCACATCATGAGATGAAATTTCAATTTCTCCAAAAATTATAATTTGATAATTTCATATTCAAATAAAATATTATGTTCATATCATAATTTCATACCGTATTATATAATACTGTTTATTTTTGTATTACGAAGGGAAGGAAAGATTCATGAATTTGTCAACTTTTTATCAAATTACTTTAACAATGAAACAGGAAATTATATCTACTAGTCAAGTCATAAGGGGACCAAATGATGTGTAGTTTGAAGGAAAGGTATATTTAATATCTTATAATGAACAACAAATAAATATATATATATAAGAATTTAAAAAGGTGGGATTTTTATGTATCCATTTTTACTAAATTAGAGTAAACAATTGTACGAAAACATATGGTGAGAAAGACACGCTTCATGCAGCTAAAAGGATAGAAAGGAATAAAATTCGGTATAAATCAAACTCACAGAATTGCACTAAAAGATTTTATCCCTTTTGCGAATCACACACTTATCCCTCCATTTTATTTTATGTACCATAGTTTTATTTTTTCTTTTAAAAAATTGAAATTTGTTATTTATAAAAACTCTTAGATATTTGTGATTGTGAATCATTTCATTATGAAAATATTAAGAGAAGTGTAAAATTATTTCGAATTATTATAATTTTTCTTTTTTTAGCAGACTAAAAAAAAAGTATCACGTTAAGACCGAAGAAGCATTTTCCATCGCTTAGTGGATTCCACTATAAAATAAAGATGAATGAAGGTTAGCTATTAATTCCCTAATCTAAAACAATATAATTTCTTTTTTTAAAACAATACAATTAATTAATGAAATTAGGGAACGAATAACTTTATATATACATAGATGTTATTGCGGATCCTATCATTGCATGTTATGAATCAATTAGCCTATATGTCAGATTAGGGGTAGGCACCAATATAACATTCATAAGTTACCAGGTGTAGTATATATTGGTGTTATGCCACTGGACCATCAATTTTGGAAGCTAAAAATACGTAAAATTGTTGGATGATTAATGGCTAGATTTGGATGAAGATCTCTCTCTATCGATGATGTCTCTAAGGCACTTTTTTGTCAAGCTTTGGTGGGATAAATAATGTAAAAAACTTCAACATGCATGTCATAATCTAAGGATCATTGCATGTAATGTTTGGAGGAAAATGGTAATGATCAGATCAGAAGAGGTTAAACATAATATTTGGTGATAGGTGATGATGTCAGATAACTCAAACTTCCGATTTGATAATTTGACCAGTGCATTTTACTATGGACATGATATATAAACATAACCTTTAACTTGACATCAGCTGATAACGATTATCTTTAACTTTGAATGTACACAAGTAGATAACTTAAACTTGTATAAAATTAAATAAATAGACATATTCGTTTCACATGACACCTTACATGGAAATATAGTATTCTATGTGGCGTCCTACATGTATTATGTTATGTAGGACATGTGTATCTACTTGTTTAATTTTGTATAAATTTAAATATTTGTTTATGCACATTCTAAATAAGGACATAATTATATGTTAAAGTGAAATTAAGAATTATATTTATGTATTATGTGTTTCGATAGGTAAAAGGAGAGAATGTTATAGAGGAGTTCCAGGCGAAGGAGTTTTATCTTTGGAAAATATGAAATATACAAAAGCTATTGGAGGTCGTATTTGAAAACATGACTAATTACATCACTCCGTCATCAATCGTCAATCATCATTAACATAAATGACAATGACAGATGGATATATAAGTAATTCAAATTACACTTTCACAGTCATCTTACACCTTCCAAGTCGCAACACATCAATAAAGTCATGGCCAGAACCAGGGTAACACAGCAAGAAGGTTGGGTCTAAAGCTAAATCTTAAAAAGAAATAGTAATATTTTTTTTTTAAAAAAAAATTATTATATATTTTTATTTAAAATTTACTTTTCTAGCTTTTTTAGGTTTGAAGTCATTAATTGTTGTTTTATAATAGATTTGTTTCAGTAATTCGTTTTCAATTGATGATATAGCTAATGCATTCATTCTCTTAACACATTGTTGTCTTAGATAAGATTTTTTTTTTCAATTTTAGTTTTGAAAAGCTTTTTTTCAAATGAAGCAAATAACTATTAACATTATTCTATAAGCAATATAGCATTAGGAAGACAATCAAATATTTTTATTTGATTGCGTATTTCCATTAGATCATTATTTTCTACTTCTATTATTTCTTAACACATTTAATTTAAAAATAAATCTAAAACAGCAATATCACAATAACTATTACTCCCTCCGTCTCATTTTACGTGACACTTTTCGGATTTCGAGATTCAAACAAGTCTAATTTTGACCGTAAATTTTTCATAGATCTTTTAAACATTTTAAATTATCAATTATTGTGACTTGTAGTACTTTTAACGTAGTTTATAAATATAAAATTTTTATTTAAATTTTTTTGAAGAATTCATGCGCAAATTATCCGTCAAACTTAAGCTGTTTGACTCTCGAAAACAAAAAGTGTCTCATAAGTTATGATAGAGGGAGTATGTGTTAAAGAATGTTCAACGTTAAGACAATTTTTCTAAATAAGTTCTCATTATCTAGTGATCTCAATTTCTTAACCAATAATAAGAAACCAAAATATTTTAATATGCTTCAAACTGCTCAAAACAAGAATATATATACTTGTGAACTAAGAATATCAACAATATAAGTTAACAAGAAAAAGATATAAAATAAAGTTAGAATTACAAAATCAGACATGGATTTGATAAGTTGATAAAATAATACTGAAATAGTGATGCGTTCCTTTAATATAATGATTACTTGTTGCACTTCTTGAGATTTTGAAGAAGACACTCAAAAGTAAATTTTATTTTTTTTGTAACGTGTAATTAATGATAAATCAAAAAATTTTGTAGGAGAGAGTTCAATGCTGAGGATAAAAAATAATGAAAAAGATGAATATAAGGTAAATAACACTCTCTCCGTCCATTATTGTATGTTAGGATAAGATCATGCACAATCATCAAGAAAAATTTAATATAAGGTTCAATTTGTCTAATATTACCCTACCATCAATCAATATTAAAATGGAGTGTACTTCTTGAAAATTGTAAAATTATTTTTTTTTCCACATTAAAGTAGTCTTGTAACTTTAAATGACAAATACTTTTTGAAACCAATAGTTATGTAATTATTAAGGACAGAATTGAAAAAAAATGTTATAAAACTATAGAATAAGAAGAAGAAACTAGAGAGAAAAGAAGAGAAGACTTGTTATTTCTATTGATGAATTAATTTACAATGAAGAGGAGCACTCTATTTATAGGAGAAATCTAACTTGGTCCCCAAGTAGGAGGACTCTTTAATCATATCCTAAAAAGAACTCCACATGATAGACATTCACTATAATACAAATACTTTATAACACTCCCCCTGAATGTCTAATTCATAGATGATGTGTCTCGTCAAAAACCTTACTAAAAAAACTTTAAGAAAAGAAAAATTCTAGTAAAGGAAAAGAGTACACATATCTATTTATACGCATCTAGGCTGCCTCATTAAAAACCTTACAAGGAAAACTCAGTGGGACAAAACCTCGTAAGGGAAAAAGAGTACAGCGCGTATTAACTCCCCCTAATGAGAACATCAATCCAGAGACTTGAATCTTCGCATTCCAAGCTTGTGCACCATCTTCTTGAAAGTTGCAGTTGGTAGAGACTTGGTGAATAGATCAGCCACATTGTCACTTGAACGAATCTGTTGCACATTTATATCACCATTCTTTTGAAGTTCATGTGTATAGAAAAGCTTCGGTGAAATGTGCTTTGTTCTATCTCCTTTTATGAATCCTCCCTTAAGTTGTGCTAAGCATGCTGCATTATCTTAATATAAAGTGGTGGGTACTTTATCACATTTCAAACCACATTTCTCTCGAATGAGATGTATCATAGACCTTAACCACACACATTCTCTACTTGCTTCATGAATAGCTATTATTTCAGCATGATTAGATGAAGTGGCTACGATGGACTGCTTTGTAGATCTCCAAGATATGGCAGTCCCCCACATAAACACATAGCCTGTTTGGGATCGAGCTTTGTGTGGATCAGATAAATATCCTGCATCAGCATAACCAACAAGATTTGGCCTACAATTAACAGAATAAAATAAGCTCATATCAGTTGTCCCTTTAAGATATCGCAAAATGTGTTTGATCCCATTCCAATGTCTCCTAGTAGGATCAGAACTATACCTTGCTAACAAGTTAACAGCAAAAGTTATATCAGACCTCGTAGTATTAGCAAGATACATTAGTGCACCAACTGCACTAAGATATGGTTACTTCAGAACCAAGAATTTCTTCATCCTTTTCTTGAGGTCGGAATGGATCCTTATTCACATCAAGTGAACGAACAACCATCGGAGTACTTAATGGATGCGCTTCATCCATACAGAATCTTTTCAACACTTTTTCTGTGTAGGCAGATTGATGAACAAAAATATCATTTGTCAAATGCTCAATTTGCAAACCAAGACATAATTTTGTTCGTCCCAGATCTTTCATCTCAAATTCAGTCTTTAAATAATCAATTGCCTTTTGAAGCTCTATTGGAGTTCCAATAAGATTTATGTCATCAACATATAGCAAGTACAAGAAATTCCGATATTGTTTTCTTTATAAAGACACATGGACAAATTGCATCATTTGTATAACCTTCCTTAATTAAATACTCACTAAGACGGTTATACAACATGCGCCCAGATTGCTTCAAACCATATAATGATCTTTGCAATTTAATTGAATACATTTCTCGAGATTTTGAATTACATGATTTAGGCATCGCAAATCCTTCAGGAATTTTCATGTATATCTCATTATCAAGTGATCCATAAAGGTAGGCTGTAACCACATCCATCAAATGCATTTCAAGTTGCTCATGGACTGTGAAACTAATGAGATAACGCAATGTTATTGCATCCATAACGGGTGAGTATGTCTCTTCATAGTCAACGCCAAGCCTTTGAGAAAATCCTTGTGCCACAAGGCGTGTTTTATACCTTTGTATTTCATTTTTCTCATTTTTTTCGCACAAAAATCCATTTGTAACCAACAGGTTTAATCCCATTAGGTGTTTGAACTATAGGTCCAAAAACTTCACGCTTGGCAAGTGAATTCACCTCTGATTGAATTGCTTCTTGTCATTTTGACCAATCATTTCGTTGTCGACATTATATAACAGATTGAGGTTCATGATCCTCATTATCTTGCATCATATTTGTTGCAACATTATATGCAAAGACATAATCAACCACTATTTCTGATCGATTCATATTAGTTTCAACATCTCTTAAATTTATGGATAGTTCATTATTTCCTTGAGTTTCAAGTTCATTGATTCTTTCATGAATATCAGACTTATTCAAATTTTGAACTTCCATATGATATTCTTTCATAGTGTCATCTTGACATTTAATCTTTCTTTTTCTAGGATTTTGATCCTTAGACCCCAATGGTCTACCACACTTTAGGTGTGTTTTTGACTCATTAGCTATGACACTAGTGGATGGTCCTTTAGGGATATCAATTGAATTGGGACATTCTCTACAGGAATATGTGATTTAGTAATCATTTTCAAATCTGTAAATGCGTCTGACATTTGATTTGCAATTTTCTGCAGATGAATAATCTTTTATACTTCTTGTTCGCAAGTAGAAGAATATGGATCAAGATGAGACAATGATAATTTTTTCCACAAAATTTCTCGTTTTATTTCACTATTCTCTCCCCCTAATTTTGGGAAAACTGTCTCATCAAACCGACAATCTGCAAATCTAGCAGTAAACATGTCTCCAGTCAGTGGTTCAAGATAGCGAATAATGGAGGGTGACTCAAACCCAACATATATTCCCAACCTTCTTTGAGATCCCATCTTAGTGCGGTTTGGTGGTGCCACAAGCACATGTACAGCACTTCCAAAAATTCTTAGATGGGATATATTAGGTTCTTGACCCATAACCAATTGCAATGGAGAAACATTATGACAACTTGTCGGTCTAAGACGAATAAGTGTTGCGGCATGCAAAATTGCATGTCCCCACACAGAAGTGGGCAACTTAGTTTTCATAAGCAATGGTCTTGCTATTAATTGCAAACGTTTAATTAATGACTCTGCGAGACCATTCTGAGTATGAACATGAGCAACTGAGTGTTCAACTCTTATCCCAATTGCTAAACAATAATCATTAAATGATAGGAATGAAAACTCTGCAGCATTATCAAGACGAATGGACTTAATCTGATTATCAGGAAAGTGTGCCCTTAACCTTATTATTTGTGCCAATAATTTTGCAAATGCCAAGTTACGAGATGACAATAGGCACACATGAGATCATCTAGAAGAAGCATCTATTAGAACCATAAAATATCTAAATGACCCACTAGGTGGGTGAATAGGTCCACAAATATCCCCATGTATACGTTCCAAGAACGCAGGGGACTCAATCTTAACTTTCATTGGTGATGGTCTCACAATTAACTTGCCTTGATAACAAGCAGTACAAGAAAATTCACCATTTAAAAGAACTTTTAGTTCTTTTAGTGGATGTCCATTCAAATTTTCTATAATTCATGTCATCATTATTGACCTAGGATGTCCTAAACGAACATGCCAAAGTACAAATGTATTGGAATCTGTAAACTTCTTATTTACTATAAAATGTGCCTCAATTGCACTAATTTTTGTCCAATACAAGCCAGAAGATAAGGCAGAGAACTTTTCTATAACACATGTCTGCCCAGAGACATTTTTGGTGATACCAAGATATTCAAGATTTATTTCATCCATTGATTGGATATGATAACCATTTTCACGGATATCTTTAAAACTCAACAAGTTTCTCTTAGATTTTGGAGAAAACATAGCATTATTAATGATGAGTTTAGTTCCTTTGGGCAAAATTACAATGGCTCTTCCGAAACCCTCAATCATATTAGTACTACCAAAAATTGTAGTACCATTTATTTTATCCATACTTAAATGAGAAAAATATTTCTTATTTTTGAATATCGTATGTGTTGTACCAGAATCAATCAAACAAATATCTTCATATTTCGATAATATGTTCTTAGAATTATCCATATCTTCCATGAAATGACATACACAAAATAAATATATATTAAATATTAGTGTTGTCAAAAGGGTACAATATATTCAAAGGAATAAATTAATAATTAAATATTAGAAATTAAGCCTTAATTTATTGCTTCCTCTAAGTCAAAAACGAGTTGTTAGGAAAATAAAATAAAATCATCATTTAGTCCTACTTAATAACAGACTGCATGTTTTTAACATTAGATCAAATTAAAGACCTAATATAATACAAACACATGATAAATCCTAGTTGATATCAGAATTTATGTTTTTAACATTAGACCAAGTTAAAGACCTAATATAATACAAACACGTGATAAAGTTTAGTATTCGACTAACTCTATCATATTAGAATCATATAAATAAATCAATGAAAAATATATATTATTTTATTAAGAATTAAGGAACAAGCTAATGAACGACTAAACTAATTTAATATACTAATACTCATGCAAACAACTATCATTACATGAAATTTATTAATAAATACTACAAACAAAATATCACTCTTCCATGTTCACAGAACCATCACCAATTAAGTGATCTATTTTTCCTTCAAGATGTGCGAAGAAATGTACTACATCCAAGTGCGTGATGTCAACTTGATTTTCAGAGATAAAATTTGCCTCAAGATTTTTCTCTTTCTTCTTTAGTGATTCTTGATAAAGCTCAACCAAGTGTTTGGGAGTACGACAATCACGTGCATAATGACCTCTTCACCCACATCGAAAACAACCTTCCCTAGTTGCTTCACGTTTCTCATCCTTTCTTTTTTCCTTTTTATTTGATGAATGATTAATGCCAGGAATAGAATTACGTTCTTGACCATAATCACGACCACGACCACGTCAACGTCCACGTCCACGATTAGGGCCGCGACCTTTTCCACGCCTAGCATGGTGGGCGTACGCCTCATTCACTTCAGGTTCTGGTTCAGATCCAGTAGGTCGATTCTCATGATTTTTCAATAATAAATCATTATTTTTCTCGGCCACAAGAAGATGAGAAATTAGTTCAGAATACTTTTTTTAACCTTTCTCTCGATATTGTTGCTGCAAGAGCACATTCGAGGCATGGAAAGTGGAGAATGTCTTTTCCATTATATTAATCTCACTAACGTTTCTCCACATAATTTCAATGGAGAAGTGATTCTGAACATGGCAGAATTATACTCATGTATAGACTTAAATTCTTGTAGCCTTAGATGCATCCAATCATATCGTGCCTTTGGATGTATGACCATCTTCAAGTGGTCAAATCTTTCTTTTAGGTTTTTCCACAAAACAAGTGGATCCTTAACTGTCAGATATTCGATTTTCAGAATCTCGTCAAGATGATGAAGCAAGAATATCATTGCTCGTGCACAGTTTGATTTGATGCCTTATTTTCTTCTTTTATGGTGTCTCCAAGACCCATTGCATCAAGGTGGATTTCAGCATCCAACAGCCATGAGAGGTAGGTCCTGCCCGAACTTTGAAGGGCAGTGAACTCTAGTTTTGTAAGACTGACCATTAAAATTAAAAACAAAAGAATAAATAATACCTTTATTAATTCTTCAAATCCAACCTTCACTTTTGGGAAATTAGAGTCTCGTGCTGATAACGTGTTATAAAACTATAGAATAAGAAGAAGAAACTAGAGAGAAAAGAAGAGAAGACTTGTTATTTCTCTTGATGAATTAATTTACAATGAAGAGGAGCACTCTATTTATAGGAGAAATCTAACTTGGTCCCCAAGTAGGAGGACTCTTTAATCATATCCTAAAAAGGACTCCATATGATAGACATTCACTATAATACAAATACTTTATAACCATAACTAATTATTTCTTAATTGTTTAAATTGACAATTAATTTTTAACAATTATATCTAACAAGCAATAGTGGACGGAGGGAGTACTATAGGATCAGATTCTTAGATATAAATAAGGAAACACAATTTCCCTCATAGGAAAATTATTGTTCAATTTCCTTAGAAAAGTGGAAACACTAACCATATATCTTTTTTACTTCTACACGTTCTCTTTTAATTTAAAAGTAAATATAATTTAATAATATGTATCCCAAAAATATAATGCGCTAAGCGATGATTTTAGTGACATAGTGGTTAAGATGACCCTAGCCTCAATAATCATGTAGTATCTATATATTTAACAGGAATAAATCGAAGAAAAAAAAATATTATTTTTCAAAATCGAAGATTTCCTCCTTATTTCACCATTTTTGAACTTTGAAAGCTCGATAGAGACAATTCTAAAGGATTTGATTAAGATAAATTATCTGGATAAATATTTGTGACCCCAAAATCTTCACATTCCATTAGTCATTTATGATTTTAAACATCAAATTTTTTATTTTGAACTCCAAAGTTTAAGGATTTTTCAAGAGCTTAAACTTTAGAAAAATAGTGATTAAGGGTTGGTTTCAACCTGTTTTTCAATGTAGTTTCCCTACAACAAAAACAAATTTTAGCGACAATAAATATTGACATTAATAAAAAGAGGTAAATTTTTTAACGGCATTAGTTAGTGTCATTAAAATCAATGTCGCTAAAGAAATTTGAAATATATACAAAGAGTGCTAGCTAAAAATACATATTTAATGATAATTAAGAGTTAATTGCCACCAATGATCATTTTCTACATATATTTTCACTATTGGGTTCCAAAATTTTGATTGAAATGTTTAAAGTTGGTCTAAGCTAAGGACTTAATTTAGTCATAAAGTTGTCATCAAACATAAATTATTTGTAATGACCCAAACCCGAAAGATAATTTTTAATTTTTGATAATTTTTAATAGTCATTTAACAATAGTTAATTAATTTAAGGATTTATTTATTATTAATAATAATGGCCCATATATATATTAACATAAGTTATTAGGGTCACACCTTTACATCATAATTCTTCTTCAAAGAAAACTCCCGTCCCACAGAGAACGTGGTAGCCGGCACAATCAGAAGGGTGATGAACCTCTAACATGTAAATATTAATTATGTCTTAATAAAGTTATTGGTATATATACACGTATGTCATATTATTACTCATATTATTACTATTCTATTATTATAGTTGTTTGTAAAAGAGAAATGAGAAATTTGGATTGGGATCAAGAAGAATGGAAATTGAAATTACTGTATAACCTTTTTTTATTGAAAATGGGTTTAACATGTACATTATCATTAAGAAGGTTAGGGGGTGAATGTGATTATATATTAAAATATAGTTTTATTACTGCAGGTTACTGGAATTTTCTTTCCATGTATTGATTTTTTCCGTTGGAGTTTTTTTTCGTGGTTATCACACTATGATTCTTGACTTAGCCTATTAATATATATAAGTAAGATATTTGATGTGTTATATGAATATTATTGTATATGTGGCATTAGAGAAATTGAAATATAATTCTAGGTTTGAAATTTGAAAATATGAGGGTTGATATGATAATTGATATCAAAATTTAGGAACTTCATTTTAGGTTTTTGTAAGTTTTTGAGTGTAGACTAGACATATAGTAATGTGGGTGTTGTTAGTCTTGAAAACTTATTGTGATTTTCTATTTGTCTAGATAATATTGATTTTGGAGTCAACTAAAAGAGGAAGGCTCAAATTCTAGAGTCATTGTTCGACTATTTGAGGCAAGTGGATTTCTAAACCCTTGCTAAGTGTATGAAATGTGTGTATTTCCTTGTGATATATGTTTGGGAGTAATGGGACTTGGCGATGGATTTACTTGTCCACATTGATTAATTCTAATAATGAAAACAAAGGTATAAAAGGCAATGCGAATAATGGATTGTGTGTGATGTGTTGATAATAGAGAATGGTTTGAAAGACTTGTTGAATCATTGTTGATGTTGTTGTGAATTGTGCAATGTCATGAAAATGGTGATATCCTCTTTATTTGTATGAACATGTCATTTGCATTATTTTGAGACATGGTTGTGAAAAGTGTTATGTGCATCGAGAAAGAATTAGAATTTAAAGAGGATGTACCATTTCGAGGGACGTATCGCGCGCCGCGATGGATACTATATTTTGAGAGACGTATCATGTGCTGCGATGGTTACTATATCGAGGGTTGTGTCATGCGCCGCGACAGATGCACGGACATATATGTCCCCCATGGGTCCAGACTAAGAGACAGCGGGTCTATATAACTAGGTCAGACATGCATCATTATACTTGACATTGCATTCCATTGCATTGCACATGCTTATCATTAGTGAACTTGATATTGTGTTTTGTTGATCTTGTGAATGCCTTTCTATGAAACTTGTGATTGATGAATACTGAGCTTGTTGTTGAGGATATAAAATTTATTAAAGTGTTGTTGTTGAGGATATGTAATTTGAAAAAAAAATGTTGTTGAGGATATGTAATTTGTCAAAGTGTTATTGTTGAGGATATATAATTTGTCCAAGTGTCGTTGTTGAGGATATGTAACTTGTGTAGGTGTTGTTGTTGAGCTATGTGCTACGTAAATTGTGAGTTGTTAGGTTTGACTAATTTTTATGCAGGTTATAGTTTTGGAGGTTCGGTTGGGGTGGTAGATGTACCGTATTTCATCCCCTTAGCTTGTGTTTAGAGGTTTACTTGTTGAATGCCCTGTGGTTTGGTACTCACCCCTTGCTTCAACAATTTTTTTGTAGGTTATTAGCCCCGGACCTTTGTGATATATTCTCTTCTTTTCTGAAGCTTCTTGGAGATTTGTGAGGTAGTTGTTTGTCATCTCAGCAGACTTTCTTACTTCTGTTTATGATTTTGTTCTACTCTAGAAACCATGTCATATGAGACTTATATTTTCTTTTAATTCAATTGTAATATTTTCGAGGCTTGTACACGTGACAACCAGTTTTGGGGTATAATTTAAGTTGTAGTAAATTTTCCCTATTTTATTATATTAGTTGTGTTTTAGGCTGACTTGTGTTGATAAGATAAGACAAATGCCATCACATCCAATTTTGAATTGTGACATTATATATCATTCATTTTCTTTTTTCTAATTTTTTGCATGACAATAAGATTAGATATAAATCTAAACACTAAGTATTCAAGATGTTATGTACTCTCTTATCATCACCCAAAGTAAAATATTCTTTTTTAGCTTTTTACTCTTTAATGTAGAACTTCTCGCACAAATTATATATGAATTTACCCCTAATCTGAGTGTCTAACATAGAATATATATCAGATCATAAAAAAGAAGTTTAAATGGTGACTACTTTATACATATATATGTCTGCGTATGATGGCTAACTCATGCTTCAGATTACTTTGTATTTCGTTCAAAACTAGATAATTTCACTTGTTTTAGAAATTAATCATAAAAGAATGTGATCAAATAAATAGAATACATAGTTCATATATAAAAATTAAATACCGTAATCGATCATTTTTTATTAAAACATACACTAAGTTGATACATGATTCCAAAAGGATTAATGACATGTCAAAACTTATTTAATGTATCAAATGTCTACTAAAGCCCAATAACACAACATTAGAAGCTACCCTTTTACTAAAAGGAAACACTTTATTAATTTTTTTTTTTGAGCCTCAAATTCTTAATTAATCTCACTAGTTAATTACTCCATCATAATCTCTTCTTCAAGCACAGTTTCACTTAGAGTTTTTGCTTCCCTAACCAAAGTTGTTTTAACTTCATTTGAATCTTTTTCAAATACACAGACCTTAGTGCATAGGCACTTTCTTTGGAGTTTGCTACAATGTCCACCTGTAAACTCCTCTGTGACACAAGCCTTTCTACATGATGAATCGGTAAAGCATAATCCTTTGAAGGTTTGGCTTGTTGATTTGCACATGTACTGAGCTTGCACCTCTACAATCATTCACAAATAGCTACAAATGTTAGAATAATAGAGAGTTTATATCTTATTTTTTCTGTATAGACAGTTCAAAAATAACGATATATTTCTATATTTAGTAACAATTTAGCTATATAAGCCACTTTACCCTTAATGAAATAATATCTAACTACACAAATATTTATGACTTATTTTAGATTACTCGTTTCAAAAGTTTTTCTTTCTTTCTTAAACTTTCTGTCAAGTCAAACTAAAGGATATAAATTGAGAAAGTTTAAATCAAACTAAAGGATATAAATTGAGACAGAGGGAGTAGCTAATATTTTGAGAAAATTAAATAGAGTAATTTTACACACTATTTTATTTTATGAGGTTCAAGTGGAATAAATGATGAAGACGAACCATAGAAAACAAAGAGCATCATTGCCAAGACCACAAGTGCCATGAAGCAAATGGAACGAGCCATAGTCTCTTTTGGATAAGTGAAAAAGATTGGAATTTTTATTTTTTTAGCAATAAGAAATAATTCAATTTAGAGTTGTGAATAAACAACACAATGGAAGTAACTTATAGGCAGTGAAATTATAAGAGTAAAACCAAAAAAGTTAAAATTCAATCAGCCTAAAATACGTGAAGCAATGGTTGTTGGTAGGTCATAAATACAATAAACATGTCCTTCATTCTTTTCATTTTCTTTTTAAAAAAATAAAATGGGTACAGTTAGTAAAGACTTTGAATCATCATCGATAAAGAAAAAATGCAATTTATTTTTCGGACCTCTCTTCATGGATATAAATTTAATCATATTTTAATGTGATTGTCAAATACTTTATCCGAATTTTTTTTAAAAAAAAAAATCATGTTCCTCTTTTTTTTTTTGTTCAGTTATGGGCAGAGAAAGGAAAATGGGATTTAAGGTGGGAATTGTACTCTCATCAATAAGGTAAAATTTTACATAGTCAACTAAGTGAGTGACCGTCTCCGTCCAACAATAGTTATTCAGTATACTAAAAATAGTCATCCAATAATATTTATCTAGATTAAAATTCAAGATATAATTTTTCCTTTTTGTGTTGCTGTTATCGTTATTAAATTCTACTAGTAAAAGTATTTGCGCGTCACACCGTTAGTGATAAATATAATTGTAAATATTGATTTATTGACAATTTTAAAATCTAACTTATTATAGAATTTACGTGAGAAAATATTAACATTTAGCACCTTGATATATATAATAAAACTTATATAAATAAATCAATATATAAATTTAATCCACTGTGTAAATTTAACTATGATTTTTTTACCATTAGATCTCTTATTATAAGAAAGAATGTTATGTTTTACCAACCTCATAGATACAAAAAAGGAATAAGGGTATATAATAAAAGGAGCTATTTTCCTAATTATCAAATAAAAAATATTGCAGAAACAGGAGAAGATACTATATCAGCTTTCCATTAAAATTCACTCTTACCGTAACTATTTCCTCAATTTCTTATTCACTAAAATTTTTAAGATTTTTTTTATTAAAAAAAAAAAAATTATTTAAAGTTCAAGATAGATGTTTAAATTTTTTTTATTGTTATCTTAATGAAGGTTGATATTTCCTTTTTGGATGATGCTAGATGATTAGAAAATTTGATCAGAAAATTTAAAAAATGTATAACATTTTTTTTATTTTAAAATAAATTGATATTTTTAAGTTAAAAAGGTAAAAATCTTTAAAAAAGTAAAATACCTTTCTGGCCAAATATGGCCACAAAATTTAAGAAGTGTAAAATATATTTTTTACTTTGAAATAAACTGATATTTTATAATTCAGATAATTAAATTGCTCAAAGTTCAAGATGAGATTTTTTTCGTAGATTTCTTTAATGAAGTTTGATATTTTCTTGAGCGTAATGCTAAATAGCCAAAAAAATTGATTAGAATTTGATCAGAAAATTTAAAGTGTATACTATGTTTTTTATTTAAAATAAATTGATATTGAAATAAAGTTAGAATTACAAAACCTGACATGGATTTGATAAGTTGATAAAATGTAACGACCTGTTTAGTCGTTTTGAGCAGTAGAGTAATTCTGGTAACAATTGTCTGAGTCGACGGATCCCACGACGGACCGTCATGGGCACGATGGACCGTCATGGGCACGATGGACCGTCGAGGGGGTCTCGTTCCAAAACACTTAGAATTCTGAAATTTGGGTACTGAGATCGACTCTCTGAACTTCGTGACGGAATGGCGGTAGATCTGTCGTTGGCACGACGCTGCATCGCTGAACTCTTTAGTGAATTGAGTCTCTGAACTTTGTAACGGAAGCAGCAGGACGGACCGTCGCAGGCACGACGGGCCGTCACACCCTGACTGGGTCGGATTTCTGTTAAATGTTTTAAGGGGCGTTTTGGACTATTCCTGCTTATAATTATAAAGTTAGTGGGTTAATGTTAATAATTCAATTACTTGGGGGTTAATAGAGATAACCTTGAAATAAATAGTGGGTTACTTTTACCATCTTTATACTTAATTATATGACAATTAGGGTAAAAGAAAAAGGGTTTGAATAAGAAAAAGAGAAAGAACAGAGAGAAAGAGGGACGAACGAGCGAGAGAAAGAGAAGAACGCAGCTTGGGAAAGTAGATTGCTTGATCACAATTCTTCGGTGGAGGTAGGTTATGGTTTATACTATCTCATAGTAAACTCTTAATAGCGAATGATATGTGTTGGGTAGTATTATAAAGTCCTCTATATGCTTAATTGTGTGCTTGCATGACGTGATTATGCAATTTGTAATGGATTGGAAAGATGAGGCTGTGAATCTTAAATCTTAATTCACTTTGTTAATGATGATGCCTTAGTATAAAAGAAGGCTTGATGAACTAAAGTAATGAGATTAGAGGATCGGGTGTCACGTTCCGACACCAGGATAGTATATGGATTGGAGTGTCACGTTCCGACACCAGGATAGTATATGGATCGGAGTGTCACGTTCCGACACCAGGATAGTATATGGATCGGAGTGTCACGTTCCGACACCAGGATAGTATATGGATCGGAGTGTCACGTTCCGACACCAGGATAGTATATGGATCGGAGTGTCACGTTCCGACACCAGGATAGTATATGGATCGGAGTGTCACGTTCCGACACCAAGATAGTATTGATGGATCGGAGTGTCACGTTCCGACACCAAGATAGTATTGATGGATCGGAGTGTCACGTTCCGACACCAGGATAATAAAGAGAATGAATTTTGAAATATGTTAATATACTCAATCTAAAGAACCTGTTTCCCAAATGAGTATGGTGTGGAGGCTTGAGTCCTCATAGATGTGCTTGGTGTTGTGACCAAGGGTTATGGTAATTGTTGTTGTCACCTGTTAAGGATATTAGTTGATTTTATGTTATTATCTAATGTATACTGTTTTCTATTTTGAGTTGGCCGATGATACCTACTCAGTACTTGTGCCTTGTACTGACCCCTACTTGTATTTGTTTTTCTTTGTTAATTGTGGAGTGCAGCAAACGTGCCATCGTCTTCAACTCAACCGCGACTCTAGCGAATCTTCGTCCCACCAGATTTCAGGGTGAGCTAATGCTTCTAGCTTGGACTGGATCTTCTTCTTCATGTCTTGATGCCTTGAATTTCCGGCATGGACTAGCTGTTTATTTATTCTAGCTTCCTAGATACTCTTAGATTTAGTAATTTGAGGATAGATGTTCTTGTTGTGATGACTTCCTGATTTTGGGGGATAGTAACTGATAAATTTTAGAAGTTATTAATTGATTTTATTAATGAGTTTAAGTCTTCCGCATTATATTCTGTTTAATATGGTTGAATGTTGGGGTTTAGATTGGTTGGTTCGCTCACATAGTAGGATAAGTGTGGGTGCCACTCGCGGCTCGATTTGGGTCGTGACAAACTTGGTATCAGAGCATTAGGTTCGTTGGTCTCATCACACAAGAACGAGTCTAGTAGAGTCTTAAGGAACGGTAGGGGGACGCCTTTACTTTTCTTTGAGAGGCTATAAGACTTTAGTAAAATTTCATTCTTTCCTTCTTTCTTTCGTGTTGTTACTTGGATCCAATTGGTATCTAGGTGATACAAATTGGTATCTGACCATCTTCACTCTATTTTGTAGATGGTAAGAACTAGAGCAACAAATGCGCCAACACCAACACCGGAAAGACAAGATGCGTCTGAGCCAGCCACTGGGGCTGTAGCTCGAAGAGGAGTAGTGGCAAGAGGCCGTGGAAGAGGTCGTGGGAGAACGTCCTCTAGAGGAAGAGGACAAGCACCTAGCCCATCTAGTACTAGGGCGGTGACTCCTCCACCGACTGAGGAAGTGGTAAGAGAGGGTGAGAAAGGGGAGAATGAACAAGTGCAGAATGAGGAATTACCACCCCAACCTACCCCAGAGATGATTAACCAGGTTCTTGCTTATCTTAGCGGGTTATCTGATCAAGGCCAGACACCTCCAGTGTTTTCTGCACCAGCATCGCAGGTTCCGGAAGTACAACAGGCAGCTGCTGTGGCTCCCCGCATGGATGCCTCATTGGAAATAGGCACATTTCCTCGTCTGACTACAGGGCCTATAATTACAAGTGATCAGCATGAGCTTTTAAGTAAGTTCTTGAAATTGAAACCTCCAATCTTCAAGGGTGCTGAATCTGAGGATGCCTACGATTTTCTGGTTGATTTTCATGAGTTACTACATAAAATAGGCATAGTGGAACGATTTGGCATGGTGTTTGTAACCGATCAGTTTCAGGGAAATGTCAAAATGTGGTGGCGGTCACATGTTGAGTGTCAATCCGCACAGGAACCACCTATGACTTGGGCGTCATTCTCTAGCTTATTTATGGAGAAGTATATTCCCCGGACCTTGAGGGATAGGAGGAGAGATGAGTTCTTGAGCCTAGCGCAAGGTAGGATGTCGGTTACTGCGTACGAGGCTAAGTTTCGTGCATTATCCAGGTATGCCACCCAGCTTTGTTTTAGTCCACAAGAGCGGATTCGCCGTTTTGTAAAGGGGTTGAGGTCAGAGTTGCGGATTTCAGCCTTACAGGTAGCGGCTACAGCAAAATCCTTTCAGGAAGTGGTAGACTTCGTGATAGAGGTGGAGGGAGTGAAGCCAGATGACTTCACCATGGCATCGACATCAAAAAGGTTTCAAAAGGGAGGTGAGTTTAATGGTTCTTACTCCAGAGGGCAGGGTTCAGGAGGTTATCCAGCCCGACCTATACAGTCTTCACTGCAGGCTGTAGCTGGGGGTCCACCGCAGACCGGTCAACATTTCTCTGAGTTTGGAGGTTATCCCCAGACTTCGTCATTCTCACAGAGACCTATGCTTGAATCCAGAGAGTGTTATGGATGTGGGGAGACTGGACACATTAAGAGGTATTGTCCAAAGCAGAGTTACAAACCTCCAATAGTCAGAGGTAGAGGTGGTCATGGAAGAGGCCGTCATTCTGGAGGATGTGGTGGCCGAGGTAATGGTGGCCACCAAAACGACCGGGGTGACGGGCAAACTGGAGCCACTACAGCACAACATGGTAAGGGCAATGGGCAGACAGGTGATAGGGCCCATTGTTACGCTTTCCCCGGGCGGTCTGAAGTGGAGACATCTGATGCTGTTATCACAGGTAATTTTTTGGTTTGTGATTGCTTGGCTTCTGTATTATCTGATCCTGGATCCAAATTTTCATATGTATCTTCCTCATTTGCTATTGGTCTTAATTTACCTTGTGAATTGCTTGACATGCCTATTCGTGTGTCTACTCCGGTGGGTGAGTCTGTGATAGTTGAAAAGGTATATAAGTCTTGTCTGGTGAATTTTGTGGGGAGCAATACTCATGTAGACTTGGTTATCCTTGAAATGGTTGATTTCGATGTAATTCTGGGTATGACTTGGCTTTCTCCGAATTTTGTGATCTTAGATTGTAATGCAAAAACTGTAACGTTGGCTAAGCCTGGGACAGATCCGTTAGTGTGGTAGGGTGACTACACTTCCACTCCGGTTCGTATCATCTCCTTTCTTCGTGCTAAGAGAATTGTTAGTAAAGGGTGTTTAGCTTTCCTGGCACACCTCAGAGATGATACTACCCAAGTACCTTCAATTGAGTCGGTTTCAATAGTCCGTGAGTTTCTGGATGTGTTCCCTGCAGATCTTCCTGGTATGCCACCAGATAGGGATATTGACTTTTGTATTGATCTGGAACCGGGTACTCGCCCCATTTCTATACCCCCTTATAGAATGGCTCCCGCTGAGTTAAGAGAGTTAAATGCCCAACTTCAAGAATTGTTAGGAAAAGGCTTCATTAGACCAAGTGCGTCCCCTTGGGGTGCTCCGGTTTTGTTTGTGAATAAGAAGGATGGAAGTTTTAGGATGTGCATAGACTACAAGAAACTGAATAAGGTAACTGTTATGAACAAGTATCCTCTTCCTCGCATCGATGATTTGTTCGATCAGTTACAAGGTGCTTGTACCTTCTCGAAAATCGATTTGAGATCTGGTTATCATCAATTGAAAATACGAGCAACGGATGTGCCCAAGACTGCGTTTCGTACCAGGTATGGGCATTATGAGTTCTTAGTAATGTCTTTTGGGATTACGAATGCCCTTGCTGCTTTCATGAGCTTGATGAATGGGATTTTTAAGCCATATCTGGATCTCTTTGTCATTGTATTCATTGATGATATACTGGTATACTCAAAGAGCAAGAAAGAACATGAGGAGCACTTGATAATTGTATTGGAAATGTTGAGGGAGAAAAAGCTTTATGCCAAATTCTCCAAGTGTGAGTTTTGGCTAGATTCAGTGTCCTTCTTAGGGCACGTAGTTTCTAAGGATGGAGTGATGGTGGATCCTTCCAAGATCAAAGCAGTGAAGAGTTGGGCAAGACCCACTAATGTTACAGAGGTGAGGAGCTTTGTTGGTTTAGCTAGCTTCTACCGTCGATTTGTCAAGGGATTTTCTTCCGTTGCTTCCCAACTGACAAATTTGACTAAGCAGAGTGTTCCATTTGTATGGTCGGACGAGTGTGAAGAAAGCTTTCAGAAACTCAAGACCTTGTTGACTACTGCACCGATTCTTACCCTGCCAGTGGAAGGTAAGAATTTCATTGTTTGTTGTGATGCATCCTATTCGGGTTTGGGTGCAGTGCTAATGCAAGAGAAGAATGTAATTGCTTATGCTTCGAGGCAATTAAAGGTGCACGAACGTAATTATCCAACCCATGATTTTGAGTTGGCTGCGGTAGTGTTTGTATTAAAGCAATGGAGACACTATCTATATGGGGTTAAGTGTGAAGTCTATACGGATCATCGTAGCCTAGAGTATGTTTTTACTCAGAACGATTTGAATTTGAGACAGAGGAGGTGGATGGAACTACTGAAGGACTACGATATCACTATTTTGTACCACCCAGGAAAAGCTAATGTTGTGGCAGATGCTCTAAGTAGAAAGGCAGGAAGCATGGGCAGTCTAGCTCACTTGCAAGTCTCTTGACGCCCATTGGCTAGAGAGGTTCAGACTCTGGCTAATGACTTTATGAGGCTAGAAGTAAATGAGAAGGGAGGATTTTTGGCCTGTGTGGAGGAAAGATCTTCCTTTCTTGACAAGATTAAGGGAAAACAGTTTATTGATGAGAAATTGATCCGGATCCGAGATAAGGTGTTGCGAGGAGAGGCTAAAGAAGCAAAAATTGATGAGGAAGGTGTTTTGAGAATTAAGGGAAGGGTATATTTGATTCACACTATTCTTACAGAGGCTCATAGCTCAAGGTATTCTATACACCCTGGTGCAACCAAGATGTATCGTGACCTAAAGCAACATTTTTGGTGGAGTAGAATGAAGCGTGACATTGTTGATTTTGTTGCTCAGTGCCCGAATTGTCAACAGGTAAAGTATGAACACCAGAGGCCTGGAGGGACACTTCAGAGAATGCCCATTCCTGAATGGAAGTGGGAGACAATTGCAATGGACTTCGTGGTTGGTCTTCCAAAGACAATGGGTAAGTATGACTCCATTTGGGTAATTGTTGATAGGTTATATTCCATTCATTGTATATATCCCTTTTTCGTGTCATTGACATCAGATAACTAAGTCTGCTCACTTCATTCCGGTCAAGGTGACTTATAATGCAGAGAAGTTAGCCAAACTTTACATCTCGGAAGTTGTTCGATTGCATGGGGTTCCACTCTCCATCATATCAGATAGAGGTACGCAATTTACTTCTAAGTTTTGGAAAACATTGCATGCTGAATTAGGTACTAGGTTGGATCTTTGTACCGCATTTTACCCTCAGACCGATGGTCAGTCTGAGCGAACGATTCAAGTGTTGGAGGATATGCTTCGTGCATGTGTGATAGAATTTGGTGGCCATTGGGATAACTTCCTACCCTTAAAAGAATTCTCACACAATAATAGCTATCACTCAAGTATTGGTATGACCCCATATGAGGCACTATATGGGAGGAGATGTAGGTCTCCCATTGGGTGGTTTGATGCATTTGAAGTTAGACCTTGGGGTACTGACCTTCTGAGGGAATCGTTAGATAAAGTGAAATGCATTCAAGAAAAGCTTCTAGCGGCTCAAAGTAGGCAGAAGGAATATGCAGATCGGAAGGTTAGAGACTTGGAGCTTATGGAGGGTGAGCAAGTCTTGCTGAAGGTTTCGCCCATGAAAGGGGTGATGCGGTTTGGTAAGCGAGGTAAGCTTAGTCCAAGGTATATTGGTCCATTTGAAGTTCTGAAGCGCGTGGGGGAGGTAGCTTATGAATTGGCCTTGCCCCCAGGACTGTCAGGAGTGCATCCGGTATTTCATGTGTCTATGTTGAAAAGATACCATGGGGATGGAAACTACATTATTCGTTGGGATTCAGTTCTGCTTGATGAGAATTTGTCTTATGAGGAGGAGCCTGTTGCTATTTTAGATAGAGAAGTCCGCAAGCTGAGGTCAAGGGATATTGCATCCATCAAAGTTCAATGGAAGAATCGACCAGTTGAAGAATCCACTTGGGAGAAGGAGGCTGATATGCAAGAAAGATACCCACACTTGTTTACAGATTCAAGTACTCCTTTTCGCCCTTGTTTTTATTCTTGTGATCGTTCGAGGACGAATGATGGGTAAATTGGTATCTATTGTAACGACCTATTTAGTCGTTTTGAGCAGTAGAGAAATTCTGGTAATAACTGTCTGAGTCGACGGATCCTACGACGGACCGTCGAGGGGGTCTCGTTCCAAAACACTTAGAATTCTGAAATTTGGGTACTGAGATCGACTCTCTGAACTTCGTGACGGAATGGCAGGATGGACCGTCGTTGACACGACGGACCGTCACAGACTCTTTAGTGAATTGAGTCTCTGGACTTTGTAACGGAAGCAGCAGGACGGACCGTCGCAGGCACGACGGGCCGTCACAGGCGGCGTAACCCTGACTGGGTCGGATTTTTGTTAAATGTTTTAAGGGGCATTTTGGACTATTCCTGCTTATAATTATAAAGTTAGTAGGTTAATGTTAATAATTCAATTACTTGGGGGTTAAAGGAGATAACCTTGAAATAAATAGTGGGTTACTTTTACCATCTTTATACTTAATTATATGATAATTAGGGTAAAAGAAAAAGGGTTTGAATAAGAAAAAGAGAAAGAACAGAGAGAAAGAGGGACGAACGAGCGAGAGAAAGAGAAGAACGCAGCTTTGGGAAAGTAGATTGCTTGATCACAATTCTTCGGTGGAGGTAGGTTATGGTTTATACTATCTCATAGTAAACTCTTAATAGCGAATGATATGTGTTGGGTAGTATTATAAAGTCCTCTATATGCTTAATTGTGTGCTTGCATGACGTGATTATCTAATTTGTAATGGATTGGAAAGATGAGGCTGTGAATCTTAAATCTTAATTCACTTTGTTAATGATGATGCCTTAGTATAAAAGAAGGCTTGATGAACTAAAGTAATGAGATTAGAGGATCGGGTGTCACGTTCCGACACCAGGATAGTATATGGATCGAAGTGTCACGTTCCGACACCAGGATAGTATATGGATCGGAGTGTCACGTTCCGACACCAGGATAGTATATGGATCGGAGTGTCACGTTCCGACACCAGGATAGTATATGGATCGGAGTGTCACATTCCGACACCAGGATAGTATATGGATCGGAGTGTCACGTTCCGACACCAGGATAGTATTGATGGATCGGAGTGTCACGTTCCGACACCAGGATAATAAAGAGAATGAATCTTGAAATATGTTAATATACTCAATCTAAAGAACCTGTTTCCCAAATGAGTATGGTGTGGAGGCTTGAGTCCTTATAGATGTGCTTGGTGTTGTGACCAAGGGTTATGGTAATTGTTGTTGTCACCTGTTAAGGATATTAGTAGATTTTATGTTATTATCTAATGTATACTGTTTTCTATTTTGAGTTGGCCGATGATACCTACTCAGTACTTGTGCCTTGTACTGACCCCTACTTGTATTTGTTTTT
Organism: Solanum arcanum; assembly: GCA_027789145.1. Lineage (NCBI taxonomy): Eukaryota > Viridiplantae > Streptophyta > Magnoliopsida > Solanales > Solanaceae > Solanum > Solanum arcanum. Next base: position 22,709,206 of record CM050943.1, read on the forward strand.
CTTTGTTAATTGTGGAGTGCAGCAAACGTGCCATCGTCTTCAACTCAACCGCAACTCTAGCCAGTCTTCGTCCCACCAGATTTCAGGGTGAGCTAATGCTTCTAGCTTGGACTGGATCTTCTTCTTCATGTCTTGATGCCTTGAAGTTCCGGCATGGACTAGCTTTTTATTTATTATAGCTTCCTAGATACTCTTAGATTTAGTAATTTGAGGATAGATGTTCTTGTGGTGATGACTTCCTGATTTTGGGGGATAGTAACTGATAAATTTTAGAAGTTATTAATTGATTTTATTAATGAGTTTATGTCTTCCGCATTATATTCTGTTTAATATGGTTGAAATGTTGGGGTTTAGATTGGTTGGTTCGCTCAAATAGTAGGATAAGTGTGGGTGCCACTCGCGGCTCGATTTGGGTCATGACATAAAAATATCGAAATAGTAGTATGTTCCTTCAATATAATAATTCTTTGTTGCACTTTTTGAGATTTTGAAAAAAATACTCATAAGCAAATTTTATTTTTTTGTAACTTGCATTTAACGGTAAATCAAAAGATTTTGTAGGAGATATTTCAATATTGAGAATAAAAAATTATAAAAAAGATGAGTATAAGGTAAATAATTTTATGTCCTTCCACCTATTGTTTGTCAGGATAAGATAATGCAAAATCTTTAAGAACAATTTAATATAAGGTGCAATTTGACTAATATAATCCTACTATCAGTCATTATTAAAATGGTTTGTACTTTATTAAAATGGTAAAAACAATTTTTTTCACATTAAAGTAGTTTTGTAACTTTAAAATGGTCAATGTTTGAAATCAATAGTTAGGGGTGAACAAAACTGTACCGAAAATCGAACCAAATCAAAAATCGAGTCAAACAGAAGAAAAAAATGGTTAGTTTCATTTGAATTGATTTAGTATTGGAAAATAAAATCCGACTATATTTGGGTTGGTTTGGTTTCGACTAAAAAAATCAACCCGAGATCAAACCAACCCGACATTAAATATATAATTTTTGAAATTTATTTTATACGTAAAAATATTTACTTTGATATTTTTTAAATATTTCTTATACTTTTTCATAGTTTTTGTCTTTTATTATATTTATTTCATGTTTGAAAGTTAGAATTCTTAATGATCGAATAAAGATTATAGTCCATACATGTTGGTAATTATCATAAAGCTTAAATCAAAATCAAATTGATACTAATGCAAAAAGAAAATCATTTTAACACTGAGAATGAAAATATTATTAAATATTTGTTCTTTAGTTTTGCATATGTTTAGACAATTAAAAAATATAATATATAATCTAATTTAACTTTCTTTTAATATTTAGTCACGTAACTATTATTTATTAAACTTATTTTAGTATGATTTAGTACTTTTAAATTATGATCAATTTCATTATCATTTACTCCTTAATTTGTAATATTTGTTTTACGCTATTTCATTATTAATTTTTTGTTGGATATTCTAATGTCCTTAATCATATCATATTTTGTGTTATTTTCTTAAGAAACAACTTAAAAATAGTTACATTTTCGTATGACTAAAGAGATATTTGGAGTAAAAGTAAATTATATATTTATATGAATACTTCACCGGAAAAACTAAAAACAAAAAACCTAAAAATCCAAAAAAACTCGAAGTTGAAAAATCTGAGTTTGACACAAATGATTTGGTTTATAAATTCAAAAATTCGACACAAATAATTTGGTTTGATATTTGAAAAACCTGAACCAACCAGTCATGTACACCCCTACTTGTAATAATGCAATTGTTAAGGGTAGAATTGGAAAAAAAAAAAGGACTAATTGTTTCTTAATTATTTAATTGACATTTAATTTTTGATTTTAAGTATACCTGACAAATAATAGTGGACGAAGGGAATAGAATAGGGCAAATTCTTAGATAATAAATAAGGAAGCACAATTTTCCAGGTAAGAAAATTATTCCCAAAAATGTTTCGTTTCATTAGAAAAGTGGGAAATTTTAGTCATGTTTCGTTTTCACTTCTTACACATTTATTTTTAATTTAAAAGTAAATATAATTTAATAATATGTATAATATTTCTTTAAAAAAATATGGGAGCCAAAAATATGATGCACTAAGTGATGACTTAGTGACCTAGTGGTTAACATGACTCTGACCACAATAATCATGTAGTATATGTAAAAGGAAAAAATTGAAGAAAAAAAATATTTTTTTTCAAAGGGATAATGCCCAAGTACCCCTCAACCTATGCCCGAAATCTCAGAGACACACTTATACTATACTAAGGTCCTATTATCCTCCTGAATTCATTTTATTAATAATGTTTTACCCCTTTTTAGCCTACGTGGCACTATCTGGTGGGACCAATGATGGTTGACTTTTTTTCAAACTAGTGCCACGTAGGCTAAAAAGGGGTGGAAAATTACTTATAAAATAAGTTCAGGGAGGTAATAGGACCTTAGTATAGTATAAGTGTGTCTCTGAGATTTTGGGCATAGGTTGAGGGGGTACTTGTGCATTTTCCCTTTTTCAAAAGCTAAGGTTTCATCCTTATTTCATCATTTTTTGAACTTTAAGAGGTCAATAGAGGCGATTCGAAAGGGTTTGTTTGACAAGAATTATTTGGGTAAGTATATTTGACCCCAAATCTTCACTTCCCAATTTCCCATTAATCATTTATGATTTCAAACATCAAATTTTGTAATTTAAACTTCAGAGTTTGAGGATTTTCAAGAGCTTAAATTTTAAGAAAAAGAGTTATTAAAGGTTGGTTTCAACCTGTTTTTAACGTAGTTTCACTATAACAAAAATAAATTTTAGCGGTAATAAATATTGATATGAATAAAGATTGTTAGTCTTTATCGACATTAGTTAAGTGTCATTAGAACCAATGTCGCTAAAGACTTTAAAGACATATACAAAAAATATTAATTGTCACTAAAAATATATATTTAGTGATGATTAAAAATTAATTGAGGCTAATATTTTTAATGTAGTGTTTTCACTATTGGATTCCAAAATTTTGGTCAATGTCTAAAGTTGGGCCAAGTTAAGGACACAATTTCAGTCATAAAGTTGTCATCAAACAGAAGTTATTTACTTTCATTTTATTTTGCTAATTTTTTGCATCACCATAAGATTAGATATAAATCCAGACAAAAAGATTCATGATATAATGTACTCCTCCGTCATCACCCAAAGGGAAGCAATCTTTGTTAGACAATTTTTTACTTTTTAATGTGAAACTTTTTGCACAAAGTAAATTGAATTTAACTCTAATTTGATTGTCTGACACACACTATATATCAAACCTTCACTATATATCAAACCTTCACTATATATCAAACCTTAAAAAGAAAATTTATAGTGACTTACTTTATAAATATGTACGGCTAGCTCTTGCTTTGGATTACTCTATATTTCGTTTAAAACTAGTTACTTTGACTTGTTTAAGAAAACGAATATAACATAAAGTGATAAAATAAATATAATACATAATTTATACATAAAATTAAAGACAGTAGTCGATCATTTTTCATTAAAACATACACTAAGTTGATACATGATTACAAAAGGATAAATGACATGTCACAACTTATTTAATGTACCAAATGGCTACTAAAGGCCAATAACACAACATTAGAAGCTACCCTTTTAATAAAAGGCAACAATTTGTTAATTTTTTTTTGACACTCAAATCCTTAATTACTCTATCGTACTCTCTTCTTCAAGCACAGCTTCACTAAGAGTTTTTGCTTCCCCACCCAAAGTTGTTTTAACTTCATTTGAATCTTTTTCAAATACACAAACCTTAGTGCATAGGCACTTTCTTTGAAGTTTGCTACAATGTACACCTGTAAACTCCTCTGTCACAAGCCTTTCTACATGATGAATCGGTAAAGCATACTCCTTTTGAAGGTTTGGCTTGTTGATTTGTACATGTGCTGAGCTTGTACCTCTACAGTCATTCACATAGTTACAAATGTTAGAATAGGTGAGAGTTTATATCTTATTTTTCTTTATAGCCAGCTCAAAAATAATGATATATTTATATATTTAGTAACAGTTTAGCTAAAAATATCACTTTATCCTTAATTAAATAATGTCTAACAACACAAATCTTTATGACTTATTTTAGATTACAAGTTTCAAAAATTGTTCTTTCTTTCTTAAACTTTTTTTATCAAGTCAAATTAACGGATATAAATTGGGACAGAGGGAATAGCTAATATTTTGAGAGAAAAAAAGTAATTTTACACACTATTTTATATGATGAGGTTCAAGAGGAATAAATGATGAAGACAAACCATAAGAAACAAAGAGCATCATTGCCAAGACCACAAGTGCCATGAAGCAAATGGAACGAGCCATAGTCTCTTTTTTGATAAGTGAAAAAGAATGCAATATAGAGTTGTGAATAAACAAGTAACACAATCGAAGTAATTTATAGGCAGTGAAATTATAAGAGTAAAACCAAAAAAGTTAAAATTCAATCAACCAATAATATATGAAGTGGTTGTTGGTAGGTCATAAATACAATAAACATGTTCTTCATACTTCTCATTTCTTTTCTTTTTAAAATAAAATAAAATAGGGTAGGTTAGTAGAGAATTGAATCATAAGCGATAAAAACAAATCGCAATTTATTTTTTGGACCTTTCTCCGTGAATATGAATTTAATCATGTTTTAATGTGATTGTCAAATATCCTGTGTGATTTATTCTTTTAAACAAATGTTCCTCCTTTCTTTTTGCTTTTTTGTTTAGTTGGGGATAGAGAAAGGAAAAAGGGATTTTAGGTGGGAATTGAACTCTCACCAATAAGTGTCACGACCCAAAACGAGCCGCGAGTGGCACCTACACTTATCCTATTATGTGAGCGAACCAACAAATCTAAACCCCAACATTTACCAACATTTCAACCATAATGAACAAAATATAATGCAGAAGACTAAAAATCTTATTAATATAACCAGTAAATAAGCTTCTAAAGTTTATCAACTATCATTCCCAAAATCTGGAAGTCATCACACCAAGAATATCTATCCTCAAGTTTCTAAATCTAAGAGTATTTAAGAAGCTAAAGTAAGTAAAACAGATGATCCATGTCCGAACTTCAAGACATCAAGACGTGAAGGACAGAATCCAAAGACGAGCTAGAGCGATAGCTCACCCTCAATTCGATATCTTTGGAGGCGGCTAGAGTTGCGGACGAGTAGAAGTCGATGGAACGTTTGCTGCACTCCACAAATAACAAAGAGAAGAAAATACAAGTAGGGGTCAGTACAAGGAACACGTACTGAGTAGGTATCATCGGCCAACTCAAAGTAGAAAGCAATATATATGGAATAATAATATAAAATCAACTACCACACTTAACTGGTGACAACAACAAGTACAAGAATCATTGGCAACAACACCAAACACACCCATGAGGACTCAAGCCTCCACACCATACTCATTTGGGAAATAGGTTCTTTGAATTTGAGTATATTACGTAATTCAAGATTCAATCTCTTTATTATTATCGTGTCGGAACGTGACACTCCGATCCCCTAATACTACGTGTCGGAACGTGACACCTGATCCCCTAATACTACGTGTCGGAACGTGACACCCGATCCCCTAATACTACATGTCGGAACGTGACACACGATCCCCTAATACTACGTGTCGGAAGTGACACCCGATCCCCTAATACTACGTGTCAGAACGTGACACTCGATCCCATAATCTCATTGCTTTAGTTCATCAAGACTCTTTTATGTCAATGCATCATCTTAATAGAGAGGGATAAGATTTAGGATTCCACAATCACAACATACAAACACACAATCAAGCATATAGAAGACTTTTACAATACTACCCAATACATATCAATCGCTATTTAGAGTTTACTATGAAATAGCATAAACCATAACCTACCTCCACCGAAGAATCGTGATCAAGTAAGCTACTTCCCAATGCCTTTTTGCTTTCCTCTTCGTTTCTCCCTTTCTCGTTCGTTCGTTCCTTCTCTTCTTTTTATTTTTCTTCTGCAGATTCTTTTCCTTTTACCCTAATTATCATATAATTCATTATGATAAAAGTAACCCATTATTTATTTCAAGGTTACCTACTTTAACCCCCAAGTAAATAAGTTATTAAACTTACCCACTAATTTCATACAGTTTGTCATAAATAGTCCAAAACACCCCTTAAAACTTTTAGCATAAATCCGACCCAGTCGAGGTTACGCCGCTTGTGACGGCCCGTCGTACATGCGACGGTCCGTCCTGCAGGTCCGTCACAAAGTTCAGAGAGTCAAATTCAGTAAGGACGTTTGTGACGATCCGTCGTGTCTTTGACGGTTCGTGCTGCAATTCCATCGCGAAGTTCAGAGAGTTGATCCCATAACCCACAGGAAAATTACACAAGTGTGGGACGACGGAGTCCATGACGGTCTGTCATGACCATGACTGTCCGTCGCGTGATCCGTCGACCCAGTCATTTTTTATCACAAATGATGCTACTGCTCGTAACGACTAAACAGGTCGTTACAATAGATACCAATTTACCCATCGTTCGTCCTCGAACGATCACAAGAAGAAAAACAAGGGCGAGAAAGAGTACCTGAATCTGTAAAAAGGTGTGGATATCTTTCTTGCATATCAGCCTCCTTCTCCCAAGTGGACTCTTCAACTGGCCGATTCTTCCATTGAACCTTGATGGATACAATCTCCCTTGATCTCAACTTGCGGATTTCTCTATCTAGAATGGCAACAAGCTCCTCCTCATAAGACAAATTCTCATTAAGAAGAACTGAATCCCAACGAATAATGTAGTTTCCGTCCCCATGGTATCTTTTCAGCATAGACACATGAAATGCCGGGTGCACTCCTGACAGTCCTTGAGGCAATGCCAATTCATAAGCCACCTCCCCCACGCGCTTCAGAACTTCAAATGGACCAATATACCTTGGACTAAGCTTACCTCGCTTACCAAACCGCATCACCCCTTTCATGGGTGAAACCTTCAGCAAGACTTGCCCACCCTCCATAAAATCCAAGTCCCTAACCTTTCAATCTGCATATTCTTTCTGCCTGTTCTGAGCGGCTAGAAGCTTTTCCTGAATGAATTTTACTTTATCTAACGACTCCCTCAAAAGATCGGTACCCCATGGTCTTTCCTCAAATGCATCAAACCAACTAATGGGAGACCTACATCTCCTCCCATACAGTGCCTCAAATGGGGCCATATCAATACTTGAGTGATAGCTATTATTGTATGAGAACTCTGCTAAGGGTAAGAAGTTATCCCAATGACCACCAAATTCTATCACACAAGCACGAAGCATATCTTCCAACACTTGAATCGTTCGCTCAGACTGACCATCGGTCTGAGGGTGAAATGCGTTACTAAGATCCAACCTAGTACCTAATTCAGCATGCAATGTTCTCCAAAACTTAGAAGTGAATTGCGTACCTCTATCTGATATGATGGAAAGTGGAACTCCATGCAATCGAACAATTTCTGAGATATAGAGTTTGGCTAACTTCTCTGCATTGTAGGTCACCTTGACCGGAATGAAGTGAGCAGACTTAGTTAATCTGTCAACAATTACCCAAATGGAGTCATACTTACCCAATGTCTTTGGAAGACCAACTACGAAGTCCATTGCAATTCTCTCCCACTTCCATTCAGGAATGGGCATTCTTTGAAGTGTCCCTCCAGGCCTTTGGTGTTCATACTTTACCTGCTGACAATTCGGGCATTGAGCAACAAAATCAACAATGTCACGCTTCATCCTATCCACCAAAAATGTTGCTTTAGGTCACGATACATTTTGGTTGCACCAGGATGTATAGAATACCTTGAACTATGAGCCTCTGTAAGAATAGTGTGAATCAAATCATCGACGCGGGGCACACATACCCTTCCCTTAATTCTCAAAACGCCTTCCTCATCAATTTTTGCTTCTTTAGCCTCTCCTCGCAATACCATATCTCGAATCCGGATCAGTTTCTCATCAGTAAACTGCTTTCCCTTAATCTTGTCAAGAAAGGAAGATCTTGCCTCCACACAGACCAAAAATCCTCCTTTCTTTAGTATTTCCAGCCTCATGAGGTCATTAGTCAAAGTCTGAACCTCTCTGGCCAAAGGGCGTCTAGAAACCTGTAGGTGAGCTAGGCTTCCCATGCTCCCTGCTTTTCTACTTAAGGCATCTGCCACAACATTAGCTTTTCCTGGGTGACACAAAATAGTAATATCATAGTCCTTCAATAGTTCCATCCACCTCCTCTGTCTCAAATTCAAATCTTTCTGAGTAAAAACATACTGTAAACTACGATGATCTGTATAGACTTCACACTTAACCCCATATAGATAATGTCTCCATTGCTTCAATGCAAACACGACTGCAGCCAACTCCAAATCATGGGTCAGATAGTTACGTCCATGCACCTTTGATTGTCTCGAAGCATAAGCAATTACATTCCTCTCCTGCATTAGCACTGCACACAAACCAGAATAAGATGCATCACAATAAATAATGAAATCCTTACCTTCCACTGGCAAGGTAAGAATTGGTGCAGTAGTCAACAAGGTCTTGAGGTTCTGGAAGCTTTCTTCACATTCGTCCGACCATACAAATGGAACATCCTACTTAGTCAAATTTGTCAAATGGGAAGCAACAGAAGAAAATCCCTTGACAAATCGACGGTAGTATCTGGCTAAACCGACAAAGCTCCTTACCTCTGTGACATTAGTAGGTCTTACCCAACTCTTCACTACTTCAATCTTAGAAGGATCCACCATCACTCCATCCTCAGAAACTACATGCCCCAAGAAGGACACTGAATCTAGCCAAAACTCACACTTGAAGAATTTGGCATAAAGCTTTTTCTCTCTCAACACGTCCAATACCATTCTCAAATGCTCCTCATGTTCTTTCCTGCTTTTTGAGTATATCAGCATATCATCAATGAATACAATGATTAAGAGATCCAGATATGGATTAAAAATCCCGTTCATCAGGCTCATGAAAGCAGCAGGGGTGTTCGTAAGTCCAAAAGACATTACTAAGAATTCATAATGCACATACCTGGTTCGAAAAGCAGTCTTTGGCACATCTGTTGTCCGTATTTTCAATTGATGATAACCAGATCTCAAATCGATTTTTGAGAAGGTACAAGCACCTTGTAACTGATCGAACAAATCATCAATGCGAGGAAGAGGATACTTGTTCTTAATAGTTACCTTATTCAGTTGCCTGTAGTCGATGCACATCCTAAAACTTCCATCCCTCTTCTTCACAAACAAAACAGGAGCACCCCAAGGGGATGCACTTGGCCTAATAAAGCCTTTACCTAACAACTCCTGAAGTTGGGCCTTTAACTCCCTTAACTCAGCTGGAGCCATTCTATAAGGGGGTATGGAAATGGGGCGAGTACCCAGCTCCAGATCGATACAAAAATCAATGTCCCTATCTGGTGGCATACCAGGAAAGGTCTGCAGGAAACACATCCAGAAACTTGCGGACTATCAAAACAGACCCAATCGAAGGTACTTGGAAAGTATCATCCTTGAGATGTGCCAAGAAAGCTAAACAACCATTACTAACCATTCTCTTGGCACGAAGAAAGGAGATAATACGAACCGGGGTGGAAGTATAGTCACCCTCCCACACTAGCGGATCTGTCCCAGGCTTGGCCAATGTCACCGTTTTCGCATTACAATCTAAGATTGCAAAATTTGGAGAAAGCCAAGTCATACCAAGAATTACATCGAAATCAACCATCTCTAGAATAATCAAGTCTACATGAGTATTGCTCCCCACAAAAGTCACAAGGCAAGACCTATACACCTTCTCAACTATCACAGACTCACCCACAGGAGTAGAGACACGAATAGGCATGTCAAGCAAATCACAATGTAAATCAACACCAATAGCAAATGAGGAAGATACATATGAAAATGTGGATCCAGGATCAAATAATACAGAAGCCATGCAATCACAGACCAAAAGATTACCTGTGATAACAGCATCAGATGTCTCTACTTCAGATCTCCCGGGGAAAGCATAACAATGGTCCTTATCACCTGTCTGTCCGTTGCCCCTACCATGTTGTGCTGCAGTACTTCCAACTTGTCCGCCACCTCGGCTGATTTGGTGACCACCATTACCTTAACCAACGCGTCCTCCAGAATGGCGGCCTCTCCCATGACCACCTCTACCCCTAATTATTGGGGGTCTGTAACTCTGTTTTGGTCAAAACCTATTAATATGTCCAGTCTCTCCACATCCGTAACACTCTCTGGAGTCAAGCATAGGCCTCTGTGAGAACGAAGAAGTCTGGGGATAACCTCCAAACTCAGAGAAATGTTGACCGGTCTGCGGTGGACCCCTAGTTACAGCCTGCAGTGAAGACTAAATAGGTCGGGCTGGGTAACCTCCTAAACTCTGCCCTCTGGAGTATGAACCACTAAACTCACCTCTCGTGCGGAACTTCTTAGAGGTCGACGCCATGGTGAAGTTATCTGGCTTCACCCCCTCCACCTCTATCACAAAATCTACCACTTTCTGAAAGGATTTTGCTGCAGCAGCTACCTGTAAGGCTGGGATCTGCAAATCTGACCTCAATCCTTTCACAAAACGGCGAATCCGCTCTTGTGGACTGAAGCAAAGCTGGGTGGCATACTTGGATAGTGCACGAAACTTAGCCTCATAAGCAATAACTGACATCCGGCCTTGCTCTAGGCTCAGGAACTCATCTCTCCTCCTATCCCTCAAAGTCCGAGGTATATACTTCTCCATAAATAGGCTAGAGAATGATGCCCACGTCATAGGTGGTGCCTGTGCGGGTTGACACTCAACATACGACCGCCACCACATTTTGGCATTTCCCTGAAACTGATAGGTCACAAACTCAACACCGAATCGTTCCACTATGTCCATCTTGTGTAGCAGTTCATGACAATCAACCAGAAAATCATAGGCATCCTCAGATTCAGCACCCTTGAAGACTGGAGGTTTCAACTTCAAGAACTTAGTGAAAAGTTCATGCTGATCACTCGTCATTATAGGCCCTGTAGTCAATCGAGGAAACGTGCCTACTCCCAATGAGGCATCCATGCGGGGAGCCACAGCAGCTGCATGTTGTACTCCCGGAACCTGAGGTGCTGGTGCAGAAAACACTGGAGGTGTCTGGCCTTGATCAGATAACCCTCTAAGGTAAGCAAGAACCTGGTTAATCATCTCTGGGGTAGGTTGGGGTGGTAATTCCTCATCTTGCACTTGCTCATTTTCTCCTCCCTCACCCTCTCTTACTACCTCATTAGTCGGTGGAGGAGTTGTCGCTCTAGTACTAGCTGGACCAGATGTTTGTCCTCTACCTCTAGAGGACGTCCTTCCGCGACCTCTACCACGGCCTCTTGCCACTGCTCCTCTACGAGCTACAGCCCCAGTAGCTAGCTCAGACGCGCCTTGTCTTGCCGGTGTTGGTGTTGGAACGGTTGTTGCTCTAGATCTAACCATCTGCGAAATAGAGTGAGGATGTCAGATACCAATTTGTATCACCTAGATACCAATTGGATCCAAGTAATAGCACGAAAGAAAGAAAGAATGAAATTTTCCTAAAGCCCTATAGCCTCTCAAAGAAAAGTAATGGCGTCCCCCTACCGTTCCTCAAGACTCTACTAGACTCGTTCTTGTGTGATGAGACCAACGAACCTAATGCTCTGATACCAAGTTTGTCACGACCCAAAACGAACCGCGATTGGCACCCACACTTATCCTATTATGTGAGTGAACCAACAAATCTAAACCCCAACATTTACCAACATTTCAACCATAATGAACAAAATATATTGCGGAAGACTAAAAATCTTATTAATATAACCAGTAAATAAGCTTCTAAAGTTTATCAACTATCATTTCCAAAATTTGGAAGTCATCACACCAAGAACATCTATCCTCAAGTTTCTAAATCTAAGAGTATTTAAGAAGCTAAAGTAAGTAAAACAGATGGTCCATGTCCGAACTTCAAGGCATCAAGACGTGAAGGACAGAATCCAGCACGAGCTAGGAACAGTAGCTCACCCTGAATTCTGATATGCTGGAGACTGGCTAGAGTAGCGGACGAGTCGATGTCGATGGCATGTTTGCTGCACTCCACAAATAACAAAGAGAAAAAAATACAAGTAGGGGTCAGTACAAGGAACACGTACTGAGTAGGTATCATCGGCCAACTCAAAATAGAAAGCAATATATATCGAATAATAATATAAAACCAACTACCACACTAAACTGGTGACAACAACAAGTACAAGAATCATTGGCAACAACACCAAACACACCCATGAGGACTCAAGCCTCCACACCATACTCATTTGGGAAATAGGTTCTTTGAATTTGAGTATATTACGTAATTCAAGATTAAATCTCTTTATTATTATCGTGTCGGAACGTGACACTCTGATCCCCTAATACTACGTGTCAGAATGTGACACCCGATCCCCTAATACTACGTGTTGGAACGTGACACCTGATCCCCTAATACTACGTGTCGGAACGTGACACCCGATCCCCTAATACTACGTGTCAGAACGTGACACCCGATCCCCTAATCTCATTGCTTTAGTTCATCAAGCCTCTTTTATGTCAATGCATCATCTTAATAGAGAGGGATAAGATTTAGGATTCCACAATCACAACATACAAACACACAATCAAGCATATAGAAGACTTTTACAATACTACCCAATACATATCAATCGCTATTTAGAGTTTACTATGAAATAGCATAAACCATAACCTACCTCCACCGAAAAATCGTGATCAAGTAAGCTACTTCCCAATGCCTTTTTGCTTTCCTCTTCGTTTCTCCCTTTCTCGCTCGTTCGTTCCTTCTCTTCTTTTTATTTTTCTTCTGCAGATTCTTTTCCTTTTACCCTAATTATCGTATAATTCATTATGATAAAAGTTACCCATTATTTATTTCAAGGTTACCTCCTTTAACCCCCAAGTAAATAAGTTATTAAACTTACCCACTAATTTCATACAGTTTGTCATAAATAGTCCAAAACACCCCTTAAAACTTTTAGCAGAAGTCTGACCCAGTCGAGGTTACGCCGCTCGTGACGGTCCGTCGTACATGCGACGGTCCGTCCTGCAAGTCCGTCACAAAGTTCAGAGAGTCAAATTCAGTAAGGATGTATGTGACGATCCGTCGTGTCTACGACGGTTCGTGCTGCAATTCCGTCGCGAAGTTCAGAGAGTTGATCCCATAACCCACAGGAAAATTACACAAGTGTGGGACGATGGAGTCCATGACGGTCCGTTGCGTGATCCATCGACCCAGTCAGTTTTTATCACAAATGATTCTACTGCTCGAAACGACTAAACAGGTCGTTACAATAAGGTAAAATTTCAGATAGTTAATTAAATGAGTAACTCCTTTCTTTCAATAATAGTTGTTCTCTATATTAAAAATTGTTGTCCAACAATATTTGTTCAAATTAGAGCTCAAAAGATAATTTCTCTTTTGTGTCTATTTTATTCTTGTTATTAAATACTAATACTAATAGTAAAAGTACTCGCGCTTTGCGCGGTTAGTCGATAAATATAATTGTAAATATTGAATTATTGACAATTTCAAATTTTAACTTATAATAAAGTTTATTTGAGAGAATTTTAACATTTAGCACCTTGATATGTATAATAGAATATTTATAAAGCGTCAATAACACACCTAAACTATCCCCTTTTTTTGAGTTTCTTACCTAAACTATTGAGAGTGTGAGTTTCATCCTAAACTATCACTTTTAGTTTGAGAAACACACCTCAGATGGTGTGTGCAATACACTCTCTTTTATTTGAAAAAAAAAACTTGATATATGACATTTCACATGAATAAAATATTCTATCTTGATAAAAATTAGATAATAAATTATTAATATAAATTAAAAATTAAAGATTAAATTATTGGTATCAATAAAATATTTTTTTAAAAAAATAAAATTTAAATTATTTTCTTAACCCACTCCACCTCCTCCTCCACGTAATTCCCCCCTCCTCCCCCCCCCCTCCAAAAAGAAAAAATTCATATTATTTTATTTTTGAAAAAATAAAAATTCAACCCTCTCCTATGTAACCGTCCCCTCCTAATGTTTATTTATATTATAAATTTTATATTTTTCTCACTTTGTGTTAGATATTTAAAGACACACACACACACACACACACACACACACACACACACACACACACACACACATATATATATATATATATATATATATATATATATTCAAAAATTCTACTGATGTACGGAATAACATAAATAAGTAAAAAAATTAAAATTATCTTGCGGCGGCAAGTAAAAAATATTTTCGATATGTATATATCTAACACAAAATTAAAAAAAAAAATCGAAAGTGGAGGTGAGGTGATGTGGGTAGTATTATTTTTTAAAAAAAAAAATAATATCTACACTAGTATTTGAGGAGGGGGGAGGGGGCGGTGAAAGGAAGTGATGGAGTGGGTAAGAAAAAAAATTATATTTTATTTTATAAGAAAATATTATTTTTTGAGTAATAATTTTTTTAATTTTTAACTAATACTAATAAAATTATTTAATTTTTGTCAAGTCTGAATGTGTTGTCCATATGGAATTTGATGTGACAATTTTTAAAATAGAAGAGAGAGGTGTGCTTCTCAAATTTAAAAGTGATAGTTTAGGTATGAAACTCACACTCCCAATAGTTTAGGTATAAAACTCAAAAAAAGGATATAGTTTAGGCATGTTTTTAAAACTTATCTCAAGACTTATATAAATAAATCAATATATAAACTTAATTCACTATCTAAATTTAAATATGATTTTGTTTACCATAAGGCCTCACTTGTTTGCACTTAATGGAGGTCTGAATCTTAATCATTCAGATTCAGCCTATTAAATACGTTTGGTTTTTAGGTCTTAATCTAAATCATTCAGATTCAGCCCATTAAGTTCATTTGTTTTATTTTAAAAAAAAAACCTCTTTATGGGTCTAAAAAGGTCTGAATGAATCAGATCTGTAGGAGACTCTTAACAACATTCAGACTCATTTTAATAAGTTATCAAATAATAAATCATCGCTTCTCTGCTTTAAGCGTGCCTTTTTATCACATAACTGAAAACTTTCTTTCTCTCTTTTCTCAATCAAACACTATTTTTTTCCTCTTGAACTTGTAAGTTTTCATAAATCCTTTCAAGTTTTTTTTGTGTACTAATAATTTTCTTGTATTGACTACAGCAAAACATTGTTTGTATATTGGCATTTATCAAGGTTTTTGAATGAAAAAAAAAATTGTACTTCCAAATCTTGATAATTAAAACTTTGAACACTTTTTTTTTTATCAAAAGCAATATATTTTGTTAATATGAAATTCTTTTATAATATCTTATTAATTTAATGTTAATTTCACATGCATATTTAGATATTGAAAACAAACAGTATTAACTATTTAGTGTTCAAATTTAGAGACCACATCTTAATACTCATATGTGTATTCAGATCAAAACACTTGAATCTTAATGCAAATCTTAATATTCAGATGTATATTTAGATTCAGACCTCTTATTTAATGGAAACAAATGAGGCCTAAATCTCTTATTGTAAGAATGTTATGTTTTCGCAACCTAATAGATACAAAAAGGAATAAGGGAATATAATAAAAGAAGTTATTTTCCTAATTATCAATTAAAAAAACAAAAAAGGCTCAAAAATACCCATAAACTATTTAAAATAGCTCATATATACCCTTAAACTTTATTTCGGCTCAAATTGCCCTTCTCGTCATACTATTGGGTCAAAATACCCTTCTTCTTAACGAAAGTTGTTAAATGCCATGTGGATGTCATATAGATGCCACATTGCATGCTAATAGGATTCCACTGCCGCGTAGACAAAAATAGAAAAGGTCAAGAATACCTTTAAACTATCCGAAATAGCTCATATTTACCCTTAAACTATATTTCGGCTCAAAACTATCCTTCTTGTCAAACTACTGAATCAAAAGTACCCTTCTTATCATTTGAAGTTGTTAAATGTCATGTGGATGCCACATTGCATGCCAATAAGGTTCCACTGCCACATAGACTAAATTCATAAGTCCTAATTACTTCCCCCTCATTTCATTATTTAAGAAATGATATACTCACCCGTTCTCCCTCAGTTTGCGGCTAGGGTTTCATACTTTTCTTCGTGGATGGGTTTCAAAGTGGATATTCATGCGTGTAGGCTAGTAAATATTTTTTTAAAAAATTTTATTATGTTTACAATTTCAAAGCATGATAGTTAGGATTTCACAACTTTTCCCTAATTTCGCAGCTAAGGCTTCATATATTTCTTCGGGGCTGAGTTTCAAAGTAGATATTCGTGGTTGTAGGTTAGTAAATAATTTTTCTTATTTTATTACGTTTACGACTTCAATGTATGATAGTTAGAATTTCACAACTTTTCCTTCATTTCGCGGCCAAGGTTTCATAACTTTCTTCGAAGCTGAGTTTCAAAGTGGTTTTCCGTGGTTGTAAACACAATAAAGAAAAGTTTACTAACCTATAACCACGAATATCCACTTTGATACCCAGCGACGAAGAAACTGTGAAACCTTAGCCGCGAAATGAGGGAGAAGGGGTGAAATCGTTTCTGAAAATAATAAAATGAGGGAAAAATGAGTAATTTATATTTAGGGATTTAGTAAATGTGGCAAATGTGAAATTTAACAACTTTCGCCAATAAGAAGGTCACTTTGGACCCAATAGTTTGATGGAAAGGGTAGTTTTGAGCCGAAATATAGTTTAAGGGTAAATATGAGCTATTTCGGATAGTTTAAGGGTACTTTTGACCCTTTTTCCTTGTAGTCTATTGGCACCGAAAATCTATTGGGGTGCCATGTGGTATCCACATGGCATTTAACAATTTATGTTAATTAAAAGGGCACTTTTGACCCAATAGTTTGACGGGAAGGGTAGTTTTGAGCCAAAATATAATTTAAGGGTATATCTGAGTTATTTCAGATAGTTTAAGGGTAGTTTTGACCCTTTTCCAATTAAAAAATATTGCAGTAAACAGAAGAAGATAATATATCAGCTTTCCATTAAAATTCAATCGTTATGTAACTATTTCCTCAATTCCATATTAATTGTAATTTTTAGAATATTTTTATTATTATTTAAAATAATTAAATTGTTTAAAATTTAAGATAGAATGTTTAAACTTTTTCCATAGTTGCCTTTAATGAAGTTTGATATTTTCATTTCGAGTAATGCTAAATAGCAAGAAAATTTGGTCAGAATTTTGTCAAAAAATTAAAAAAATTATAATATCGATTTTATTTTAAAATAAACTGATATTTTCCCCCTTTTTAGTTAATAGGTATAAAGTTAAAAGGATAAAAATATTTTAAAAAGTAAAATAACATAACTAAAATATCATTCTAGTCAAAAAGATTTGACCAGAATTTGACCAGAAAATTTAAAAAGTGTATAACATCTTTTTTATTTTAAAATAAACTGATAATTTCATTATTAAAAAATAATTAAATTGTTCAAAGTACAAGATGGATGTTTGAACTTTTTTCATGGGTGCCTTTAATGAAGTTTATTTTCTTGAGCGTAATGCTAAAAAGCCAAAAAGTTAAATTAGAATTTGGCCAGTGTATAGTATCTTTATTTATTTTAAAATAAACTGATATTGAAAATGAATTGTACTATTTATAAAGCTATATTTATGATATCAAAAATTAATTTTATAAATTCAGTAATGAAATAGAGAATATCAATTAATAGAATTGAACACAAATATTTAAAATTCATGCAGCGGTTTTCCATAACTCAAAATTAAAAGGAGAACTACAATTACATAAATTTAAAACTGATCTCACTTATTAAAATATAATTAAATACAATTGCATGTCTTTTTATTTTTTGCAAAATACAATTTTGTAATATTTAATTTTGAAAATTACTAATTTTTTATGCTGACATCATCACCTCTAAAAAACAAAATGTCACGATCCAAATCGGGGCCGTGACTGGCACCCACATTTACCCTCCTATGTGAGCGAACCAACCAATCTAAAACCTTAACATCTCAATATAATATCAACAGAAAATAATGCGGAAGACTTAAACTCATAAGTAAAATCAATAATCAACTTCTATAACTCAAAAACTTATCATTATCCCCAAAATCTGGAAGTCATCATCACAAGAACATCTATGATCAATTTACTAACTAAAAATGTCTAAGAAGCTAAAAATACATAAGAAGCTAGTCCATGCCGGAAGTTCAAGGCATCAAGACTTGAAGAAGAAGATCCAGTCCAAGCTAGAAACATTAGCTCACCCTGAATTTCCGATGTAGTAAAGACTGGCTTGAATTACTGTTGAGTCGAAGACGACGGCACGTTTGCTGCACTCCACAAATAACAAAGAAGAAAACATAAAAGTAGGGGTCAGTACAAAACACGGGTACTGAGTAGATATCATCGGTCAACTCAAAATAGAAAACAGTATATATCAGATGACATCGTAAATCAACTAATATCCTTAGCATGCAGCATTTACAATTACCATAACCCTTGGTCACAACACCAAGCACATCAATGAGGACTCACGCCTCCTCATCTTACTCATTTGGGAATTAAGTTCATTAGATTGAGTATATTAACATATTTCAAGATTCATTATCTTTATTCCCCTCGTGTCGGTACGTGACACTCCGCTCCATATACTATCCTGGTGTCGAAACGTGACACTCCGATCCTCATATACTATCCTGGTACCGGAACGTGGCACCCGATCCATATACTATCCTGGTGTCGGAACGTGACACTCCGATCCTCATTCTATCCTGATGCGGAGCGTGGCACCCGATCCATATACTATCCTGGTGTCGGGCGTGACACTCCGATCCTCATTCTATCCTGGTACCGAACGTGGCACCCGATCCATAATACTATCCTGGTGTCGGGCGTGACACTCCGATCCTCATTCTATCCT
Source organism: Solanum arcanum (assembly GCA_027789145.1). NCBI lineage: Eukaryota > Viridiplantae > Streptophyta > Magnoliopsida > Solanales > Solanaceae > Solanum > Solanum arcanum. Next base: position 22,728,233 of record CM050943.1, read on the forward strand.
GGTACCGGAACGTGGCACCCGATCCCCTAATCTCACCACTTTCGTTCATCAAGCCTTCTTTTATACCAAGGCATCATCATTAACAAAGTAGATTAGGGTTTCTTTTCAAGATTTGGGATTCAATAGCTTCATCATGCTTATTTATTCACAATTACATAATCATATTCATGCAAGCATACAATTAAGCATATAGAGGGGTTTACAATACTATCAATACATACAATTCGCTATTAAGAGTTTACTACGAATAGCATAAAAACCATAACCTACCTCCACCGAAGATTCGTGATCAAGCAAGAAATTTCCCAAAGCCTTGTGTTTTCCCTTCGTTCGATTCTCCCTTTCTCTCTTGTTCTTTCTATTTTTCTTTATTCAAACCCTCTTTCTTTTACCCTAATTAACATATAATTAAGAAAGAAAGATGGCAATAATGACCCACTAATTAACTTAAGGTTACCTCTTTTAACCCCCAAGTAATTAGACTTATTAACCTTAACCCTCTAACTTTATAATTAAAGTAGGAATAGTCCAAAACGTCCCTTAACACGTGCAAAGAAATCCGACTCCACCTGGGATTACGCAACCTGTGACGGGCCGTCGTGCCTGCGACGGTCCGTCATGCAGGTTCGTCATGGACTCAATTTGTTTAAGAAATCTGTGACGGCCTGTCGTGCCTACGACGGTCCTTCCTGCACTTCCGTCACGACGTTCAGAGAATCGTTCCCTGTACCAACTTTTCAAGAGTTGAAGTGTTTTGAAACGAGAGTTCACGACGGTTCGTCATACCTGTGACGTTCCGTTCTGCAGGTCCGTCACAGAGTTCAGAGAGTCGATTTCAGTGCTCAGATTTCAGAAATTCTAAGTGTTTTGAATCGAGACCGTGCGACGGTCCGTCGTGCCCATGACGGTCCGTCGTGGGGTCCGTCGTCTCAGCCAGTTTTTCAGAAATAAAATCTGTTGCTCAAAACGACTAAACAGGTCGTTACAATATATACCAATTTACCCATCGTTTGTCCTCGAACGATCACAAGAAGAAAAACAAGGGCGAGAAGGAGTACCTGAATCTTTAAACAGATGTGGGTATCTTTCTTGCATATCTGCCTCCTTCTCCCAAGTGGCTTCTTCAACCGGTCGATTCTTCCATTGCACCTTGATGGATGCAATCTCTCTTGACCTCAACTTGCGAACTTCTCTATCTAAAATAGCAACAGGCTCCTCCTCATAAGACAAGTTCTCATCAAGCAAAACTGAATCCCAACGGATAATGTAGTTTCCATCCCCATGGTATCTCTTCAACATCGACACATGAAATACCGGATGCACTCCGGACAACCCTGGAGGCAAGGCTAACTCATAAGCCACCTCCCCTACTCGCTTAAGTACTTCAAAGGGACCAATATACCTTGGGCTTAGTTTACCTCTTTTACCAAACCGCACACCCCTTTCATTGGTGAAACTTTCAACAAGACTTGTTCACCCTCCATGAACTCTAAGTCTCTAACCTTTCGATCTGCATATTCTTTTTGTCTACTTTGCGCCGCTAGAAGCTTTTCTTGAATAGACTTCACTTTCTCTATCGAATCCCTCAAAAGGTCAGTACCCCAAGGCCTAACCTCAAATGCATCAAACCACCCAATGGGAGACCTACATCTCCTACCATACAATGCTTCAAATGGAGCCATATCAATGCTTGAGTGATAGCTATTATTGTATGAAAACTCCGCTAAGGGTAGGAAGTTATCCCAATGACCACCAAATTCTATCACACATGCACGAAGCATATCCTCCAACACTTGAATCGTCCTCTCAGACTGCCCATCGGTCTGAGGATAGAACGCAGTACTAAGGTCCAACCTAGTACCCAATTCCACATGCAATGTTTTCCAAAACTTAGAAGTAAACTGCGTACCTCTATCTGATATGATGGATAGTGGAACCCCATGCAATCGAACGATTTCTGAGATATAGATCTTGGCTAACTTCTCGGCATTGTAAGTCACCTTAACCGGAATAAAATGAGCATACTTAGTTAACCTATCAACAATCACCCAAATAGAGTCGTACTTACCCATTGTCTTTGGAAGACCAACCACGAAGTCCATTGCGATTTTCTCCCATTTCCATTCCGGAATGGGCATTCTCTGAAGTGTTCCTCCGGGCCTCTGGTGTTCATACTTTACTTGTTGACAGTTTGGACACTTGGCAATAAAATCAACAATATCACGCTTCATTCTAATCCACCAAAAGTGTTGCTTTAGGTCACGATACATCTTGGTTGCACCCGGATGTATAGAATACCTTGAACTATGAGCCTCTGTCAAAATAGTGTTGATCAAATCATCGACGCGGGGTGCACATACCCTTCCCTTAATCCTCAAAACACCTTCCTCATCGATTGATGCTTCTTTAGCCTCTCCTTGCAACACTTTATCTCGGATCCAAATCAATTTCTCATCATTAAACTGATTTCCCTTGATCTTGTCAAGGAAGGAAGATCTTGCCTCCACACACGCCAAAAATCCTCCCTTCTCATTTACTTCTAATCTCATAAGGTCATTAGCCAGAATTTGAACTTCTCTAGCCAATGGGCGTCTAGAAGCTTGCAAGTGAGCTAGACTTCCCATGCTTCCCGCCTTTCTACTTAAAGCATCCGCTACAACATTCGCCTTCCCCGGATGATACAAAATAGTGATGTCGTAGTCCTTCAGTAGTTCCATCCATCTTCTTTGTCTCAAGTTCAAATCTTTCTGAGTAAAGACATACTGTAGGCTACGATGATCCGTATAGACCTCACACTTAACCCCATATAAATAGTGTCTCCATTACTTTAATGCAAACACTACCGCGGACAATTCCAAGTCATGAGTTGGATAGTTACGTTCATGCACTTTTAATTGCCTTGAAGCATAAGCAATTACACTCTTCTCTTGCATTAGCACTGCACCCAACCCAGAATAGGATGCATCACAATAAACAATGAAGTTCTTACCCTCTACTGGCAAGGTAAGGATAGGTGCGGTAGTCAACAAAGTCTTGAGTTTCTGAAAGCTTTCCTCACATTCGTCCGACCATACAAATGGAACATTCTGCTTAGTCAAGTTCTTCAATTGGGAAGCACTAGAAGAGAATCCCTTGACAAATCGGCGGTAGTAGCTAGCTAACCCAACAAAGCTCCTTATTTCTGACACATTAGTGGGTCTTACCCAATTCTTCACTGTCTCAATCTTAGAAGGATCCACCATCACTCCATCCTTAGAAACCACGTGCCCCAAGAAGGACACTGCATCTAGCCAAAACTCACACTTAGAGAACTTGGCATAAAGCTTTTTCTCCCTCAACATTTCCAATACCATTCTCAAATGCTCCTCATGTTCCTCCTTACTTTTAGAGTATATCAGTATATCATCAATAAATACGATCACAAAGAGATCTAGATATGGCTTAAAAATCCCGTTCATCAAGCTCATGAACACAGCAGGGGCATTCGTAAGACCAAAAGACATCACTACAAATTCGTAATGCCCATACCTAGTTCTAAAAGCAGTCTTTGGCACATCCGTTGCCCGTATTTTCAATTGATGATAACCGGATCTCAAGTCAATCTTAGAGAAGACACAAGCACCTTGTAACTGATCGAACAAGTCATCAATGAGAGGAAGGGGATACTTGTTCTTAATAGTTACCTTATTCAGTTGTCTGTAGTCTATGCACATCCGAAAACTCCCATCCTTCTTCTTCACAAACAAAACCGGAGCACCCCAAGGAGATGCACTTGGTCTAATGAAGCCTTTGCTCAACAACTCTTGAGGTTGGGCCTTTAACTCTCTTAACTCCGCGGGAGCCATTCTATAAGGGGGTATAGAAATGGGGCGAGTGCCCGGTTCAAGATCAATACAGAAGTCAATATCCCTATCTGGTGGCATACCATGAAGACCTGCAGGGAACACATCCAAAAACTCACGGACTACCTAAACCGAATCAATCGAGGGTACTTGAGTAGTGTCATCCTTGAGATGGGCCAAGAAAGCAAAACACCCTTTACTAACCATTTTCTTAGCACGAAGAAAGGAGATGATACGCACCGGATTAGAAGTGTAGTCACCCTCCCACACTAACGGATCTGTCCCAGGTTTGGCTAACGTCACAGTCTTAGCATTACAATCCAAGATCGCAAAATTCGGAGAAAGCCAAGTCATACCAAGAATTACATCAAAGTCAACCATTTCTAAGATAACCAAATCTACATAAGTGTTGCTCCCCACAAAGTTCACCAAACAAGACCTATATACCTTTTAAACTACCACAGACTCACCCACCGGAGTAGAAACACGAATAGGCATATCAAGTAATTCACAATGTAAATTTAGACCATTAGCAAATGAGGAAGATACATAAGAAAATGTGGATCCAGGATCAAACAATACAGAAGCCATGCAATCACAAACTAGAAGATTACCTGTGATGACAGCATCAGATGTCTCCGCCTCAGATCTCCCAGGGAAAGCATAACAATGGGCCCTTTCATTTGTTTGTCTATTGCCTCTACCATGTTGTGATATAGTGGCTCCAGTTTGCCCATCACCCCGGCCGTTTTGGTGACCACCATTACCTCGACCACCGCGTCCTCCAGAATAACGGCCTCTACCATGACCACCTCTACCTCTAGCTATCGGGGGTCGATAACTCTGTTTTGGACAATATCTCTTAATCTGTCCAATCTCCCCACATCCATAGCACTCTCTGGGTTCATGCATAGGTCTCTCAGAGAAGTGTTGGCCGATCTGAGGTGGACCCCCAACTACAGTCTGTAGTGAAGACTGAATGGGTCGAACTGAGTAACCTCCGGAACTCTGTCCTCTAGAGTAGGAACCATTAAAATCACCTCCCTTTCGAAACCTTTTTGATGTCGATGTCGAGGTGAAGTCATCGGGCTTCACTCCTTCCACCTCTATCACAAATTCTACCACTTCTTGGAAGGATTTTGCCGTAGCCGCTACCTGTAAGGCCGAAATCCACAACTCTGACCTCAACCCCTTCACAAACCGGCGAATCCGCTCTTGTGGACTGAAACAAAGTTGAGTGGCATACCTGGATAATGCACGAAACTTAGCCTCATATGCATTGACCGACATCCTACCTTGCTCTAGGCTCAAGAACTCATCCCTTTTCCTATCCCTCAAAGTCTGGGGGATATACTTCTCCATAAACAAGCTGGAGAATGAGGCCCAAGTCATAGGTGGTGCCTCTATTGGTTGACACTCAACATGTGACCGCCACCACATTTTGGCGTTCCCTTGAAACTGATAACTCACGAACTCAACACCAAACCGTTCTACTATACCCATCTTGTGTAGTAGCTCATGACAGTCAACCAGAAAATGGTAAGCATCCTCAGATTCAGCACCCTTGAAGACTGGAGGTTTCAATTTCAAGAACTTACTGAAAAGTTCATGCTGATCATTTGTCATTATAGGCCCAGTAGTCAGACGTGGAAACGTGCCTATGTCCAATGAGGCATCTATACGAGGAGCCATAGTGGCTGCATGTTGTACCTCTGAAACCGGAGGTGTTGGTGCAGAAAACACTGAAGGTGCCTGACCCTGATCAGATAACCCACTAAGATAAACAAGAACCTGATTGATCATCTCTAGGGTAGGTTGGGGTGGCAATTCCTCATTTTGCTCTTGTTCATTCTCCCCTCCCTCACCCTCTCTTACTACCTCCTCAGTCGGTGGAGGAGTCACCGCCCTAGCATCAGATGGACTAGGTGCTCGTCCTCTTCATCTAGAGGACGTCCTCCCACGACCTCTACCACGGCCTCTTGCCGTTGCTCTTCCTCGAGCCACAGCCCTAGTGGCTGGCTCAGACGTTTCTTGTCTTGCCGGTGTTGGTGTTGGCGCAGTCGTTGCTCTAGTTCTAACCATCTGCGAAATAGAGTGAAGATGGTCAGATACCAATTTGTATCACCTAGATACCAATTGGATTCAAGTAGTAGCACGAAAGAAAGAAAGAAAGAATGGAATTTCCCTAAAGTCTTATAGCCTCTCAGAGAAAAGTAAAGGCGTCCCCCTACCGTTCCTTAAGACTCTACTAGACTCGTTCTTGTGTGATGAGACCAACGAACCTAATGCTCTGATACCAAGTTTGTCACGACCCAAATCGGGGCCGCGACTGGCACCCACATTAACCCTCCTATGTGAGCGAACCAACCAATCTAAAACCTTAACATCTCAATATAATATCAACAGAAAATAATGCGGAAGACTTAAACTCATAAGTAAAATCAATAATCAACTTCTATAACTCAAAAACTTATCATTATCCCCAAAATCTGGAAGTCATCATCACAAGAACATTTATGATCAATTTACTAACTAAAAATGTCTAAGAAGCTAAAAATACATAAGAAGCTAGTCCATGCCGGAAGTTCAAGGCATCAAGACTTGAAGAAGAAGATCCAGTCCAAGCTAGAAACATTAGCTCACCACAATTTCCGATGTAGTAAAGGCGGCTTGAATTTTGTTGAGTCGAAGACGACGCACGCTTCTTTGCACTCCACAAATAACAAAGAAGAAAACATAAAAGTAGGGGTCAGTACAAAACACGGGTACAGAGTAGATATCATCGGCCAACTCAAAATAGAAAACAGTATATATCAGATAACATCATAAATCAACTAATATCCTTAGCATGCAGCATTTACAATTACCATAACCCTTGGTCACAACACCAAGCACATCAATGAGGACTCACGCCTCCTCATCTTACTCATTTGGGAATTAAGTTCATTAGATTGAGTATATTAACATATTTCAAGATTCATCATCTTTATTCCTCTCGTGTCGGTACGTGACACTCCGCTCCATATACTATCCTGGTGTCGGAACGTGACACTCTGATCCTCATATACTATCCTGGTACCGGAACGTGGCACCCGATCCATATACTATCCTGGTGTCGGAACGTGACACTCCGATCCTCATTCTATCCTGGTACCGGAACGTGGCACCCGATCCATATACTATCCTGGTGTCGGAACGTGACACTCCGATCCTCATTCTATCCTGGTACCGAAACGTGGCACCCGATCCTTAATATTATCCTGGTGTCGGAACGTGACACTCCGATCCTCATTCTATCCTGGTACCGGAAAGTGGCACCCGATCCCCTAATCTCACCACTTTCGTTCATCAAGCCTTCTTTTATACCAAGGCATCATCATTAACAAAGTAGATTAGGGTTTCTTTTCAAGATTTGGGATTCAATAGCTTCATCATGCTTATTTATTCACAATTACATAATCATATTCATGCAAGCATACAGTTAAGCATATAGAGGGGTTTACAATACTATCAATACATACAATTCGCTATTAAGAGTTTACTCTGAATAGCATAAAAACCATAACCTACCTCCACCGAAGATTCGTGATCAAGCAAGAAATTTCCCAAAGCCTTGTGTTTTCCCTTCGTTCGATTCTCCCTTTCTCTCTTGTTCTTTCTATTTTTCTTTATTCAAACCCTCTTAACACGTGCAAAGAAATCCGACTTCACCTGCAGGTCCGTTACAGAGTTCAGAGAGTCGATTTCAGTGCTCAGATTTCAGAAATTCTAAGTGTTTTGAAACGAGACCGTGCGAGGGTCCGTCGTGCCCATGACGGTCCATCGTGGGGTCCGTCGTCTCAGCCAGTTTTTCAGAAATAAAATCTGTTGCTCAAAATGACTAAACAGGTCGTTACACAAAATTAAAAAATCACACCATTTTTTATTGCACAAATAATTTATTAAAACTAAAGAACACTTCTTAAGTAATATTTGCAACAACCAAATTAAACAATGTTTGCATGTTTACTCACAATCAAATTTGGTCAGAAAATTTAATAAGTGTATGATATTTTTTAATTTTAAAATAAACTGATATTGAAGATGAATTACATTATTTTACAAAATTATATTTATGATATCACAAGAATAATTTAACAAATTCAGTACTGGAATATAGCAATATCAATAAAATAGAATTAAACACAAATAATTTGAATTATGGAGATTTAAAAAGAAAGAAGAAAATGCTTACTCAATTATCTATATTTTAAGAATTCATACTGCGGTTTTCCATGACTCGAAATTAAAAAGATAACTACAATTACATAAATTTAAAATTGATCTCACTAATAAAAAAAATAACTAAATTCAATTACATGTCCTTTTATTTTTTGCAAAATACAGTTTTGTAATATTTAATTTTGAAAAGTAAATGAAGAACAAAATTAAAATAACACACTATTTTTTATTGCACAAACAATTTAATAAAGTGAAATTACGCGGTTAAGCAAACTTATACTATTTAGTTACGCATCGTAGCTATAGTTTGCTATAATTACTACTCACAACTAACATTATACATTAATTATGTGGAATGACTGGAGTTTGTATAATTAGTCACGTTTGTATATGTATAATTCGCTAGAATATACAAGTACATATGTGTAATATAGAATTATTTAACAGGTATACATATACAATTCACCTCTGTCTCACTCTCTGTCCTCTCTCGTTCGCCTCTCTCCTTCCTCTCCCTATCTCGCTTGTCATATATACAAATGCATATGTATAATATACAATTATCTAACCAAATACATATACAATTTACCTCTCTCGCATTCTCTGCCCTCTCTCCCTCGCCTCTCTCCTTTGTCTCCCAGTCTCTCTAGCCTCTCTCCTCCCTCAATCTCGCTCATCTCTCTCCTTCCTCTCCCAATCTCGCTTTCCATATATACAAATACATATGTATAATATACATATACAATTCACCTCTCTTCCACTCTTTTTCCTCTCTCGCTCGTCTCTCTTTTCTCTTTCTCAGTCTCGCTCACCTCTCTCCTCCTTATAACATGCAGCTCCGAATTGTAATTATCAAACTATAATCATGGAGAATAATTAGTCTATATGTGAAAGTTCCTTAGTAATAAAACTAAAGAACACTTCTTAAGTAATATTTGCAACAACTAAATTAAACAATGTTTGCATGTTTACTCACAATAGAGCTCTTTTTCTTAATTTTGAAAGGAAAATCATTTTCATTAAATTTCATGTTCATAATATGATCATCCCCCTTCCCCATGTGAAGCTATGCAGGATGAAAAGTCACTACACGGTAGCTCTCTATTACCTCCCTTCCCCTTTACCATTCTATATCTTGACTCCCACAACCTTAATTATGACACTCTTATTTCAACAACGATGGAGGACTTCTGATTTATTCTAAAACGCTTGAAAGGTGTGAGCTTCTTTGAAGAAAGACACCACCTAGGTCATTTTTTTTTGGAGCAACTTGTGGGATTTCACTAGATATGTTATTATATACTATGATTAGGAGCGGAGGTAGTGTATAATGAGGGGGTTCACCCGAACCCCTCGGCGAAAAAATATTACTGTTTATATATGGTTAAAATTATTTTTTAGGTATGTATGATAGATGTTGAACCCGCTCCCATTAGTTCGTATGTTTACTTCTCTGATTTTGAACCCCTCATTAAAATTTCTGGCTCCGCCACTAAGTCTATGATCATCTTTAAACCTTGGAATACAACTTGATGCCCAAGAAATGCATACATTTGGGGTGAATATTTCTCATCACACACACAACATTCTTATCTTGACAGCAATCTAAAGAAATGAATCAAGAGTTATTATGAAAATTGTAATTACCAAAATGAAACTCACCTTTCACCAGACTAGCTTTTGGGCTCTTGCCCATGTTCCAGCCAAAGGCCCATGTCCAAATCCTACTTGAAAAAGAATTGGAATTATTATCTTTATTTGGTTTTCAATTCTATTAGGAAAAGGATTGAAATTGTAATTCTATTTGTAGTTGGTTTTGACTTTGTAAGGAAAAGCACAACTCTATAAATAGAGGATGGCCTTAAGAGAATAATTAATTGTTCATTGATATTATTTTTGAAAGACATTAGAACATAAGAGAGGTTTTTGAGAGAACTTTCAACAAGAGAAAAGAGAGAAAGAAAATGGTTCTTTTGATGCAGTCTTTTTCTCCGATCACCAATGTTCAGATCGTGTTTCTTGATTCACTAACCGTTGGATGGTGCTGAAATTTGGAATGAGTGTTCCTGACATCTTAGCGGTTGATTTGAACGGTGGAGATCAGATTCGGAGGTCATCAAGATCTTGTTTTAGGTCCCGAACAGAAGCTGGGTTGGGGTGATGTTTCTTTCTATTTATCTTTTGTTGGTGTATATTGTTTATTCTCTTTTGACACTTGTTGTGTATCCATTAGAAGAATATTTGTAACCCTATTATTGGTGTAGAGAAGCAATTCGGGTCTTGTCGATCCCGTGGTGGTTACCTTCAGTTTGAAGGGTTTTTCCACGTTAAACTTGGTGTTCTTTATTGTTAGATTTTCGGTTTCATCTTTTCGTCACACAACTGGTATCAAAGCTAAGGTTATCTATATTGAGGGGAATATGATCAAGATGGTATTTCTAAATGGAAGAAACTACAACATATGGAAAAGCAAGATGAAAGATCTATTGTTCGTAAAGAAGATGCATCTTCCGATTTTCTATTCATAAACTCGAGAATGTGACCGATGAAAATTGGAAATTTGAGCACCAACAAGTATGTGGATATATAAGACAATGGGTTGAATATAATGTTCGCAACCATATTGTGAATGAGACACATGCTAGAACATTGTGGGAAAAGTTGGAGACGCTTTACGCTTCAAAAACTAGCAATAACAAGTTGTTCTTGTTAAAGAAATTGATGACCTTTAAATACAAGGAGGGAAGTCCTATTCTTGATCATATAAATGATTTTCAGGGTATTCTTGATCAGCTATCAGGATGGGTGTTAATTTTTATGATAAAATACAAGGATTTTGGCTTTTTAATACTCTACCGGATTCTTGGAAAACTCTTCGTGTTTCTTTAACAAATTCTGCCACTGGTGAAAAGGTGACTATGGAATATGCAAAGAGCGGTGTGTTGAATGAAGAGGTTAGAAGAAAATCTCAAGACACATCTTCACATCCAGATGTTCTATATACAGAAGATCGAGGGAGACATAAGACAAGAGATCCGAGGAGTAGAGGTAAAAGTAGAAGCAAGTCAAAATTCAAGAATCCAAATATTATATGTTATCATTGTGGAAATAAAGTACATATTAAAAGATTTTGTAAACAATTGAAGCAAGATCTTAAAGAAGGCAAGAAGGAACAAAACAATGAAAATAATGTTGTTGTTATTGCCCAAGATGACCTTCTCTTCGCTTGTGATAAAGATGTCATCAATTTTGTATCTCAAGATACAAGTTGGATAGTAGATTCTGGAGCTACATAACATGTCACACCAAAAAAAGACTTCTTTTCATTTATACTCCTGTTAACTCTGAGGTGTTAAAGATGGGTAATGCTGGTGAGGTTAAGGTGTTTGGTGTTGGCACTGTTTGTTTGAAAACCAATACCGATTCAACGTTGGTCCTTCAGAATGTCAAGCATGCTCCAGACATTCCCTTAAATTTGATCTTTGTAGGACAACTAGATGATGATGGCTATCATAATGACTTGTGCAATGGCCAGTTGAAGCTCACTTAAGGCTAACTGATTTTAGCTCGAGGAAGAAAACATTCAAATTTATACATGACATAAGGATCGATTCTTGGTGACTTTATAAATTTGGTGGAGAGCGAGACTTTATCAGATTTGTGGCATAAGGTGCTTAGTCATATGCGCGAGAGAGGAATCACCTGTTTGGCTAAGAAGAATTTGCTTGCTGGTATGAAATAAACAAAGGTGAAAAGATGTGTTCATTGCTTAGCAGGGAAACAGAAAAGAGTTTCTTTTCACAGTCATCCTCCTTCAAGAAAGTTTGAGCTATTGGAGCTAGTACACTCAGATTTATGTGGTCCTTTCAAAGTGAAGTCAAAAGGTGATGCTCTTTACTTTGCTACTTTCATTGATGATCATTCTCGCAAGATTTGGGTATATCCTTTAAAATCTAAAGTCAAGTTCTTGATGTGTTTAAACAGTTTCAAACCTTATCTGAGAGACAAACGGAAAAGAAATCAAAATGTATTCGCACTGGTAATAGTGGTGAGTATATTGGTCCCTTTGATAACTACTGCAAATCGCAAGGAATACGTCATCAGAAGACTCCTCCAAAGACTCCTCAATTAAATGGTTTGGCAGAGAGGATGAACATAACTTTAGTTGAGAGAGTTAGATGTGTGCTTTCAGAGGATAAACTTCCAAATTCTTTTTGGGCTGAAGCACTTAACATTGTTGCTTATGTTATCAATTTGTCTCCTGTTGTTGCTTTGGATGGTGATGTTCCAAACAGAGTTTGGTTTGATAAGGATGTTTCATATGATCACTTGAAAGTGTTCGGGTGTAAAGCTTGTGTGCATGTTCCAAAAGATGAGAGGTTGAAATTGGATGTTAAAACTAAGAAATGCATCTTCATTGGTTATGGTCAAGATGAGTTTGGATATCGCTTTTATTATCCAATTGATAAGAAACTCATTAGAAGTTGTGATGTTGTGTTCTTTGATAATCAAACTATTGAAGATATTGACAAGACTGAGAAACTAGATTCTCATACTGATGAGAGCTTAGTTGATGTTGATCCAATTTCTATTATTGATACATCTTTTGCACATGAGGGAACCCAAGGTAATGATCAAGATAATGATGAGAGCGTAGAACATATAATTGTTCCTACTGATGATGTTGTGGATTATAATCAACCAACTCATGTTGGGATGACCTTTTCGGATGCACTAGCACCTTTTGTAGAAGATCTACTAGAGAAAAGCGAAGCTCAACACGTTATTATCCTAATGAGTATATCCTCTTGACTGACATGAGAGAACCTGAAGGTTATGATGAAGTCATACTAGATACTCATAGAGATAGGTGGGTAGAATCCATGGAAGACGAGATGAAGTCACTGATATACCGTGGTTTCACGGTACAATTAATACTTTTTCCTTAAGTTTAGTGTGTCCGAAAGCCTTTTTGTGCTAATTTTGATATAAGTTTCTCTTTGTTTTGCAGGAAATCTGTCCAAAGCTGAATGCGGAGATTTTGAGCGAAAAAATGCAGAAGAGACCACCTACAGAGCATATGGCGGTCCGTCGTACTGTGACGGTCCGTGGAGTGGCAGCGTAGTGCATTTCTTTGAAGGAAGATGGGGAAGTCTGACCAAGTGTGGGATTACGAAGCTTGTGACGGTCCGTCATGGCTCTGACGGTCCGTCTTGCAGGTTCGTCGTGAAGATCAGAGAAGTGATCCCAGTAGCCAGATTCCAAGAGTTGAAGTATTTTGAAACGAAGACCCTCGACGGACCGTTGTGCCTATGACGGTTCGTCATACTTGCCGTCGAGGGGAATGAAGAAAGCAGCAGAAGAAATTGCACCAAGTATGGGACGACGGAGTCCACGACGGTCCGTTTTGACCACGACGGTCCGTCGCGTGGTCCGTCGACCCAGCCGCATTTTGGCAGATTTCCAGTAATTAGAATCCTTGTTTAATTAGGTTTTTGTTTTTTTATAAATAGTTCGAAAAACCTCGTTTTTGAGGTTAGACTCTGCTAGATTAGACATCATATTATTAGACTTTGTGTATTAGTGTTTGATTTTGGGAGATTCTTACAAGTGATTTTTGGTGATTAATCAAGCAAATTTTCGGACTTTATTCTTTCTCATTGAAGTAAGTACATGAATTCTTATTTAATATATTTGAATATTGTGTTTATGGCTATGAGTAACTAAATTCCATAACTAGGGTTGTGGGAACCATAGGCAAATAATGAGATAAACCCTAGCTAAAATAACAATTCTAGAATAGTGTCTTGCATGTATTAATAATTCTTTCACTTAGAAGTCTTTTTAACGGATGATCAACGTTAGAACTCGCCTTAATGCTACTTGCCGGACCAAGGAGGTAGATAATAGGAAAAGAATTATTAACATAGATTTAGTGTATACTATCTAATAGGCTAGTATTGATTGGTACGAGGTAATAACTTAGTCAAATATCGAATACGATGCTTAATATGAGGTGAAGATAAGGGTTAGGAAAGCAACACACGCAGCCAGACCAAGGTGCGGAATGAGATTTTCTAGATGCCGGACCAAGGATTTAGAAATACATAACTTATCACTTTGCATGCAAGATACTAGGAAAGAATTGTTATAGTTAGAATTATCAAGTTATGAACCTGTGGGGAACACGTAAACCCTAGTTACTTTGATTAATTGATTAAATCGCAAAATTAAAAGCTGTTAAGTGTCTCTTTCAAGTTCGTTGTTTATTTTCACTTACTTAGAGATAGAACCCCCCCTTTTTATGATTTTACTTTCTAAGGAAGTAATCAACCGAACAATAGTAATAACAAGTTGAAGTTAAGTCTAGACTATTTTCCTCGTGGGAAGATCCCAACCTCACTAGTTGGGTTATTTACTTGGCGCCGCTGCCGGGGAATTTAGTTTTTAGATTAACTTGAACTTATTACTAAAGTTTAGTTGATATTTTCTTGATTTTACTTTGTTTTATTGTTTTTGATTTCCTTTCAGAACTATCCTCCTTGTATGCCAAATACACGGAGAGGAAGAGAACCCTTGTTTCCTACGATCACGAGCTAGAGCGCATACCTTTGCAATATGAATCGAAACTTGGGAATAAATGATGAGGATCCAAACCAGAACATCCCAGATCCAGTGGATGTTCATGGTCAGATGTTACCCGACGCTCCGGGTGAACATCAACAGAGGGGACAAAATCCCGTTCCATGGCCCCAAGCATACTACAGAGGGTATGATAACATCGCAGACTCAGATGGGCCACTTGTCTTGCCCCCTCTACCCACAGACCACACTTTTGTGGTGACTAGTAGCCTGATGCAAATGCTCACTGCCAGAGGTTTGTTTTCAGGGCTACCTTCTGAGGATCCACATGCCCATATAGCTAAGGTAAGGGCAGTGTGTAAAAGTTGTGTGGGGAGGCCTGATTTGGATCTAGATGTAATAGGTCTCAGAGTTTTTCCTCGCTCACTGAAGGGAGAGGCTGCTATGTGGTTTACTGAGCTCCCATACAACTCCATCTTCACTTGGAACCAACTACGGGATGTCTTCTTAGCACGCTACTATCCGGTCTCCAAGAAATTAAACCACAAAGACAGGGTGAATAACTTTGTGGCACTGCTAGGAGAGTCAGTTAGTAGTTCTTGGGATAGATTCACCTCATTCTTGAGAAGTGTTCCAAATCACCGTATTGATGATGAGTCACTGAAGGAATACTTCTATTGGGGACAGGATGATAACAATAAAGCGGTGTTGGACACTATAGCAGGTGATCTTATGGAGAATGCCCTTATGCTGAGATTGCTGAGAAATTAGAGAAAATCTCCCGTAACAACAAAGCTTGGAGTACTAGGAAGTCCGATACAGGGAGAAACACCTTCACGTCTGATCCACTCACAACTTGACCCACAGATGATATTCGTGAAGAAATGGCTCGGATGAGAACCGAGCTTGGGTTGGTACTAAGACATGTCACCGGGGTGCGAGAAAAGATTAATCTGATCAACTACTTGGCTAAACCACCACCGCAATCGATGAGTGTTATTATGAGGAGGATTCCTATGCGATAAATGAGCAGATGGGGGTTCAGGCCAAGTGCCCAAGGCTCTAATCAGGAGAATTGGCGCCAAGGTCAAGGGAACCAAGGTCGGAACTATGGTAACTACAATCGTGAGGGTCATTATGTCCGAGATGGAATCTACAATCGCGACAACAACTTCAAGAGGGGTAACTATGGTAATAGAAACGACAGGAATGCACCCTATGTTCCTCCTCAAAATCGTGAAGTTACTCCTAGGGATGGTGGAGGTAGTATGTCGCGAGTTGAGGATATGTTGCATGAAATGGTGAGGAGGTTCGATGCTAGTGATGAGCACAATAAAGAATTGAGGAATGATTTAGCAAGTATTGGGCAAAAAGTTGATACACATGCAATATCGATTAAGCAACTTGAGTTACAATTGGCCCAATTATCTGCAACTGTGAACACACGGCAACCGGGCACTCTTCCTAGCAACACTGTCCAAAATCCGAAAAATGATGGACATTGTATGGCAATTACTACTCGCGGTGGCAAGCAAACCATTGACCCACCTATGCCATCTAATGAGAATAAGGTGACAAAATATACTGATAAAGTGGTAAATGTTGATGCTGATTTAGAGGATAACATTGCAAAAGATGTTGAAGTGCCTAAAAAGGTAACTCCTATGCCTAGGCCACCACCCCCATTTCCTCAAAGATTAGTGAAAAAGACCGAGGATGGCAAATATCGGCGTTTTATAACAATGTTGAAGCAACTTTCTATCAATGTCCCTTTGGTAGAAGCTTTAGAACAAATGCCCGGTTACGCCAAGTTTATGAAAGATTTGGTCACAAAGAAAAGATCGGTTACTTTTGAGGATGATGATAGAATGCAGCATTGTAGTGCTATTGCTACAAGATCTCTGGTCCAAAAGAAAGAAGATCCGGGTGCGTTCACTATTCCTTGTACAATCGGGCTATTACATTTTGCGAAAGCATTATGTGATCTGGGGGCAAGCATAAATCTCATGCCCCTCTCGACTTACAAGAAGTTGGGTTTGGGTGACCCAAAGCCCACTGCGATGCGGCTACTGATGGCTGATCGAATAGTAAACCGGCCCATAGGGATACTTCATGATGTGCTAGTAAAAGTGGAGTCATTCATCTTTCCGGCTGATTTTGTTATTCTTGATTGTGAGGTTGATTTTGAAGTGCCTATTATCCTTGGGAGGCCATTCCTAGCTACGGGAAGAGCCTTAGTGGACATGGAAAAGGGGCAGATGAAATTTTGGTTGAACAATGAGGAAGTGACCTTTAATATTTGTAGGTCCATGAGGCAGAGTGGTGAGCTCCAATCAGTATTTGCTATATCCTACAACATGGGTGAGACATCTGAGACACAAATAGAAGAATGTCTAGGTGTCGAAGCACTAGCGGCAGTGATAATGAACTTTGATAGCGATTGCATTGAAGAATATGAGTCATTAGTCGCGGCTCTTGACCGAGGTGATGTTCGGTTTAAACCGAAGAAATTTGAGCTTGATATGAAAAATCGCGAGTCCCCACCCGCGAAACCATCGATAGAGGAGGCTCCAAAAGTTGAATTAAAAGCCCTCCCACCTCATCTTAGGTATGAATTCTTAGGAAATGGTGACACTTTGCCGGTAATCATTGCATCAGACCTGGATGAACAACAGGTTCAGAGTTTGGTGAAGGTACTAAAAAGGTTCAAAAGAGCTATTGGGTGGACCATTGCGGACATTATTGGGATCCCTCCTAGTATTTGCTCTCATAAAATCCAACTCATGCTTGATCATAAGCCGAGTATTGAGCACCAGAGACGCTTGAATCCTCCTATGCAAGAGGTTGTGAAGAAGGAAATCATCAAGTGGTTGGATGCTGGAGTAATCTATCCAATCGCCGATAGTAGTTGGGTATGCCCGGTTCAGTGTGTACCTAAGAAAGGGGGAATGATTGTGGTCCCCAACGAAAAGAATGAACTTGTTCCAATGAGACCGGTTACTGGATGGAGGGTGTGTATGGATTACCGTAAACTGAACTCACGGACTGAAAAAGACCATTTTCCTATGCCCTTCATGGATCAGATGTTGGATAGACTTGCCGGAAAAGGGTGGTATTGTTTTCTTAATGGGTATTCGGGGTATAATCAGATTTCTATTGCACCAGAAGATCAAGAGAAAACCACTTTCACTTGTCCATATGGGACTTTTGCGTTCAGAAGAATGCCGTTTGGGTTGTGCAATGCACCCGCAACTTTTCTGAGATGTATGATGTCAATATTTTCTGACATGGTGGAGGATACTATAGAAGTTTTTATGGATGATTTTTCTGTGGTTGGTGATTCATTCGAGCGGTGTTTGACCAATTTATCTGAGGTTCTTAAGAGATGTGAAGACTGCAATTTGGTACTAAACTGGGAAAAGTGTTATTTCATGGTGAAAGAGGGTATTGTGTTGAGTCATCGCATTTCAGAAAAGGGCATAGAGGTTGATCGAGCTAAAGTTGAGGTAATAGAGAGGCTTGCCCTGCCGATCTCTGGGAAAGGGGGGGGGAGGTTTCTTGGGCATGCAGGTTTTTACCGGAGATTCATCAAAGACTTTTCAAAGATTGCACACCCACTGTGCAAATTGCTGGAGAAAGAATGTAAATTTTGTTTTGATGAATCCTGTCTTAAAGCATTCGGTGAGCTAAAAGAAAAGTTAGTGTCTGCGCCTATCATTATTTCTCCGGATTAGAACAGTCCATTTGAGGTAATGTGCGATGCTAGTGGGGTCGCTCTTGGTGTAGTATTGGGACAGAGAAGAAACAAAATCCTTCACCCAATTTACCATGCTAGTAAAGCCCTAAATGAAGCTCAGAAGAACTACACAGTGACTGAACAAGAACTCCTTGCAGTAGTCTTTGCTTTTGAGAAATTTCGCTCCTATTTGCTAGGTACTAGAGTTATAGTGCATACTGACCATTCAGCATTGAGATATTTGATGGCGAAGAAGGATGCGAAACCAAGGTTGATTCGTTGGGTATTACTGCTGCAAGAATTTGACTTGGAAGTGCTGGATAGAAAAGGGACTAAAAATCAAGTTGCTGATCATTTGTCTCGTCTAGAGGATGAAGCTATGAGAGAGTTAGGGGATAAGACTGACATTGATGATACTTTCCCCGATGAACATGTATTGGCTGCTTCACAAGACTTGATTCCATGGTTCGCAGATTTTGCGAACTATCTGGCTAGTGATATTGTTCCATCAGACTTGTCCTTTCATCAAAGGAAAAAGTTCATATACGATGTGAAGAAGTTCTTTTGGGATGAACCATACTTGTATAGGAGTTGTGCCGACGGGCTTATTCGGCGTTGTGTGCCAGAATGTGAAATGTTGAGTGTGTTGGAGGCATGACATTCTTCACTTGTTGGCGGACATCACAGTAGTATCCGAACCGCTCACAAGATATTGCAATGTGGTTACTATTGGCAAACTCTTCATCAAGATGCTCATGGGTTTGCTAAAGCATGTGACAAATGTCAACGAGATGGTGGTATTTCAAGAAAGCAAGAGCTCCCTCTAAACCCCATTATTGTGATAGAGTTATTTGATGTTTGGGGTATTGACTTTATGGGCCCTTTCGTGAGTTCTTATGGGATGAAGTACATTCTAGTAGCAGTTGATTATGTATCTAAATGGGTCGAAGCCATAGCCCTCGCAAACAATGAAGGGAAGAGTGTCACTGCATTCTTGAAAAAGAATATATTCTCCCGTTTTGGCACCCCAAGGGCCATTATTAGTGATGGGGGCTCCCACTTCTGCAATAGATTGTTCAAGGGGTTAGTAGAGAAATACGGGGTTCGCCATAATGTGGCAACTCCTTACCACCCTCAAACTAGTGGGCAAGTTGAAGTATTGAATTGGGAGATCAAACAGATATTGTCCAAAACAGTGAATGCTAGTAGAATGGATTGGTCAAGGAGGCTTGATGATGCTCTTTGGGCCTACCGGACAGCATATAAGACTCCCATAGGTATGTCTCCATACCAACTTGTATATGGGAAAGCTTGTCATCTTCCGGTTGAGTTAGAGCATAAAGCCATGTGGGCTATGAAGAAGTTAAAAATGGATTGGAGCGAAGCTGCAGAGCAACGGTTAAATGGGTTGAATGAACTTGATGAATTTCGCTTGAAAGCCTATGAAAGCTCAGCCCTATACAAAGAAAAGATGAAGAAGTATCATGACAACAAAATTGAAAAACGAGAGTTTATGGTCGGGGATTTGGTGCTTTTATTCAATTCCAGATTGCGCTTGTTTCCAGGCAAACTCAAGTCCAAATGGACTGGTCCTTACACGGTTACCCAACTATTCCCTCATGGAGCAGTTGAGTTGGAAACTAAGGAGGGTGTGCGGTTCAAGGTGAATGGACAGCGCATAAAAATCTATCTCAGGCATGCTGAATCGGCGAATAAAGTGATCGAGGCATACCATCTTGATGAAGTCTGAGTAATCAAGTGGCCCCAGTCGTGCCGCGACATTAAATCAGGCGCTTATTAGGAGGCAACCCAATACTTATCGTCTTTTTAATAATTGTAGCATTTTTCTATTAATGGGTTTTAAATTTGCAGGCACATCACCAGGAAACTCTGTAGAAAACTACTCCGCAGCAGCCACTGACGGATACATCGACGGACCGTTGCGCATGCGACGGACCGTCGTATGCATCCGTCGTCCAGGTACGTTTTTCTGCTACGTTGAAATTAGGGCACACACGACGGAACCTACGACGGGTTGTCACAGCTTAGACGGACCATCGTCGGTGAACCGTCGCGTGATTAATGAATTATACCCGATCCGACCCGGCTGGACCCTTTTCAAAATATGACCGTTTAAACCCCCCAACCCCTCATTTTCACCCCATTAATTCCTTATTCCTCTCATCTCCCCTCTCTTTTCAACTTCCACATTTCCCCCTCACTGATCATTACCCCCAAAATTCTCCAAAGCCTTAAAACTATCATCTACTAGTCGTAGCTGCTGCTGTAGGTGTCTACCCTGCCAACTGAGTTATTGTCCATTTGATTTTTCTCCATTTTTAAGGTATGTGTCTCTAAATTTATACTCATTTATCTTGTATTTTTGTTTATTAGTTAGTATTAGCTTAGTTCTTAGTCGTATATTGTTCCCTTTATATGATTATGTCTAAACCTAGGCTCAAAATGTTCGAATTTGCCATGTTGACAACCCTAGACATAGGTGATTTTGCATTAATAGTTTCCTAGGTAATTGGGATAGCCACATATAGGTCCACAACACTAAAAGACCATGTAGTTCTGTCTCTGTCATTCAGAACGAGACCCCGATGACGGACTGTCGTAGCCACGACGGACCGTCGTAGGGTCCGTTGCACAAGCCCTAGCACCCCTGTCCTACTGGACACATGTGAAGGATCGTCGTCCTCGCGACGGTCCATCCTGCATAACCGTCATGCTAGACAGAGACCCTGTTTCCAGGGGTCTCTCATTTTTTTCCAAGTGTCCTTCAACGGACACATGTGACAGACCGTCGTACCCACGATGGTCCGTCCTGCATCACCGTCATAACAGTCAGAGACCCCTCTCCTAAGGATCTCCATTTTTTTTCCAAGTGTCCTTCAACGGACACTTGTGACGGACCGTCGTACCCACGACGATTCATCCTGCATGACCGTCATAACAGTCAGAGACCCCTCTCCTAAGGGTCTTCATTTTTTTTCCAAGTGTCCTTCAACGGTCACTTGTGACGGACCATCGTACCCACGACGGTCCGTCCTGCATGACCGTCATAACCGTCAGAGACCCCTCTCCTAAGGGTCTCCATTTTTTTCCCAAGTGTCCTACGACGGACATCTACAATGGACCGTCGTAACTGTGACGGTCCGTCCTGCACACACCGTCATGCTAGTCAGAGACCCGCTTTCAGGGTTCTCTATTCATACAAAGTCCAAGTACACCACGACGGACCTCACGACGGTCCGTCAAAGTCACGACGAGCCGTCACCAGGCCCGTCGTGTGTCACTGTTTATACAACATTTACATATTATTTTCACTGTTTTATATCGTATGGTTTCGCTTGTGTTGTTTGCCACTACTCGTACTAATAGTGATCCTTTGCAGGTACTATCTACTATGGCACCCAAGCAAGACCGAACCTACGCACGCGGGCGATCAAAGTCTGTTGCCCCGTCTGCACGCTTGATCATCGGATCTGATGATGAGCGGGACCCTGAATATGTGCCCCCAGGCACTTCCGCACCTTCCCGTGCTGCACGTGCTCCCAAAGCCACACCCAAGATGGTGGCGTCCGACGTAGTCACTGCCTCCCAGTCTGATGAGGAGCGCACACTGACCGGCACACCCTCTGGGTCAGCCACAAATGAGGAAGGAGCGTCTGGCTCCTTAGGAGTATCATGGTCCGAGGAGGCTTCAGGCTCTACTGAGGTTCCCGCACCCGCCACTGCTGCAGCGTCAGCCTCGTCTGATGAGGCTGACAGCTCAGACTCTAAATCCGGCGCACCAGCCCAGGTCCCCACTGACCTCGCCACCAAACCGTGGTGTGTCGGCCGCTTTCAAGTTTACTCCGACGCCAAGTTCCTGACTGATAAAGGAGTAATGACTCGGACACTCACCTTGGAGCGGCGGGTACTTACAGGGAGTCTCCCATCGATGCTGAAGATCCACAACCTCTTCACCAGGCATCGCTTAGAGTGGACAGCCCGTCCGTTGGGACGATACAGCGAGGAAATGGTTCGAGAGTTCTACGCATCCTATGTAGCGATCTCCGATCACAAATCGATAGGCGGGCTGCTCCCGCTAAACAGGCCCCACTGGAGCAGGTTCGAGTCCGGGGCGTGCAGGTTGACATTTCCCTGCCAGCTATCCACCGGTTCCTATACGGCGAGAGTGCAGATGCTACGCGGACCCCCATCACTGAAGAGTTTGATTACCGCTGGCAGATAGTAAAGGATGGACAGTTCTTGCGCGAGCCAGCACTGAGAGAGACCACCAAGAGGTGGATGGCCCAGCACCTGTCAGTAGATGGAGAGGGTGTCGATTCGGTCACTGAGCCGAAGGGGGCCATCAAGAAGGCCAACCTCACGTTCGTCACAAAGTTCTTGTGGTTGCTCATCCGTCACTGCCTTTCCCCCACAGCTGCTGATAACATCGTCACCTGGGATCGAGCAGTGTTGATGGCGGCGATGATAGCCGGATTCGAGGTCAACTTCGCATGGCTTCTCCAAGCAGTCATGCACGAGAGGGCATTCAAGGTCACTACTACCTACCCCTTCCCGTGTATGATCTTTGCCCTTTGTAGGTCCGCAGGTGTGCCCATATGGCACCTAGATCAGTTGAAGACCCCGCAGGGCACCGTTGACGTCGGCCTCATCAGAGACGAGGCCAAGGTGTTGGCCCCACGTAGAGGGCCCCGTTCAGAGCTGCCACCACTTGCTGATGATCTTGCGGATACGGTAGCCCAGGCTCGCGTAGCTACACAGGCGTCCACTGACACTACCCCGGTCGAGTCTATCCCGGGTAGTAGCCCAGCCCCGAGCTCCTCTCGCGACCTACCGCTATCGGGTCCCGCTTGCTAGGGTCCAAAAACTGGAGGCACAAATGGCCAGTCTTCTGCATCATATCCAGCCGTGGATGCAGAAGTCGATTACTGAGTCTGAAGCGCGTCTAAAGAGGAAGATGCAACAGTTTACCGAGCGGAAGATTGCTGAGGTTAACCAGCGCCTAGATGCCTTTGAGTTGAGAGTGTTATCTCGACCAGCCCCTCCGGTAGATGTGTCGACTCTTCAGGCTGCAGTCGACAGTCTTCGTGCAGACATCGACACTATACTAGAGGCGAGGGTGCCGGATTCTGAGGCCCCTTATGTCGAGCCTGCTGAGGACACAGTATTGGCGGCCCTGTTTACTACTGAAATTCCACCACCTCCCCCTCGAGAGAGTGCCAAGAGGCGTAGGGTCGGCAGGAAGGATGGCGCGAGCAAGGAAGAAGGCGCCGAGAGATGAAGACTGCGAGGAGAGCCTCACTTGCTGAGGCGGAGGCACACCAAATCAGAGCATCGCAGATAGTGGTTGGCGTCTAGCTCTGACCGTAGAGACAGCAGGAGGCACTACCGATGGTGCGGGAAGGCCGAGGACACCACTGAGGGTGTCCAGATTGCAGAGGATGTGGGTTCCGGGGAACCGGACCCACCAGCTTGTTGAATCAACGGCGCTTTGCGCCACAGGTTTGCTTCACCTACCACTCTAATATTTAGATTTTTATTATGCATTGGGGACAATTGCATGTTTTTTTGTTGGGGGTGGGGTAAATGGAAAGTGAGTGTTAGGGTGAAGTCTGAGTAGCCCAACTCACTATCCTCTTTTGGGGTTTTCTTGCCTGTGTTCTTTTTCCCCAAAAGACTGATTACTTTTTCTAATGAACCGGCACGTTATATATTTTGTACATAGTTTAACTCTGAAGCATGATGGCTAAAATGATATCCTGATAAAACTGGAAAATGTTGCATGACTAGGCGTAGTAACTGATAATTGTGTGGCTCTAAACATGAAATAGTGTTACACCATTGCATTACCCTGAATCTTCAAGTCGAACTAGGGGTCTGATAATCTGGTATAGTGATGAGATGTCAAGTGAGTGTGAGGAAATTTGAATAGTCCACTACTGGTACTGAGCTAGAACTTGCCTGGTTAGTCCTGCTAAAAGTAAGCTGTAACAGACAATTAGGAAAGGATCATAGGCCCTTATTCATGATAGCCCATTTCTAGCCTAAATAAAAGAAACCAAATGAAAGTTATCCTTCTTTGATCCAAATAATTTGAGCTTAAAATTAGACCTTTCTTTTTCACCCCAACTGATCTTTTCTGGGAACAATATGTTGGCCCTGGTCCCTCCTTGGACATGTGTACCTCAGCTTATGCCAAAAGCATAAGTTGAGGGTGGATAATGCATAAACAACCTTCGTTATGGCCCTGACCCGACTTTGGGTATTGTGTACCTTGACTCATGGCAAAGCCATGATTGAGGGTGGTTGTTTTGAGGAATGCTCTGGAAAGTGGGGTTGAAAGAACAAAGAGAGAGAAAGAACAAAAGTAAAGTGACTCAAGAACTCGTTGAAAGAAAAGGAAAGAAAAAGAGAAATATACAAGAATTACAAACAAGAAAAGAAAAGAGTCACTTACACAAATGAAGAAAGAAGGGAAATAGCAAGGTGAAAGAATAGGAGAAACTGGGCGAGATAAAGTGATAGAAAGTGGAAGGTTTAGCCGATATGTCAAGGAGGGCAAAAAGTCACTAAAGTATACCTAAATATACCCTACCTGACCTTGAGCCTATGTTACAAGCTAAGAAAGTCCTATCGTGATCCTAAGGGTTGTATAGCGAACTTAAGGCAGTGAAAATAAGGGCAAGCTTATGGCAATAGGTATGAATGAGTGTGACTTTGTTCTGAGAGCGAGTGCTGAAAAGTAATCCTTATACTCAAACTGAAATCATTGTGTGAAAAATGAGGATTTTGTTTTGAAGTGAGGACACTAGTTGCAATCCCGGAATTGTTAGCACCTCGGTGAGAAATTGAAGAGGATAGGTGTTAGTGCATGGTGAGTCTGTGTCATGTTCGAATCCCACAAAATTCAAGCCTAATAGTGATAGCATGCATAGATTTGATGAGATTAATCGGGATTGATAGCCAAATGATTGCAAAGGATAAAACATGAATACTATTGTACAAAGATTGTGTAGTGAGTCATAGTGCGTCGCTTGAGGACAAACAACGAATTTAAGTTGAGGGTGTTGATATACTGTGGTTTCACGGTATAATTAATACTTTTTCCTTAAGTTTAGTGTGTCCGAAAGCCTTTTTGTGCTAATTTTGATATAAGTTTCTCTTTGTTCTGCAGGAAATCTGTCCAAAGCTGAATGCGGAGATTTTGAGCGAAAAAAATGCAGAAGAGACCACCTACGGAGCTTATGACGGTCCGTCGTGCCTGTGACGGTCCGTAGGTGGCAGCGTAGTGCAACTGCTGAAGGAAGATGGGGAAGTCTGACCAAGTCTGGGATTACGAAGCTTGTGACGGTCCGTCATGGCTCTGACGGTCCGTCCTGCAGGTTTGTCGTGAAGATCAGAGAAGTGATCCCAGTACCCAGATTCCAAGAGTTGAAGTATTTTGAAACGAAGACCCTCGACGGACCGTTGTGCCTATGACGGTCCGTCATACTTGCCGTCGAGGGGAATGAAGAAAGCAGCAGAAGAAATTGTACCAAGTATGGGAGGACGGAGTCCACGACGGTCCGTCGCGTGGTCCGTCGACCCAGCCGCGTTTTGGCAGATTTCCAGTAATTAGAATCCTTGTTTAATTAGGTTTTTGTTTTTTTATAAATAGTTCGAAAAACCTCGTTTTTGAGGTTACACTCTGCTAGATTAGACATCATATTATTAGACTTTGTGTATTAGTGTTTGATTTTGGGAGATTCTTACAAGTGATTTTTGGTGATTAATCAAGCAAATTTTTGGACTTTATTCTTTCTCATTGAAGTAAGTACATGAATTCTTATTTAATATATTTGAATATTGTGTTTATGGCTATGAGTAACTAAACTCCATAACTAGGGTTGTGGGAACCATAGGCAAATAATGAGATAAACCCTAGCTAAAATAACAATTCTAGAATAGTGTCTTGCATGTATTGATAATTCTTTCGCTTAGAAGTCTTTTTAACGGATGATCAACGTTAGAACTCGCCTTAATGCTACTTGCCGGACCAAGGAGGTAGATAATAGGAAAAGAATTATTAACATAGATTTAGTGTATACTATCTAATAGGCTAGTATTGATTGGTACGAGGTAATAACTTAGTAAAATATCGAATACGATGCTTAATATGAGGTGAAGATAAGGGTTAGGAAAGCAACACACGCAGCCGGACCAAGGTGTGGAGTGAGATTTTCTAGATGCCGGACCAAGGATTTAGAAATACATAACTTATTACTTTGCATGCAAGATACTAGGAAAGAATTGTTATAGTTAGAATTATCAAGTTATGAACCTGTGGGGAACACGTAAACCCTAGTTACTTTGATTAATTGATTAAAACCCAAAATTAAAAGCTGTTAAGTGTCTCTTTCAAGTTCGTTGTTTATTTTCACTTATTTAGAGATAGAACCCCCCTTTTTATGCTTTTACTTTCTAAGGAAGTCATCCACCGAACAATAGTAATAACAAGTTGAAGTTAAGTCTAGACTATTTTCCTCGTGGGAACGATCCCAACCTCACTAGTTGGGTTATTTACTTGACGCGACCGCTTTACTTCTCATTTGAGAAGTAAGTTTGAGCGTATCAGTCACTTCACGAGAATGGCACATATGAGCTAGTGGAGTTACTAAAAGGTAAGAAAGCTTTAACAAATAAATGGATATTTAGATTAAACCAAGATCAACATACATTTGCACCTAGACACAAGGATAGGTTAGTCGTCAAAGGTTTTTGTCAAAGAAAGTGGATTTACTTTGATAAAATTTTCTCTCCTGTTGTGAAAATGTCCTCCATTCGTATGGTTCTAGCCTTAGCCGCAAGTCTAGATTTAGAGGTTGAGCATATGGATGTCAAGACTGCCTTTCTTCATGGTGATTTAGAAGAGGAGATCTACATGGAGCAACCTGAAGGTTTTGTAGTAATGGGAAAGAAAACCATGTTTGCAAATTGAGAAAGGGTTTGTATGGCTTGAAACAAGCTCCAAGGCAGTGGTACTTAAAGTTTGAATCTATCATTGAAAATCAGGGATACAAGAAAACTTCTTCAAATTATTGTGTATTCTTTCAAAAGTTCTCTGATGATGATTTTATTATCTTATTACTTTATGTGGATGATATGTTGATTGTTGGCAAAAATAAATCTAGAATTGCAGTCCTCAAGAAAGAGTTAAGCAATTCTTTTGTGATGAAGGACTTGGGGCCAGCAAAGAAGATGTTAGGCATACAAATCTATTGAGATAGACACAAGAAGAAGTTATCTCCATCCCAAAAGGAGTATATTGAGAAAGTACTCAAGAGGTTCAACATGACAGAGACAAAAGTGGTTAGTACACCTCTTGCTAAATACTTTAATTTGAGTACGACTCAAAGTCCATCGACTAACATAGAGAAGAATGAGATGTCGAGTATTCCATATTCTTCCGCGGTTGGTAGTTTGATGTATGCTATGATTTGCATTAGACCAGATATTGCACATGTTGTTGGTACCGTAAGCAGATTTTTTTTCCAATCCTGGAAAATAACATTGGGGTGCAATGAAATGGATACTACGATATTTGAAAGGTACGTCAGATATGGAGTTGTGCTTTGGTAGTGGCAAGTCTGAACTAGTATGCTACACGGACTCTGATTTGGGTGGAAACCTTGAGAATTCAAAATCCACTTCTGGCTATTTGATCACTTTTGGAGGGGGAGCTTTTTCTTGGCAATCAAGACTTCAAAAGTGCATAGCTCTATCTACCACAGAAGCCGAATATATTGTCATTACTGAAGGTGCCAAGAATTGCTTTGGATGAAGGAGTTTATCAAAGAACTTGATTTTGAACAATCAAGATTTGTTTTATTTTGTGATAATCAAAGTACTATTTATCTCACCAAGCACTCTACCTTTCGTTCTAAGTCCAAGCATATTAGTAGAAAATATCATTGGTTTAGAATGGCCCTAGAAGAGAAATTATTTGAGGTTGAAAAGATACACGCTGATGACAATCCTTTAGATATGCTTACGAAAGTGGTGATCATAGATAAGCATGAGTTTTGTAGAAGTGCGGCAGGCATGAAGCCTGCCAACAGATCCTCCACTTGAAGTCCATTTGGCCCCTTGGCTGGAGGGGAAGTTTGTTGGGCTATTGCCCATGTTCCAGCCAAAGGTCCATGGTCTAATCCTACTTGAAAAAAGATTGGAATTATTCTCTTTATTTTGTTTCCAATTTTATTAGGAAAAGGATTGGAATTGTAATCCTATTTGTAGTTGGTTTTGGCTTTGTAAGGAAAAGCACAACTTTATAAATAGAGGATGGTCTTGAGAGAATAATTAATTGCTCATTGGTATTGTCTTTGAAATACATTAAAACATAAGAGAGGTTTTGATAGAGCTTTCAACAAGAGAAAAGAGAGAGAAAGAAAAGGGTTCTTTTGCTGCAATCTTTTTCTCCGACCAGCAAAGTTTAGATTGTGTTTTTTTATTTGGCTCGGGCTGAAATTTGGACCGAGTGTTCCTGACATTTTGGTGGTTGATTTGAACGGTGGAGATCGGATTCAGAGGTCATCAAGACAGGTCCCGAACAGAAGTTGGATTTGGGTGGTGTTTCTTTCTATTTATCTTTTGTTGGTGTAGCTATTGTTTGTTTTCTTTTGGCACTTGTTGTGTAGCCATTAGAAGAATATTTGTAACTCTCTTATTAGTATAGAGAAGCAATTCGGATCTTGTCGATCCCATGGTGGTTACCTTCAGTTTGAAGGGTTTTTCCACGTTAAATTTGGTGTTCTTTATTGTTAGATTTTCGGTTTCATCTTTTCGTCACAACACTAGCTTCTTCTAAATATATGTTTTATACTTATTCTATTTACTCTCTAGTTCGTTCAAGAAAAACAATCTTAGAGCTTCACCCAAAGTAGAGCACTCTTTGTATTCCTCCGTCATCACCAAAAATAAAAATATCTTTCTTAGAGAGTTTTTTACTCTTTAATGTGGAATTTCTCGCACAAATTAAGTATGAATTTAATCCTAGTATGAGTGTCTAACAAGGAGTATATATCAAACCATAAAAAAATTTTAATAGTGACCCACTTTATACATATATATGTACGTGTGTACGACGGCTAGCTCCTACCTCTGATTACTCTATATTTTGTTCAAAACTAAAATATCTTGGCTTATTTTAGTTTACGAATCATAACAGAATGTGATCAAATAAACGTAATATATAGTCCATACATAAAAATTATAGACCATAGTCGATCATTTTTCATTAAAACATACACTAGTTAAGTTGATACAAGAATCCAAAAGGATTAATGACATGTCAAAACTTATTTAATGTATCAAATGGCTACTAAAGCCCAATAACACGACATTAGAAGCTACCCTTTTACTAAAAGGCAATACTTTATTAATTTTGATTTTGACACTCAAATTCTTAATTATCTCACTAATTAATTACTCCATCACAATCTCTTCTTCAAGCACAATTTCACTTAGAGTTTTTGCTTCCCCAACCAAAGTTGTTTTAACTTCATTTGAATCTTTTTCAAATACACAAACCTTAGTACATAGGCACTTTCTTTGGAGTTTGCTACAATGTCCACCTGTAAACTCCTCTGTGACACAAGCCTTTCTACATGATGAATTGGTAAAGCATAATCCTTTGAAGGTTTGGCTTGTTGATTTGCACATCTGCTGAGCTTGCACCTCTAGAATCATTCACAAATAGTTACAAATATTAGAATAAGAGAGTTTATATCTTATTTTTTCTGTACAGACAGTTCAAAAACAACGATATATTTCTATATTTAGTAACAGTTTAACTATAGAAGTCACTTTATCCTTAATGACATAATGTCTATCTACATAAATATTTATGACTTAATTTAGATTACTCATTTCAAAAGTTCCTTTTTCTTTCTTAAACTTTGTATCAAGTCAAACTAATTCATATAAATTGAAACAAAGAAAGTAGTTAGTATTTTGACCCAAAAAAATAGAGTAAGTCTACACATTTTTTTATTTTATGAGGTTTAAGAGAAACAAATCATGTAGACAAACCAGAGGAAACAAAGAGCACCATTGCCAAGACCATAACTGCCATGAAGCAAATGGAACGAGCCATAGTCCCTTTTAATGAGTGAAAAGTTTGGAAATCTTTTTTTTTTTAAAGTAATAAGAAAGAAAGCAATTTAGAGTTGTGAATAAACAAGTGACCCAATGGAGGTAATTTATAGGCAGTGGAATTATAAGAGTAAAACCAAAAAAGTTAAAATTCAATCAGCAAATAATATGTGAAGAAATGGTTGTCGGTAGGTCACAAATACAATAAACATGTTTCTTCATTCTTTTCTTTTTTATAAAAAAATAATAATAATAATAAAATGGGATAGGTTAGTAGAGAATTGAATCATCATAGATAGAGAAAAAAGGCAATTTATTTTCGGACCTCTCTTCATGAATACGGAATACTCCGTGCAAAATTTTAAAAAAGTAATGTTCTTCTTTTTATTGTTTAGTTGGGAGTAGAGAAAGGAAATTTAAAGTGGGAATCGAACTCTCATCAATAAGGCAAAATATTATCTCTATTATTTATTAATTTCTCCGTTTAAAAAAGAATGATCATATTTCCTTTTTAGTCTGTTTAAAAAAGAATGATTCCTTTTCTATTTTGGCAACACTTTAACTTTAACTTTTCACGTGACATGTTTAAGACCACAAGATTAAAGGGTATTTTGGTACATTTGACATAACTTAAATTAGAACCACAAGATTAAAAAATCTTCTTTTTTTCTTAAACCCTGTTCCAAGTCAAACTAGGACAATCTTTTTGAAACGGATATAGTATTTTTTAAATGGTGTATCAAATCAATAATAGATAACTATATTGAACAAAAAGAATACTTACACGATTCCGGAAAATAACATGATCCTCATGGTCATCAACTATATGAGTACGGTATAAGATATACAAATTAATACTCCGTAAATTAATAATCTCTCCAAAATAATATTTTCTCCGATTCAAACTTGGGCCAATGAAAAAAATCATCAATTTCGATAAAATAATAAGATAATATATTTTTATAAGACCCTTGTATAAATATATGGTCCTATTAATATCATAAATTAATAATTCTTTAAAAGTACATATATATCTAGACAATTTAGTAAATATAATTCTATTGTGTTCTTTTAAATTGTAAATTTAGTTGAAGCTCATGTCTAACTTTTCTTATTGCATCTAAGAGCTCCGGTGTCATTTCAAATTGTACCACAAAATTGTGAAGAGTTCTAGATACGATAAGTGTTTTCTTACGCGTAACTGGTTCCAAAGGTACATTATCATCTTCAACTTCATCATCAACATTGTTTTTTCGGTGGTATCCACAATTTCTTCTATGTTTTGGACATTTTAACATGTTTAACTTTCACCCGGATAATCCAACAGGTTATTGGCATCCATTTTATTGTGGTAAGCGAGATCATTAATCAATGACTTCAAGTTCATTAATGACATTTTCACAAGTAAGCTCATTCATTCCAATTTTCTGAGATTGCATCCCTAATTTTACAGTGTCGAAAATAATTTGCTATTATTTCTTGTCGAACATTTTTTGTCCAATAAGGGGTTGCAAAATTGTCAGCATCCAAAACATTAATCTTTACTGTATCAGTTTGTCCCACCTCATAATCTTCTAATATCCTACGATAAAATCTGTTTGATAATATATCTTGAAAACTCTTATCATCCCAATGTCACACGGTTGAAATTAGTAACATACAATGATTTTGATGTATTTGTTATACTTTATGTATAATATTTTCTTTAAATTAATATATATTAATTTATCAATTAAATAATATCACTATAAATTAAAATAATAAAATTTCATGGTACCAACTATATTAAGTTATAGAGGTTTTACCGTAATATCTACCTTCTCTCTCTTCTATGCTATCCTTTTGGCCATTTAATTATTTTTGAAATAAAACGAAAATCTTTGAGTAGTAAATTTGTTTTGAGATGTCCAGTTATTTTGGTTAATGAAATGATTATTTACCTTTACAGTATAATTAATGTTTCTAATAAATGTGTAAAATATCTCAAGGAGGAGTTAACACTCACTCCCACCGACCTCGGAAAAATTTATGGCGGGAGGCACAACTATAAATTGATATGTAAGGTAATTTTTTTAAAATAAAAAAAAATGAAAGATTTAAATTATCCACTTACTACATTTAAATGAATAAAAGGAAGTTGAAATGAGAAAATTTATGAATTAAACATGATGATGTGAATTGCCTTAATGTAATCCCTATTGATTGATGAAATGTTTGAAAGCAATAATGTAGACTTGAATTATGCAAATTGTTGTCTCGTATGTGGTGTGATATTATTTGTGTATTTTAGTCGTAGAACACCGTTATGAGACATGTGATGAGTTATTTATGCCGAGGTCTTTGTCGACGAGTATTACTATGTCGAGGTCTTTGCCGGCGAGTGTTATTATGTCAAGGTCTTTGCCAGCGAATGTTGTTATGTCGATGTCTTTTTTAGCAAGTGTTATTTGCCAGGGAGTGTTATCATGTCGAGGTCTTTCCCGACAAGTGTTATTATGCCATGATCTTTGTCGGTGAGTGCTATCATGCTGAAGTCTTTGTCGGCGAGTGTTATAAAGCCACTGGGAAATGGCTTCGGGTAGCAACGATCATCGTGACTTGATACTTTTTATGCTTATGCATTATTTGCTTGTAAATTGTAATTGATGTGTTTGTTCGGTTAGACTGAGCTACTTTTTATTGAGATTGACTTATTTATGACTTGTTCGATTGTTGATTTGTGAAGTTTGAACTGTGAATATTGGACCTTTGAGTCGTGGATTGTAGAATTACTAATTAAGATGGTTTGAATTCTATGCAGGTTAAGTTTGAGAAGGTTCTATTGAAGTGTAAGAGGTATTCGACTTATAGTCAGTTACTTTGTTTAGTAGGTTGCTTGTTGGGTAATGTGTTGTTGGTACTCACTCTTGCTTCTATGCCTGTGTAGGTTTTAAGTCTGGACACGTGTGATCTCTTTCTCCTTCTATTGATCTTGAGGCTCGTCAAACACTTCAAAAGGTAATTGTTTATCATTCGCGGACCCTCTTTTTCCTTTCCTTACACAGTGTTTTAGTGGAGAAACAAAGCTTTAGACTTGTATTTATTTCTTAATCCCGCACTTATGTATTTAGAGACTTGTACAGGTGAAGACCAAATATTTGAGGTTTTAGTAAAAGAATAAGTTTTCCCACTTTATCTCATTCTTGTCTTTACTGTTTTCGTTTTTATGGGGTTGAAGTTAACTTGTCTTAGTGGGGAAAGACAAGTGTCATCATGTGTATTTTTGAATCATGACCCTCCTCTTCGTGTTCATTAAAGTTGTTCAGATCAGTGGTAGAACCATCATATCTTTAGGGTTTTATCCAAACCCCTTTGGGAAAAATTATATTATTTTTACATGGTTAAAATAATTTTAGGTATATATTAGATGTCAAACCCCTTAGGGTACTTTGTGTGTCTTATTCTTCAGATTTTAAACTCTCTAGTTAAAAATTCTGACTCCGCCATTGCTTAAGATGGACATATCTTTTTAAAGAGGTAATCTAGACTCGCTTTTTAATCTTCTACATTCCTCAGAGATGGAAGCACATGTAAGCCTAAGAGCTTTAGAAAATCTTCCCTTGTTACTGATGACGGTATCACTAGTATCCTTTCCTTGAAGGGCAAGTAAAATCACTAGTTTCCCAAATGGGGTCATCTTAAAGTCCAACAATTTGAAGGTCATTAAGGCCGTATCCCAAAATGCAATTGGCAAAGTGAAGAGTGTCTAATTAGCTTGGATCCTCATAAGTAATACCAAAAAATTCAAATGTGTTGTAACCTTAACGTTTCGCCACCAATTCTATGGGGCTGAAACAACCATTTGAATATTTGATAGGTTTTGGTTGATCTGAAAGAAAGGGTACAGGATATGATAAGTTTATTTACTCCTAACCCAGTTATGTGTTCAAATTTGGATCATTATCAATTTTCACACAAAAAAAAATGTGTATCTAATCTTTGACAAAAAGGTCGCTCCTTAATTACGAAAATGATGCTTTGGACTGTCCCGCTTGTATGTGACATGACCTATTTCTAGATAAGAAGTGTTTCCTAGATGTTAATTAAGAGTAAGACTGAATATTTGCGAAAAGGCATATTATATACTAATCTAATTGAATCAACTCTAATACTAAGGAATCCAAAAGACGGTTTGTATCAAGTGTACGACCAAAGACTCGATTGATAGTGAAAATTGATATTATTGGAAAAGTGGCAACAAGTAGTGTTTTCAAACTAACGCAAGTTTGGGTTTGACTTGCGTCCTTTCATACAAATCAGTGTTTATTTCTAATAAACATAACAAAAGCAATAAATGAAGTGAAATAAACAAATAATCTCAAATATCATTTAAACTAAATCTTCTAAGGTTAAAAGAATAGACTTGATTAAAGAAAAAAACTAAAATGTCCATGCTTCTTTTTTCTTGTATTTAGTATACATCATATAATTTTAAATTGTGCCAGGGACAACTCTTGAAGACACTCACAATGAGGATCTTAATTAATTAACAGGTCATGGGATTTGTATTCTCTAGGATTCTGGTTTGTATCTCAAACAGATAAATGAAGTTAATTAGTGAAACCTTTTGATGTATAGATACATTGTATAGGCAGGGGATAAATATAGATCGATTGCTTCGTCTTCCTGTCAAGGTCAGCCCGTAATCCCTTTCCTCCATGCATTTTCCTACTGGTTGTTAATATACAGGTAGGCTCAAAGCCTCAACCTCTCATCACAATGGTGGAATTAATATATTTATTTATTTTTTTGAAAGAACTTGCAGCTCACACCAATGACAGAAAGTAATTGAGATGCCAAGTATGATAATCACTTCTTTATGGAGAATGCATCAATTACAAAATGGAGTTTCAATGAGGCTTCCCACTGCTTGCTTTGTATAAATGACTATCAGTTCTATCGATAATAATATATCAATATCTATCTAACTCAGACTCCACTTGTGGGATTTCACTAGGTAAGTTATACTATGATCGTGTGAAACGCTCAGAATAAAACTTGATGCCCAAGAAATGCATACATTTGGGGTGGGGTGAATATTTCTCATCACACAGACAACATTCTTATCTTGACAGCAATCTAACGAAATGAATCAAGAGTAATTGGTAAAGTTATTATGAAAACTGTATGGCACTTGCCTTTTAGTTACCATGTAAACCTTTGGATTTGGTTGACCTTCCCGCTTCTAAAATCCAAATATTCATAGCGGAGAAAAACCAATGAGATAAAGAAATAACACTCTTTTACTGCAGTACGCAGCTGAGACCCCTACACTAGCAAGAAATTATTCTACTTTACTGGATCCTACTCGGACCAACCATATGCATCCACACCACCAGACTAGCTTCTTCCAAATATATGTTTTATACTGATCTATATACTCTCTAGTTCATTCAAGAAAAACAATCTTAGAGCTTGACCTTGAGGAAATAAAAGAAGCAGTAACAGATAAATCACTTTCTCTAATATAACATGAAAGTACTCCAGCACAACATTAAATTAATGAATACAAGTAGGTGTATAGGTAGAATCAAAAGTCATTATAAAACGAGTAGCGACTCACATAGTTGAAATGTCATGCTACTAGCTACTCAATTAGTAACATATAACAGCGAATCCTGCCTGTAAATGCACCAAGGAAATAGAATCAACCACAAATACCAGGCCAACAAAGGAGAACGAAAAGGCACCTGGACAGAAGCTAAATTTGATATTGGCAAGTCTCTTCCTTCAAACACGCACCCCTAATGCCTTGTGATCTCGACCTCAAAGATAAATGGCTGAAGAATGAAGAGATACCTGGCTCTACAGAAGTTGTAACATTCATAGTACTAGAATTATAGTCAGGTGCTCCCATTTTGGCTAAACAAAGATATGGCATGTCCTCTTAACCCTGACAGATAAGCCAGAGTAATACGTGGACACCAAATTGATCTTAAATACCAAGGAGATTAAGAAAATATATGCACACGGGATTTATTGATTCCATCAGAACATAGTAAACCCATCGAGATTGACCTAGGAACAGAGGCAATCATTTACACTTCTCAGAAGTTTCATGTAACCATTGCAGATTATAGGCGTCTTTAGCATTGTATTAATGTCAATTACGAAATACCTTACAAGCTAAAACAAGAGTATAATCTACAAATTATCTTCAACTATACACAATGCAAAGACTAATTATTGTTGTGATACAAACTAAAAAGAAAATAACCCCAATTTTCTGTAAAATGACAGCGCTCACACCTCTTTTAGAACGCACTGTGTTATAGATGGAGAAAATGTAATCTCAATCCCGAATCCCAAGCTCAACCTCAAGATCATCATCTTCTTCAAAGAGCTTTAGGAGACGAGCTTGCTGCTCTTCCCTTTTCTTCTTCTGCCATATCTTGAAAAGGACATAACAAAATCCAACAGAAGCTAAAATTCCAAGGCACACTATCACTACTCTCACTCCGGTGGAAATTCTGGATGAATGACTTTTCCCTTTACTTTCATTTGATGTTGATGAGGAATCTGCCGAACCTTTATAAACACCACGAAGGATGACTCAGCATGTTAACCATTAATAGAGATCAGATAATAATTTCTCATTAGGGATGGCAACGGGGTGGGGGCGGGGCAGGTATAGTCAAACCCACAAAATTCTCAACCCCCCCCCCCCCCCCCCGCACATTTTTTTCTTTTTTTAACCGGCTCCGCCCCGCCCGCACAAACCCACCCTGGCCCAGTTGAAGTTATTACCACCACATATACTTCCTTAGTTCCAGGACTAATTTATTGTTCGCACTTCGCAGTGGATTAATCCCAATTTCCTACTTAGATTAGAAAGATGAATAAACTAAAATCAAAGAATCGCAAATTGTCGAAGTTTATTACTGCAACAAAAGTTTTACCAAGAATTCTTACATGAAATTGTCAAAGAATGGCATTACTAGTGGCCTAGTCGGAGCAGATTGGGAAAATAAAATGAAATTGGAATTACAATTCGAGAAAAAAAAGATTTGTAATTAAGCTCTACATAAAAACAATTCTTCCAAGATGGTGTATAAAATTAAGTTCATGATAAGAATTTGCACTAGAACACAAGAAATGAGCATAATTTAAAAAACTAAGGCTTTGACTCATCCCGCACCCGCTTAGAGACTAACCCGCCCCACTCCACATAGCCTTAAATCCACCCCATGACCATCCTATTTCTCATAGACATTTTAGATTTAAAAAATAGAGTTAAACCTCTATGAGCACAGACAACAAACAAAGAATAACCCTAGTACGATTTATCAAATCAGAACAGAAGCACACAGTTTTTCCTTCCTCGGAGGTCAAGATTGGTACTTTGTAGACGCACAAAACAATCATAGCAACAAATCAAAGTTTAATATTGAAACTAATAGTATTCCAATTAAATCTAAACTATAACGATTTAAGAAAAAGTTCATGAGCCATATAACTCAGTTCTAACACAAAATTTGAAACTTTCCTCTGTATATATTTCACTTTTACGAAATTAAGCATTAAATCCAAGTGGGGTACACAGATCTTTCTTTATTTTCTCCTAAAGAATGAAAATGAAGATTGGTAAGCAGAAAAGGGTACAAACCTGTAATCAAAAGTAAGAAAAGAGTCAAAAACAAGGATGATTGAAGAGGCCCCAAATTAGGGGTTTTGGGCATCTGCATCTCTAATTCTTGGGGTTTCTTCTTCTGTGTTCAGACAAGGGGAAAATTAGTGTTTCAAGAGTTTGCTGTGTTGTCAATTTTCAACGGCTGCTACCTTAATGTCTTTACTCCACCAAATCACAAATTCATCCACAATTAGCATTTTAAGACAAGTTTCCTTTTTAACTAGAGAATAAATTTTGTTTTAACTAGAGTAAGTTTCAAAAGTACCTAATATTTGAAGTTTAATAAGGTTTTTTAGCTATAATTTGTTTAATTATGATTTGTAGTTACATGTCAAAAGGAGAAAAGAGACAATTGAGAGGAAAAAAGAAATACAATTGATTTATCTTTTTAACCAATAATTGTATTATAAATATAATTGATCTATACAAAAATATATAGTTACTAGAAGGAGGAAAGAGAAGACCAAGATTACAACAGGGAGGAGAAAGGTGAGTGACATCTGGAGAGAGAGAACAACGAGAGAGATACAGTTAATTTGTATATCTGATTAGTAATTGTATCACGAATACGTTTGATACAATTGATTTGTATCAATAAATATAACTATATTTTATGAATGTAATTGTATCAAAGACTACTAATATTCAATTTATTGATGCAAATCAATTGTATTAACAAATATAATTTTTTCGATGGATATAATTGTATCATTGTTATAATTGGTAAGTAATTGTATTTTATTCATCTACTGTCTTGTGTATTTTATTCACTAATTGTAATCATTCGTATTTATATCATTCACTATTACCATTTGTACTTATATTATAGGAGAGAGATGAAGAGCAAGAGAGCATGGGAGCAAATTAAGGATAGTGGTGAGCGACAAATTGCAGAAAAAGATGAGAGAGGCGAGAGTGAGAGTGTAGAAAGATGAGAGATGAAATTTCCATAAAATTCTAATTATAACTATGAATCATATTTTTTTTAAAAAAAAAACAAATTTATGTATAGTAAATACACATCACATGTAAGAACAGGCGAGCCGGGATGAACCAATCTCAGAATGATTCTGGCCCTGATTATCTAGGATCTACACTTATAGAGGGATGGGTGGAATAGAACCTGTCGAGATATGGATGGGATGGCTTGATTTTTAGCCTGATTCATTTTGGTACTGCTTTAATCAAATATGGTCAATTTGAGAATTTGTCATATTTTTAAAACATACAAAAAATTTAGATATTTGTTACAATTCAAGACTATTTTTAAAAATGATACTGTGCGTAAAATCACAAATGGCCTCAAGTTAACCACATGACGTAGCATGATAGTAAGATAGCATACATAACTAAAATAATCATGAAAAGCGGAATACATTCTCGGATATAGCATAAAGAGAGAAATCCGAATACAACTATGCATCAACGAGAATATCAATATTTTAAATAGCCTCTCATATAAGTGAGTCGATAAGACAAATTTCTAGCTGACCCAAACAATTTGAAAACAAAAGTAGAGTCTGAAATGAACATAAGAAATCACAAGTGACATATCCCCAAACCATGAGAGCAATCACTTAAGTAGGGTAATGTTGATAGGATGATGTACTAACCACGATTGGAAGGATATGCATCAGAATCAATATTATGAAACAATGTAGGCAGAAAAGTAAACGGTCAGTATTCGAAATGTACTGAATATGGAGAAATGCGTAAACACGCATGACATAATTAATAGCATGATAAATCTGTCAAAAATGATGATCAAGTAAACATAGCATGTAAACTGATCATTTGGTTTCGAAAATATAGTACAAGGTCATGCAATATTCTAAAGTCGTAACAAATGTAGGAGATCTCATTAAATGACATAAACCATGTGAGCTACAATATGGAGTTTAGTGTTCTGCTCCCGTACCGAAAAGAGAGTGTCTTACTTGCCAAAGTAAGGAACATGAGATTAAGCTAAGGTGGGTCAATTAGCTAAAGTTTGTAAAAGACTAAGAGTCTGTTTGGATTGACTTTAAAGTAGGGTAAAACCAGTTTTGAGTCATTTCTAGCTTTTAGAAGCGTTTGACAAGGTTAAATATAAGTTTAAATGATTTTTTTTTTAAAAAAAAAAAAGTTAAAATCAAAAGTAGGTCTCCCCTACTTTTTATTTTTTTAAGTTGTAAGTCATTTAAGTTTGACTTTTTATTTTTGACTTAAAAGCTATTTTTAAAAGTCAATCCAAACAAACTCTAAGTCCTACGGGGGCACGTAGTTCTTGGGTTTAGGGATTACTACTAAAGGTCAACGGACGCTAATAATAATAAATAACCATCCCAAAAGTCCACCACTACAAAAGACCTCTAATTGCCAACAAAATTTTACTAACAACTTAAGTTGGTTAGTATTCAACTAAACTACCAACATATTCCTAAAGGAATAATATTTTAAAACTTAATAACGAAATTCTAACAGATTGCCAACATATATCTTACTAACTAATGATTTTAGTTGGTAAATACGGCGGAAAAAAATGACGCCAAATTTAGCAACCTTCTATCAATGGATTACCAACAGAAATATTACTAACGCACACCTTTTGTTGGTAATATTACCAACAAAGTATATATTGGTTGGTAAATATGACAAAAAATTGTTTATATAATTTATTAATATATTACCAATGACTTACTAACTAAACATTTACCAACGACAAAATTGTGTTGCAAAATTTACCAAACAAATATAAATGTGTTGGTAAATTAATAACGAAATGTAATTTGTTGGTAAACTTGCCAAAAGTTAAACTAAATATGCTCTGATGAAAATTATTTCAGTTCGATTAGTTTTGAAATGTCATTTTTGTATCTAACAAGATGGTTGTTTCACGTTTTGAGACTTCCATTTTCAGTTTGTGTTGTTAGGCGTTTTAAATTTTGGCCATAATTTATACTTGGTCAATATTTTCTGTAAACGTGCTCAAATTAAATTTTTTTGATATAATGATATGTGTCATATTGAGATTAATTTAACTTGTTATCATAGGTTTTGCATTGTTTCATTCAAATATGATTTATAAAATTGATTATATTTTTGGATTTATATTCATGCTCTTAGATTTTTAAATTCAATAAATTAATAAATATTTAAACTGGTGAACAATTATTCAGTTAATAATTTTTTGAATATATTGTCAATCAATTACTAACATTGAACTTGAATGATATATTATGAAGGGATGATGTCGAAGTACACCATCAACCTATGCCCAAAATCTCAGAGACACACTTATACTATACTAAGGTCCTATTACCCCCCTGAACTTATTTTATTAATAACTTTTTACCCCTTTTCGACCTACGTGGCACTATCTTGTGGGCCCAACGATGATTGACTTTTTTTTCTCAAACTAGTGCCACGCAGGCTAAAAAGGGGTAGAAAATTATTTATAAAATAAGTTCAGGGGGGGTAATAGGACCTTAGTATAGTATAAGTGTGTCTTTGGGATTTCGGGCATAGGTTGAGGGGGTACTTGTGTATTTTCCCTATTATCAATAAACTAACAATCAAATAATAAATTTATTAGAAAGATAAATAATCATATTAAAGTATTTTAAATTTATTACAAACAAGAGTTGTGGTGTATTGGTAAGTACTCTTGCACATTTAACCAAGAGGTCTTAGGTTTGATTTCCGTCGGGTACATAATCATTCTTAGGGTCTTAGGGAGTGCTTCACCACCCAATGTGGGACTTTCCGGTGTGAATTCAGATTTAGCCAGGCTCCAATGTGGGTACCGAACACCAGATGGAAAACCAAAAATAAAAATAAAAAAGTATTTAAAATTTATTGACAAATTACCAACAAAAACTTTTGTTACTAAAATTACCAACCAATTACAATGTTGAATTGAAAAATGAAGAAAAAAATTCACTAACTCCTTTTCAATTCGTTAGTAAAGGTACTAACGATATACTAACCAAAAATTAGTTGGAAAATTTATCAACAAAAATTTCAGGGCCATATTTCAAAATTTTGTAGCAACATTTTTGGGTGTTTACCAACTGATTTTTGGTTGGTAAGTTACCAACAAATTAAAATCAGTTGGTAATATTTACCTACAAACTTTTTGGCAACTGATTAATATAAGTTGACATTTGATTGATAATTTAATTTGTTAACCGATTTAATTAATTTACCAACAAATTTTTTATTGATAATTGAGATTCCTTTTGTAATGCACTAGGTACTAAGTATACCCAATAGAGACGTGCATAATTAGAGAAATAGTAAGAAAAAAATGTTGAGGCCCCTAAAATTGAGGCCCTAAGGCATTGGCCTAAAAAAATATAGGCAATAGCAGACTCTAGAAATTATTTAAATCATGATAAGCATTCATAATTCATGAAAATATGAGTTCATAATGCATGTGAAAATAGCATAATTGTGATCAAGAAAATACTTGCATAGCATGGATTTATACAAAAATATCATTGAAGACGTTGAATTAAGATCAATTATGTATAATAAGATCAATCATGAAAAATAACTAAATTTTTAATGAGAACCTATATGAAATCAAGAAACTCTAAAATTGGAGAAGAATCATAAGAAAGAATCACAAGAAACTGAGATTTGTTTGGAACTTAATGGGTGAAGGATTCGTTGATGAAGTTTCCACGTATCTTTATTGAAACCCAAGAAGACTCGAAGTTTTGGAATTGTTATTCTTGCTTTAGAGAGAAGCTTGATGGAGAAGAATTTTATTTTAAGGGAATGAGAGTAAATGAAATGGTTAAGGATCTTAGGAATTAACTATAGTCTCCAAATAAGCCCAAATGACATAGTATAAGAATTAATACAATTTTTTTAGTTCTAACGTTTAACGTCATTAGCTTGATTTAGTATCTCTCAGCTTGATCATTTTATCAAAGTCATAAATGACCGTTTATCTTGATTTTTCACCCTTTTTAGTGTGTGCTCAATTTCAATTGCTCCGTATGGAATAACATCAGTAACATTTGTATGGGTATGTCCATCTGAATTTTAATTTTCTTCAATATAGCTAGTGTCTATGATAGCAAATAGGGGTGTACATGATCGGGTTGGTTCAGATTTTTTAAATATTAAATCAAATTATTTGTATGAAATTTAAATTTATAGATCAAACCAATCTAATAAAATTTGGATTTTTCCGGGTTTCCCTATCTCGGGTTGGTTCGGTTTTTTTTAAATACCAAATCAAACAATTGTGTCGAATTTTAAAATTTATAAATCAAACCAAATAATAAACCTCAAATTTTTTTTGATAAAGTTTGCTTACAAACATATAATTAACTATGCTTCAAATATT
Organism: Solanum arcanum; assembly: GCA_027789145.1. Taxonomy (NCBI): domain Eukaryota; kingdom Viridiplantae; phylum Streptophyta; class Magnoliopsida; order Solanales; family Solanaceae; genus Solanum; species Solanum arcanum. Next base: position 22,771,774 of record CM050943.1, read on the forward strand.
TATTTAGTCCAATCAAAATACAATTATCTAAGGTATTTCTTTAAAAAAAATAACACAAAATATGAGATAAGTATCACACAAAAATATTCGATTAAAATTGATAATGAAATCATCATATAAAATAAATATTGTAAAGTCATAATGAAAATGATCATAAATTAAAAGTACTAAATCATGCTAACATAAGTTTAGTAAGTATTAGTTACATTACTAAGCTAGCGTTTGGCCATAGATTTCCAAATATTCTTGGCAAATATTATTTGAGTGAAAATTTGGGTGAAATTTCACCATGTGTTTGGCCATAAAATTTGGGAAATATATTTCACCTTTTTAGAAAAACATGATTTATACACACAAGTTTTAAAAACTATCAAAACTAACTAAAAGTTTGTATTACAAGTCAATTGAATGTTCGTTACAACAATAACAAATAATGTCCATGACACTAAAGCAATGTGGTAATTTGGAGTGAGTGCAACAAGAATTATTCCATACATCGTGAATTAGACAAAGTACATGACTTTGTTACCTAAAGCCAATTTTTAATAATTTTCATCAACAATTATATCATTATTTAATATTCACTAAATATTTTATCACTATTTTGGTGTTCACGTAAAAAATGATGTAATACAATGCAAGCAACAACTAGAGAGGGTGTTTTTGTAAAAGATAAAAGATTTGGGTAAAATTTTAATTTTTAAAATATCCCAAATAATGAGATTTGGCCCAAATTGTAACGACCTGTTTAGTCGTTTTAGAGCAGCAGAATAAATACGGGGAAAACTGGCTGAGACGACGTGTGTCCCGACGGACCGTCGTGGTCACGACGGCCCGTCGAGGAGGTTCCGTTCCACGACACTTAGAATTCTGAAATTAGGCGAAAATCGACTCTCACGAACCGTAGCGAAATGGCGAGCGGACCGTCACATTCACGACGAACCGTCGTGAGTACCCGTTGCAAAACACTTCAACTTTTGAGAATTTGAGTACGAGAAGCGAGTTCACGACCGTCATGCGGAGGGGCGAGGATGGACCGTCCGCAGGGTGACGGCCGTCGCAGATTCCCTGAAAAAGCGGGAGGAGGCGACGGCCATCGTGACGGACCGTCGCAAGCACGACGACCCGTCACAGTGCACAATCCCGGCGGTTTAGGATTTCTCCCCACGTTTTAAGGGTCGTTTTTGACTATTCTTTCCTTAATTATAAAGATTGAGGGTTTATATTAATAAGTCTAATTACTTAGGGGTTAAAAGAGGTAACCTTAAGTTAATTAGGGGGTTTTATTGTCCTCTTTTATTCTTAATTATACAATAATTAGGGTAAAGGAAAGAGGGTTTGAATAAAACAAAGAGAAAGAACAAGAGAGAAAAGGAGAAACGAATTGAGAGAGCGATCGATCAAAGGGAAAAAGGGTGTCAACGCTTGGAATTCTTGCTTGTTGATTTCAATTCTTCGGTGGAGGTAGGTTATGGTTTATGTTACGATATTCGTAGTGAACTCTTAATAGTGAATATTATGTGTTGATATTATTGTAAACCCTACTATGTGCTTAAGTTGTATGCTTGCATGAATATGAATGTGAAATTGTGATGAATTAACAAAGCATGATGAAGCTATTGAATCCCAAATCTCGAAAGAACCCTAATTAGCTTGATATATTATATAATGAGAATGATGATGCCTTAGTATGAAAGAAGGCTTGATATATTATATAATGAGAATGATGATGCCTTAGTGTAAAAGAAGGCTTGATGAATTAGGGGATCGGGTGCCACGTTCGTACCAGGATAGAATGAATATGAGGATCGGAGTGTCACGTTCGACACCAGGATAGAATATGGATCGGGTGCCACGTTCGGTACCAGGATAGAATGAATATGAGGATCGGAGTGTCACGTTCCGACACCAGGATAGAATATGGATCGGGTGCCACGTTCGGTACCAGGATAGAATGAATATGAGGATCGGGTGCCACGTTCGGTACCAGGATAGAATGAATATGAGGATCGGAGTGTCACGTTCCGACACCAGGATAGAATATGGATCGGGTGCCACGTTCGGTACCAGGATAGTATATGAGGATCGGAGTGCCACGTTAGGCACCAGGATAGAAATAGAGGAGCGGAGTGTCACGCGTCGACACAAGAGGAAGAAAGATAATGAATCTTGAAAGATAATGAATATACTCAATCTAATGAACTTGATTCCCAAATGAGTATGGTATTGAGGCTTGAGTCCTCATGTGTGAACTCGGTTGTAATCATTGATGAACTCATGTTGTTATTGCTACATGTTGAGTATTGTAGTTGATTTGCATTATTATTGATATATCTTTGTTCCCTATTTTGAGTTAGCCGATGATATCTACTCGATGCGTGTGGTTGTCTTGACCCTACTTTTATGTTTTTCTCCTTTGTTATTTGTGCAATGCAGCAAACGTTCCGTCAACTTCAACTCAACAGTAGATCTAGCCAGTCTTCACTACCTTCGGAAATTCAGGGTGAGCTAATGCGTCTAGCTTGGACTGGGTCTTCTTCTTCAAGTCTTGATGCCTTGAACTTCCGGCATGGACTAGCTAGTAGTTGTTTTAGCTTCTTAGACAGTTTTAGTTTAGCAATTTGAGATAGATGTTCTTGTGATGATGACTTCCAGATTTTGGGGATATTAATAATAGTTTTGAATTATTTTATTAATAAGTTAAGTCTTAGCATTACTTTACTNGTTGTTATATATTGAAATGATAAGGGTTAAATTGGTTGGTTCGCTCACATAGGAGGGTAAATGTGGGTGCCAGTCGCGGCCCGGATTTGGGTCGTGACAAACTTGGTATCAGAGCATTAGGTTCGTTGGTCTCATCACACAAGAACAGGTCTAGTAGAGTCTTAAGGAACGGTAGGGGGACGCCTTTACTTTTCCTTGAGAGGCTATAAGACTTTAGGAAAATTTCACTCTCTCATTCTTCCTTTCGTGCTACTACTTGAGTCCAATTGGTATCTAGGCGTCTGGTGGTATCGACCATCTTCACTCTATTTCGCAGATGGTTAGAACTAGAGCCACGACAGCGCCAACAACAACACCGACAAGACAAGAAGCGTCTGAGCGACCTGCGGGTGTGGCTCGAGGAGAACAACGGCAAGAGGCCGTGGTAGAGGTCGTGGGAGGGCGTCCTCTAGAGGAAGAGGGCGAGCACCTAGCCCATCGATACTAGGGCGGTGACTCCTCCACCGGGAAGAGGTGATAAGAGAAGGGGAGGATGGGGTGAATGAGCAAGTCTGAGAATGAGGAAATGCCACCTCAACCTACCCCGGAGATGATCAATCAGGTTCTCGCTTATCTTAGCGGGTTATCGATCACGGTCGAGCACCTCCAGGGTTTACGCACCAACACCTCCGGTTTGAGAGTGCGACATGCGGCTACTATGGCTCCCGCATGGATGCACCATTGGGAATGGGCACATTTGCACGTCGACCATCGGGCCTATTATGACAAGCGATCAACATGAACTTTTCAAGAAGTTCTTGAAATTGAAACCTCCGGTCTTTAAAGTGCGTAATCGAGAGGATGCCTACGATTTTACGGTTGATTGTCATGAGCTACTACACAAGATGGGTATAGTAGAGAGGTTTGGTGTCGAGTTCGTGAGCTATCGGTTTCAAGGAACGCCAAAATGTGGTGGCGTTCACATGTTGAGTGTCAACCAGCGGAGGCACCACCTATGACTTGGGAATCATTCTCGAGTTTGTTCATGGAAAAGTATATCCCGGACCTTGAGGGATAGGAAGAGGGATGAGTTCTTAAGTGCGGAGCAAGGTAGAATGACGGTTAATGCATACGAGGCTAAATTTCGCGCACTATCCAGATCGCCACCCAACTCGCTTTGATCCACAAGAACGGATCCGCCGTTTTGTGAAGGGATTGAGGGAGTGCGGATTTCACCTTGCAGATAAGCGGCAACAAAGAACATCCTTCCAAGAGGTGGTAGACTTTGTGATAGAGGTGGAAGGAGTGAAGCCAGATGACTTCACCACAACTTCGACATCAAAAAGGTTTCGAAGGAGAGGTGAGTTTAATGGTTCTTATTCTAGAGGACAAAACTCCGGAGGTCACTCCAATCGACCAATACAGTCTTCACTACAGACTGTAGTTGGGGGTCCACCTCAGAACGGTCAACACTTCTCTGAGAGGCCTATGCATGAACCTCGAGAGTGTTATGGATGTGGGGAGGTTGGACACATTAAGAGGTATTATCCAAACCAGAGTTACAGAACCCCAATAGCTAGAGGTAGAGGTGGTAATGGTAGAGGTCGTTATTACGAGGGCGTGGTGGCCGAGGTAATGGTGGTCACCAAAGCGGCAGAGGTGAAGGGCAAAGCGGAGCCACTACTACGCAACATGGTAGGGGCAATGGATGCAAGCGATAGGGCCCATTGTTACGCTTTCACTGGGAGATCTGAAGCGGGCGTCGATCTTTGTTATCACAGGTAATCTTTTGGTTTGTGATTGCATGGAATCTATATTATTTGACCCTGGCTCCACGTTTTCATATGTATCTTCATCATTTGCTAATGGTCTAAATCTACATTGTGAATTACTTGATATGCCTATTCGTGTTTCTACTCAGGTGGGTAGCGTGGTAGTTGAAAAAGTGTATAGGTCTTGTTTGGTGAATTTTGTGGGGAGCAACACTTATGTAGATTTGGTTATCTTAGAAATGGGTGACTTTGATGTAATGCAGGTATGACTTGGCTCTCTCCGAATTTTGCAATTTTGGATTGTAATGCTAAAGCGGTGGCGTTAGCCAAGCCTGGACAGATCCGTTAGTGTGGGAGGGTGACTACACTTCTAATCCGTGCGTATCATATCCTTTCTTGGTGCTCGAGAAGATGGTTAGTAAGGGTTGTTTAGCTTTCTTAGCACATCTTAGGGATGACACCATCCAAGTACCCTCAATCGAATCGGTTTGGTAGTTCGAGAATTTTTGGATGTGTTCCTGCAGATCTTCCTGGTATGCCACGGATAGGGATATTGACTTCTGCATTGATCTTGAACCGAATTTTCGCCCATTTCTATACCCTTATAGAATGGCTCCGCGAGATAAGAGAGTTAAAGGCACAACTTCAAGAGTTATTGAACAAAGGCTTCATTAGACCAAGTGCATCCCCTTGGGGTGCTCCGGTTTTGTTTGTAAAGAAGAAGGATGGGAGTTTTCGAATGTGTATAGACTACAGACAACTGAATAAGGTAACTATCAAGAACAAGTATCCTCTTCCTCGCATTGATGACTTGTTCAATCAACTACAAGGTGCTTGTGTCTTCTCTAAGATTGACTTGAGATCCGGTTATCATCAATTGAAAATACGAGCAACGGATGTACCAAAGACTGCTTTTCGAACTAGATATGGACATTACGAATTTGTGGTGATGTCTTTTGGTCTTACGAATGCCCCTGCTGCGTTCATGAGCTTGATGAACGGGATCTTTAAGCCATATTTGGACCTTTTCGTGATCGTATTTATTGATGATATATTGGTATACTCGAAGAGCAAGAAGCAACATGAAGAGCATTTGAGAATGGTATTGGAAATGTTGAGGGAGAAAAAGCTTTACGCCAAATTCTCTAAGTGTGAGTTTTGGCTAGATGCGGTGTCCTTCTTGGGGCACGTAGTTTCTAAGGAAGGAGTGATGGTAGACCCATCTAAGATTGAGACAGTGAAGAATTGGGTAAGACCCACTAATGTATCAGAAATAAGGAGCTTTGTTGGGTTAGCTAGCTACTACCGCAGATTTGTCAAGGGATTCTCTTCTATTGCTTCCCAATTGACGAACTTGACTAAGCAAAATGTTCCATTTGTATGGTCGGATGAGTGTGAGGAAAGCTTTCAAAAGCTCAAGACTTTATTGACTACCGCACCCATTCTTGCCCTGCCAATAGAGGGTAAAGACTTCCTTGTTTACTGTGATGCATCCTATGCAGGTTGGAGTGCGGTGTTAATGCAAGAGAAAAATGTGATTGCTTATGCTTCGAGGCAATTAAAGGTGCATGAACGTACCTATCCGACCCATGATTTGGAGTTGGCCGCGGTAGTATTTGCACTAAAACAATGGAGACACTATTTATATGGGGTTAAGTGTGAGGTCTACACGGATCATCGTAGACTTCAGTATGTCTTTACTCGTAAAGATTTGAACTTAAGGCAGAGGAGATGGATGGAGTTACTAAAGGACTACGATATCACTATCTTGTATCATCAGGAAAAGCGAATGTTGTAGCGGATGCTTTGAGTAGAAAGGCGGGAAGCATGGGAAGTCTAGCTCATTTGCAAGCTTCTAGCGCCCATTGGCTAGAGAAGTCTGATTTTGGCTAACGATTTGATGAGGTTAGAAGTAAATGAGAAGGGAGGATTGTTAGCTAGTGTGGAGTCGAGATCTTCTTTCCTTGACAAGATTAAGGGAAAACAGTTTGATGATGAGAAACTAAGGCGAATCCGAGACAAAGTGTTGCAAGGAGAGGCTAAGGAAGCACAAATCGATGAGGAAGGTGTTTTGAGAATCAAGGGAAGGGTATGTGTACCCCGAGTTGATGATTTGATCAACACTATTCTGACAGAGGCTCATAGTTCAAAGTATTCTATACATCCGGGCGCGACCAAGATGTACCGTGACCTAAAGCAACACTTTTGGTGGAGTAGAATGAAGCGTGATATTGTTGACTTTATTGTCAAGTGTCCAAACTGTCAACAAGTGAAATATGAACACCAAAGGCAGGAGGAACACTTCAGAGAATGCCCATTCCTGAATGGAAGTGGGAGAGAATTGCAATGGACTTTGTGGTTGGTCTTCCAAAGACATTGGGTAAGTATGACTCCATTTGGGTAGTTGTCGATAGGTTAACTAAGTCTGCTCATTTTATTCCGGTCAAGGTAACTTACAACGCAGAGAAGTTAGCCAAGATCTATATCTCGAGAGATTGTTCGATTGCATGGAGTTCCACTCTCCATCATATCGGATAGAGTCTGTGATTTACTTCTAAGTTTTGGAAAACATTACATGCGGAATTGGGTACTAGCTTGGACCTTAGTACTGCGTTCCATCCTCAGACCGATGGTCAGTCTGAGCGAACGATTCAAGTCTTGGAGGATATGCTTCGTGCATGTGTGATAGAGTTTGGTGGCCATTGGGATAGCTTCTTACCCTTAGCGGAGTTTTCATACAATAATAGCTATCACTCAAGCATTGACATGGCTCCATTTGAAGCATTGTATGGTAGGAGATGTAGGTCTCCCATTGGTTGGTTTGATGCATTTGAGGTTAGACCTTGGGGTACCGATCTTTTGAGGGATTCGATAGAGAAAGTGAAGTCTATTCAAGAAAAGCTTCTAGCGGCGCAAAGTAGACAAAAAGAATATGCAGATCGAAAGGTTAGAGACTTAGAGTTCATGGAGGGTGAACAAGTCTTGTTGAAAGTTTCACCAATGAAAGGGGTGATGCGGTTTGGAAAAAGAGGTAAGCTAAGCCCAAGGTATATTGGACCATTTGAGGTACTAAAGCGAGTAGGGGAGGTGGCTTATGAATTAGCCTTACCTCCAGGGCTGTCCGGAGTACATCCGGTATTTCATGTATCCATGTTGAAAAGATACCATGGAGATGGAAACTACATCATCCGTTGGGATTCAGTTTACTTGATGAGAACTTGTCATATGAGGAGGAGCTTGTTGCTATATTAGATAGGGAGGTTCGCAAGTTGAGGTCGAGAGAAATTGCATCCATCAAAGTTCAATGGAAGAATCGACCGGTTGAAGAGGCTACTTGGGAGAAGGAGGCGGATATGCAAGAAAAATACCCACATCTGTTTCTGATTAGGTACTCCTTTTCGCCACGGTTTTCTTCTTTTGATCGTTCGGGGACGAGCGATGGGTAAATTGGTATCTATTGTAACGACTGTTTAGTCGTTTTAGAGCGAGAATAAATACGGGAAAAGCGGGCCGAGACGGCGTGTGTCCCGACGGACCGTCGTGGTCACGACGGCCCGTCGAGGAGGTTCCGTTCCACGACACTTAGAATTGAAATTGGGTAATCGAAAATCGACTCTGCGAACCGTAACGAAATGGCGAGCGGACCGTCACATTCACGACGAACCGTCGTGAGTACCTGCAAAACACTTCAACTTTTGAGAATTTGGTACGAGAACGAGTTCGACCGTCATGACGGAGGGGCAGGACGGACCGTCACAGGGGGTGACGGCCGTCGCATGAACCCTGAAAAATCGGGAGGAGGCGGCGGCCATCGTGACGGACCGTCGCAGCACGACTGACCCGTCCACAGGCTGCATAATCCGGGCGGTTTAGGATTTCTCCCACGTTTAAGGGTCGTTTTTGACTATTCTTTCCTTAATTATAAAGATTGAGGGTTTATATTAATAAGTCTAATTACTTAGGGGTTAAAAGAGGTAACCTTAAGTTAATTAGGGGTTTTATTGTCCTCTTTTATTCTTAATTATACAATAATTAGGGTAAAGGAAAGAGGGTTTGAATAAAACAAAGAGAAAGAACAAGAGAGAAAAGGGAGAAACGAATTGAGAGAGCGATCGATCAAAGGGAAAAAGGGTGTCAACGCTTGGAATTCTTGCTTGTTGATTTCAATTCTTCGGTGGAGGTAGGTTATGGTTTATGTTCACGATATTCGTAGTGAACTCTTAATAGTGAATATTATGTGTTGATATTATTGTAAACCCTACTATGTGCTTAAGTTGTATGCTTGCATGAATATGAATGTGAAATTGTGATGAATTAACAAAGCATGATGAAGCTATTGAATCCCAAATCTCGAAAGAACCCTAATTAAGCTTGATATATTATATAATGAGAATGATGATGCCTTAGTATGAAAGAAGGCTTGATATATTATATAATGAGAATGATGATGCCTTAGTGTAAAAGAAGGCTTGATGAATTAGGGGATCGGGTGCCACGTTAGGTACCAGGATAGAATGAATATGAGGATCGGAGTGTCACGTTAGACACCAGGATAGAATATGGATCGGGTGCCACGTTCGGTGCCAGGATAGAATGAATATGAGGATCGGAGTGTCACGTTCCGACACCAGGATAGAATATGGATCGGGTGCCACGTTCCAGTACCAGGATAGAATGAATATGAGGATCGGGTGCCACGTTCCGGTACCAGGATAGAATGAATATGAGGATCGGAGTGTCACGTTCCGACACCAGGATAGAATATGGATCGGGTGCCACGTTANGTACCAGGATAGTATATGAGGATCGGAGTGCCACGTTAGGCACCAGGATAGAAATAGAGGAGGCGAGTGTCACGCATCGACACAAGAGGAAGAAAGATAATGAATCTTGAAAGATAATGAATATACTCAATCTAATGAACTTGATTCCCAAATGAGTATGGTATTGAGGCTTGAGTCCTCATGTGTGAACTTCGGTTGTAATCATTGATGAACTCATGTTGTTATTGCTACATGTTGAGTATTGTAGTTGATTTGCATTATTATTGATATATCGTTCCCTATTTTGAGTTAGCCGATGATATCTACTCAAGACGTGTGGTTGTCTTGACCCTACTTTTATGTTTTTCTCCTTTGTTATTTGTGCAATGCAAAGACAAGCGTTAGTCAACTTCAACTCAGCGGTAGATCTAGGCAGTCTTCACTACCTTCGGAAATTCGGGGTGAGCTAATGCGTCTAGCTTGGGTGGTCTTCTTCTTCAAGTCTTGATGCCTTGAACTTCCGGCATGGACTAGCTAGTAGTTGTTTTAGCTTCTTAGACAGTTTTAGTTTAGCAATTTGAGATAGATGTTCTTGTGATGATGACTTCCAGATTTTGGGGATATTAATAATAGTTTTGAATTGTTTTATTAATGAGTTAAGTCTTCCGCATTACTTTCTGTTGTTATATATTGAAATGATAAGGGTTAAATTGGTTGGTTCGCTCACATAGGAGGGTAAATGTGGGTGCCATTCGCGGCCCCGATTTGGGTCGTGACACAAATACTAGAAAAAACTAGTATTTGGAAATTTGGGATATTTGCCAAAAATATTTGCCAAATAATAGAAAATTTTATGGACAAACATTATTTACCAAATTTTTTCCAAATATTCTTGGAAAAATTTATGGCCAAACGGGCAAATATTTAAGGAAAACTAAAATTAGATTATGTATTTTAATTATCTAAACCAATGTAAAATTAAAGAACAAATATTCAATATTATTGTTATTCTTAGTGTTGAATCAATTTTCTTTTTTCATTAGTATTAATTTGATTTTGATTTAAGTTTTATTATAATTATTAATATCTATGAACTATAATCTTTATTGGATCATTCCGAATTCTAAGTTTTAAACTTGAAATGATATATTAAAAGATAAAACTATGAAATAGTATAAGAAATATTTTAAAATTATATGAAAGTAAATATTTTTATGTATAAAATAAACGAAAAAGGGTCATATTTGTCCTTTTACTCTTAGAAAATGGTTATATTTGTCCTTTGTTATACTTTTTTGATATGTTTATCCTTGCCATCCAACTTAAGGTACACATTTATCCTTAAACTGTTAAATCTCATATCTTCACTTTTATCATCCTATATGACATTTATGTGGCGCCTACATATATTTTTATATTCATTCTCTTAATTTTTATATATAATATTTAATTATTATATCTAACTCAATGTTACAACCAACCATTTAATCCATTAATCCTAACTCCTAATATTTATTTTACTGTCAGTTTCATACAGAAAAAATAACAATTAGATTTGCTTAATTGAACAGGATTTCATTAAATCCAACTGATGAAATATATCTCAAGAACGATTCAATGTTATGATTTTTCTACTTGATATGTACTTCTTCAAGCATGGTTATTACCAACTGTAATAGTTGATTATTTACGGTTCTAATGTCTATATATTTTCTTTTGGTAATAATTTTTCCCGTGTTGTTTTATTAAGACCAGAGGAATACATTTCATGTTGAATGGTGACCCTTCTTATGCTAATGGATTTAATGCCTACTAGTCTATGTATATTGCTGCTGACCCATCTAAAGTCACAGATGCATTTAGGAGTAATTGATTTTGAAGGGTTTGGATTTTGTGATATCTGAAGCAAGAAGGTATGGGATTAAGGTAATATTAAGCTTTGCTAATAATTATGACAATTGAGCTTTGTTAGTGAAATTAATTATGCATTATCTAAAAAAGATTAAACAAAACAAGAAAAGTAATGCCACAGTAATATCTTCAGGTGGGTTTAATGATATTTTGTTCAATTAAGCAGATTTATTTGTTATTTTTTTGTGCGAAGGTGACAATAAGAGTTGGGTTTAATTGATGAGCCTATAATGTTGAATAAGATTAGTTAAATTAATTTTTTAAGTAAAATAAATATAAATATCTATCTAGGCATGACATATAAGTGCCATGTAGATGTCAAGGACGATAAAAGTTGAGATATGAAACTGAACGGTTTGAGGGGAAATATATATCTTAAGTTGGATGACAAAAATAAATATATCAAAAAAATATAACGAAGGGCGAATATAACCCTAATATGAGAGTCCAAAGTCAAATATAATCCTTTTACCAAACCAAACCACTATTTTTTTTGAATTGACTCAATTTGTGATTTATTTCAATTTTCGGTTTCGTTTTGCACACAGTAAAGAAGTACTTGATTTTTCATTTCAATTTTTTTTTATGGTTGAGTTAAATTGTCATGCTTTTTTAAAATTATATTTTCCTTTAAAGTTTGACATTTCCATAAGCTTTCCATCTTAATATAATTGGCTGGCTTTATTCCTAATCTTTGGCTATTCTGCTTAATATTGCAAATTCAATTAAGTTATTTTTATTTTGTATTATTTATTTATGTAAAATTGTTAACTTAAGAGAATTGATTTGTACAATTAACAAATATTTTTATGATAGCAAAAGAAAAAGTGTATATAATGAATAATATTTATTTCACTTGGTTCATCAAGCATGTGCTTTTTTATGCATTTTTTAAACTTCAACTGAGTGAAATAACACACAAGGAGTATAGATTTTAATTTCAATAGAAAAAAGGAGAAATTAATTAGGTTCAGATATATCAAAATGATTGATAAAGTAATGGAACAAATTTATGAAATAGGTAGATGATACATGTGTCAGCATCCAGAATTTACTTGTGTTAAAATTCTCTGAATGAAAGGAAGCCTAAGTAGAAAAGATCACGAGTCTGTACAAAAAATATTTGTGAACACTGACGTGTTTATTTTACTTCTATAATATATTAGTAAAGAATTTTATATTTATTTATTTATTTTTTTATATTTTGGATGTTTGTCTTTATTATTTTATTAGTTCAAATGATCTAATTTTATTTAAATTGGGTTGATTTAGATCAATTCTGATGACCCAATTGATTTTGATAAGGTCCAATAGAAATAGTTAAAATTGAATCTCAACTATTTATGATATTTTGATTCAAGGGCTATTCTTGGATCCAAACAAAAATATAATAACATTTTTTTATTTAGATTGTTATTTTCTTCTTCCTTTTACTCTCATGCCGCCAGTAGCCACCAGCTCTATGGCCGGAAAAATCTTTAAAATTTTACCATCTTTTCCTTTCATCCTTCTCTATCCAAATCTACAATCCTTTCATCCATATCTATAATCAAACTCCGTAGATATAAGGAAAATCAAATATGATTTTTCATTTTTTTCCTTAGATTTATAAAGTTTCGGTCATCTCCATCCCAAACCCTTTAAATAAATGTGTAGATCTCTTCAAGGTCTATCATTTGATATAAATTAAAGTCCAGAATTCGTCAAAACTTTCATTTACCCGAAATTTATGTCAATCTTCCCCCCCCCCCTTCTAAGTCTCTATTCAAATCCGTCCTTATCTTTTTTTGTTTGACCATATAAGTCGTTTGATGTCGGATTTTGTATTATTGATGTTCATTAAGTTATCATGTTGATGTTGTTGCTTGAAGTATTATTATTTTATTATTATATTTTTAATTTTGGTTTATGTTTTTTTTTCTGCATTATTTTATTGTGTTTGATCTTTAAAAATTGTTTAGATGTTTAGATTTTATGTTAGTGGGTCAATTTGTTTGGGTTTTGATGAAATGATCAACATTTGGGCCTATTTTAGAAATTTCAGATGATCCATTAGCTACTCATTATTCAATCAATGAATAAAAGAAAGAGAATTTTTTCCAAAATGTCAATATTTTAACATTTAAGAGGGCTTATTAGCAACACTTTTAATATTTAGTAAAAATTTCAATTTTAATTTGTTATGTATCTTATTTATGTTTTTATTATTTATTTTTATTTAAAGAATAGAATTATTTAATAACAAAAGGGAGAAAATCAATGGAGAGAATATTTCAAAAAAAGATAAAGATCACTTAATTTTCTCATCAGTTACATTTTCAAATAAAACTCAAACTTTGTTTTTTTTTTCCATAATCTTAATCTTTTTTTTATTAGTCGTTCCAATAGGTATGTCAAATGAATTTATAGTTATTTAAGAAACATATTTGTATTCATATATTTTTTTATGTGTATTTATTTGTTTCTTCGAAAATTTTGTATTTCGTATTTATTTCAATATGTATTTTATTCGTATTTCTATTTATTCTAGTTTTATTTATAATTTTGTGTAATAATATATAAAATACAAAAAAATAGTACGATGAAAAAGTGAGATAATAGTTTTTAGAGAAGAACATATCACTTAAAATTCTCATCATTAACAATATAAAAAAAAAATCCTTTTTCATTCTATTAGATTAATTTTCCTTTGTTATTTTTTCATTTTAATTGTATACCAATATTTTTTACCTTTTATGTGCTCACTTTACCATTCAAATTAATTTTTTTTCAAACTACAAATTGTATTCCGGTGATCGAAATTGTATTATTTGATTACTATATATATATATACACGTATCTCAATATTTATGAATATGATTTATGAAATGGTACAAGATTTTTTGGGGGAAAATAGCATACTTGGTGGAAATAATAAATTTGTTGAGGAAGGATAAAGTATTCTGAAAAAATAAATACAAATTGACTATGAAAGAAATAAGAATACAAGATTCTGGAAAACATATAACATACATAGTAAAATAATATAATAAATATACAATATTCTAAAAAAAATACAAGTTAACTGTTGAAAAACAGGATACATATATGTTTAAGAAATACAAATTCATATGAGATAGCATTCATAGTGAAAATGATATAATCAGAATACAATATTCTACTGTTTAAAAAAATAGGATACTTCTATTCTTAAGAAATACAAATTCATATAAGATACGTATTTGAATGACTACAAATAAAAATGAAATACAATATCCTTAATAAAAATACAAATGATAAGTAAAAGAAAAATAATTGACAAATAATAATTAATATGAATATTATTCTGATATGAATACAATTTCACAACCTTCTTCTTTGACTCTCTCTTTCTTCTTTGTCTGCTATGTTTCTTTTTCCAATTCTTTTCACCAAATTCATATCTGAATCTGTGTTTATTTGTGAATTAGTAACCCTATAAGCAAAATTCGAAATTATGAAATATGAATATATAAAAAAAAATCAAGCAATATATTATGTATGAATGCTTATATGGCTTAATACAAATTTATCACGACCCAAAACGGAGCCGCGACTGGCACCCACACTTACCCTCCTATGTGAGCGATCAACCAATCTAAACCCTAACATTTCAATATAATATCAACAGAATGTAATGCGGAAGACTTAAACTCATTAATAAAAACCAATTCAATAACTTCTAACATTCAACATCTATTATTCCCCAAAATCTGGAAGTCATCACCACAAGAACATCTATGATCAAATTACTAAACTAAGAGTATTCTAAGAAGCTAAAACAAGTAAAAGCTAGTCCATGCCGGAACTTCAAGGCATCAAGACATGAGGAAGAAGATCCAGTCCAAGCTAGAAGCATTAGCTCACCCTGAAGATCCGGTGTGACGAAGACTGGCTAGAATTGCGATTGAATTGAAGACGGTCCGTTTGCTGCACTCCACAAATAACAAGGAAGAAAACATAAAAGTAGGCGGTCAGTACAAACACAAGTACTGAGTAGGTATCATCGGCCAACTCAAAATAGAAAACAGTATATATCAAGTAATATTATAAAATCAACTACAATACTCAACATGTAGCAACAACAAGTTCTATAATCATTAATAAGTACTGCCAAGTTCACACATGAGGACTCAAGCCTCAATACCATACTCATTTGGGAATTAGGTTCATTAGATTGAGTATATTAACATATTTCAAGATTCATTATCTTTATTCCCCTCGTGTTGATACGTGACACTCCGCTCCATATACTATCCTGGTGTCGGAACGTGACACTCCGATCCTCATATACTATCACAGTAGGAGCGTGGCACCCGATCCATATACTATCCTGGTGTCGGGCGTGACACTCCGATCCTCATATACTATCCTGATGCCAGGAATATGGCACCCGATCCATATACTATCATGGTGTCGGAACGTGACACTCCGATCCTCATTCTATCCTGGTACCGGAACGTGGCACCCGATCCATATATTATCCTGGTGTCGGAACGTGACACTCCGATCCTCATTCTATCCTGGTAACGGAACGTGGCACCCGATCCTCTATTTCTATCCTGGTACCGGAACGTGGCACCCGATCCCCTAATCTCACTACTTTCGTTCATCAAGCCTTCTTTTATACCAAGGCATCATCATTAACAAAGTAGATCAGGGTTTATTTTCAAGATTTAGGATTCAATAGCTTCATCATGCTTATTTTATCACAATTATATAATCACATTCATGCAAGCATACAATTAAGCATATAGAAGAGATTACAATACTACCAACACATATCATTCGCTATTAAGAGTTTACTACGAATAGCATAAAAACCATAACCTACCTCCACCGAAGAATTTTGATCAAGCAAGCAATTTCCCAAAGCTTTGTTCTTCTTCTCGTTTCTCCTCTTTCTCGTTCGATCCTCTCTCTCTCTTTGTTCTTTCTATTTTTCTTATTCAAACCCTCTTTCTTTTACCCTAATTAGCATATAATTAAGTATAAAAGATGAGGAATTAACCCATTAATTAACTCAAGGTTATCTCTTTTAACCCCCAAGTAATTGAGTTATTAATATTAAACCACTAACTTTATAATTAAAGCAGGAATAGTCCAAAATGCCCCTTAAATTACTTAGCAATCCGACCCGACTGGGATTACGCGACTGTGGCGACGTCGGTACTGCGACGGTCCGTCTCTTTGCTCCGTCCTGTAGTTCGAGACTCAATTCCATAAAGTGCATGACGGTCCGTCGTGCCCACGACGGTCCGTCCCCGCCATTCCGTTACGAAGTTGAGAGTCGATTTGATTACCCAAATTTCAGAATTCTAAGTATTTTGGAACGAGACCCTCGACGGTCCGTCGTGCCCATGACGGTCCGTCGTCGTGGGGTCCGTCGTCTCGGCCCGCTTTTCAGAAATAAAATCTGCTGCTCAAAACGACTAAACAGGTCGTTACAATAGATACCAATTTACCCATCGTTCGTCCTCGAACGATCATGAGAAGAAAAACAAGGGCGAAAAGGAGTACCTGAATCTGTAAACAGGTGTGGGTATCTTTCTTGAATATCAGCCTCTTTCTCCCAAGTGGCTTCTTCAACGGGTCGATTCTTCCATTGAACTTTGATGGATGCAATCTCCCTTGAACTCAATTTGCGAACTTCTCTACCTAAAATAGCAACAGGCTCCTCCTTATAAGACAAATTTTTATCAAGCAGAACTGAATCCCAACGAATGATGTAGTTTCCATCCCCATGGTATCTCTTCAACATAGACACATGAAATACCGGATGCACTCCGGACAGCCCTGGAGGCAAGGCTAACTCATAAGCCACCTCCCCTACTCGCTTAAGTACTTCAAAGGGGCCAATATACCTTGGGCTTAGTTTACCTCTTTTACCAAACCGCATCACCCCTTTCATGGGTGAAACCTTCAGCAAGACTTGTTCACCCTCCATGAACTCCAAGTCTCTAACCTCTCGATCTGCATATTCCTTTTGCCTACTTTGAGCCGCTAAAAGCTTTTCTTGAATGCATTTCACTTTATCTAACGATTCTCTCAGAAGGTCAGTACCCCAAGGTCTAACCTCAAATGCATCAAACCACCCAATGGGAGACCTAAGGGTAAGAAGCTATCCCAATGACCACCAAATTCTATCACACATGCACGAAGCATATCCTCCAACACTTGAATCGTTCGCTCAGACTGACCATCGGTCTGAGGATGGAACGCAGTACTAAGGTCCAACCTAGTACCCAATTCCGCATGCAATGTTTTCCAAAACTTAGAAGTAAACTGCGTACCTCTATCTGATATGATGGGGAGTGGAACCCCATGCAACCGAACAATCTCTGAGATGTAGAGCTTGGCTAACTTCTCTGCATTGTAAGTCACCTTGACCGGAATGAAATGAGCAGACTTAGTTAACCTATCAACAATCACCCAAATGGAGTCATACTTACCCATTGTCTTTGGAAGACCAACCACGAAGTCCATTGCGATCCTTTCCCACTTCCATTCAGGAATGAGCATTCTCTGAAGTGTTCCTCCGGGCCTCTGGTGTTCATACTTTACTTGTTGACAATTTGGACACTTGGCGACAAACTCCACAATGTCACGCTTCATTCTACTCCACCAAAAATGTTGCTTTAGGTCACGGTACATCTTGGTTGCACTAGGATGTATAGAATACCTTGAACTATGAGCCTCTGTCAGAATAGTGTTGATCAAATCATCAACGCGGGGTACACATACCCTTCCCTTAATTCTCAAAACACCTTCCTCGTCGATTGTTGCTTCTTTAGCCTAACCTTGCAACACTTTATCTTGGATTCAGCTTAGTTTCTCATCATCAAACTGTTTTCCCTTAATCTGTCAAGAAAAGAAGATCTTGCCTCCACACAAGCCGACAATCCTCCCTTCTCATTTACTTCTAACCTCATAAAGTCATTAGCCAGAATCTGTACCTCTCTAGCCAATGGGCGTCTTGAAACTTGCAAATGAGCTAGACTTCCCATGCTTCCCGCCTTTCTACTTAAAGCATCTGCCACAACATTCGCTTTTCCCGGATGATACAAAATAGTGATGTCGTAGTCCTTCAGTAGTTCCATCCATCTCCTCTGTCTCAAGTTCAAATCTTTTTGAGTAAAAACATACTGTAGGCTACGATGATCCGTATAGACTTCGCACTTCACCCCATACAGATAGTGCCTCCATTGCTTTAATGCAAACACTACCGCAGCCAACTCCAAATCATGGGTTGGATAATTACGTTCATGCACCTTTAATTGCCTCGAAGCATAAGCAATTACATTCTTCTCTTGCATTAGCACTGCACCCAAACTAGAATAGGATGCATCACAATAAACAATGAAATTCTTACCTTCCACGGGCAAGGTGAGAATTGGTGCGGTAGTCAACAGAGTCTTGAGCTTCTGAAAGCTTTCTTCACACTCGTCCGACCATACAAATGGAACATTCTGCTTAGTCAAGTTCGTCAATTGGGAAGCAATGGAAGAGAATCCCTTGACAAATTGACGGTAATAGCTAGCTATGCCAACAAAGCTCCTTATCTCTGACACATTAGTAGGTCTTACCCAATTCTTCACTGTCTCAATATTAGAAGGATCCACCATCACTCCATCCTTAGACACCACGTGCCCCAAGAAGGACACTGAATCTAGCCAAAACTCACACTTGGAGAATTTGGCATAAAGCTTTTTCTCCCTCAACATTTCCAATACAATTCTCAAATGCTCCTCATGTTCTTTCTTGCTCTTTGAGTATATCAGTATATCATCAATAAATACGATCACAAAGAGATCCAAATATGGCTTAAAAATCCTGTTCATCAAGCTCATGAAAGCAGCAGGGGCATTCGTAAGACCAAAAGACATCACTACAAATTCGTAATGCCCATACCTGGTCCGAAAAGCAGTCTTTGGCACATTCGTTGCCCGTATTTTCAATTGATGATAACTGGATCTCAAGTCAATCTTAGAGAAGACACAAGCACCTTGTAACTGATCGAACAAGTCATCAATGCGAGGAAGAGGATACTTGTTCTTAACTGTTACCTTATTCAGTTGTCTGTAGTCTATGCACATCTGAAAACTTCCATCCTTCTTCTTTACAAACAAAACAGGAACACCCCAAGGGGATGCACTTGGTCTAATGAAGCCTTTGCTCAACAACTCTTGAAGTTGGGCCTTTAATTCTCTTAACTCTGCGGGAGCCATTCTATAAGGGGGTATAGAAATGGGGCGAGTACCCGGTTCAAGATCGATGCAGAAGTCAATATCTCTATCCGGTGGCATACCAGGAAGGTCTGCAGGAAACACATCTAAAAATTCGCGGACTATCGAAACCGACTCAATTGAAGGTACTTGAGTAGTATCATCCCTGAGGTGTGCCAAGAAAGCTAAACACCCCTTACTAACCATTCTCTTAGCACGAAGAAAGGAGATGATACGAACCGGATTGGAAGTGTAGTCGCCCTCCCACACTAACGGATCTGTCCCAGGCTTGGCTAACGTCACAGTTTTAGCATTACAATCCAAGATCGCAAAATTCGGAGAAAGCCAAGTCATACCCAGAATTACATCAAAATCAACCATTTCTAAGATAACCAAGTCTACATAAGTGTTGCTCCCCACAAAAGTCACCAAACAAGACCTATATACTTTTTCAACTATCACAGACTCACCCACCGGAGTAGAAACACGAATAGGCATGTCAAGTAATTCACAAGGTAAATTAAGACCAGTAGCAAATGAAGAAGACACATAAGAAAATGTGGATCCAGGATAAAATAATACAGAAGCCATGCAATCACAAACCGAAAGATTACCTGTGATGACAACATCAGATGTCTCCACCTTAGATCTCCCAGGGAAAGCATAACAATGGGCCCCATTACTTGTCTGTCCGTTGCCCCTACCATGTTGTGTTGTAGTGGCTCCAGTTTGCACATCACCCCGGCCGTTTTGGTGACCACCATTACCTCGGCCACCACGTCCTCCAGAATAACGGCCTCTACCATGACCACCTCTACCTCTAGCTATTGGGGGTCTATAACTCTGTTTTGGACAATTTCTCCTAATATGTCCAGTCTCCCCACATCCACAACACTCTCTGGAGTCAAGCATATGTCTCTCAGATAAGTGTTGACCGGTCTGAGGTGGACCCCCAACTACAGTCTGTAGTGAAGACTGAATTGGTCGGACTGAGTAACCTCCGGAACCCTGTCCTCTAGAGTAAGAACTATTAAACTCACCTCCCTTTCAAAACCTTTTTGATGTCGATGCCATGGTGAAGTCATCTGGCTTCACTCCTTCCACCTCTATCACGAAGTCTACCACTTCTTGAAAGGATTTTGCCGTAGCCGCTACCTGTAAGGCTGAAATCCGCAATTTGACCTCAAACCCTTCACAAAACGGCGAATCCGCTCTTGTGGACTGAAACAAAGTTGGGTGGCATACCTGGATAATGCACGAAACTTCACCTCATATGCAGTAACCGACATCCTACCTTGCTCTAGGCTCAAGAACTCATCTCTTTTCCTATCCCTCAAAGTCAGGGGTATATACTTCTCCATAAACAAGCTAGAGAATGATGCCCAAGTCATAGGTGGTGCCTCTGTTGGTTGACACTCAACATGTGACCGCCACCACATTTTGGCGTTCCCTTGAAACTGATAAGTCACAAACTCAACACCAAACCGTTCTACTATACCCATCTTGTGTAGTAGATCATGACAGTCAACCAGAAAATCGTAGGCATCCTCCGATTCACACCTTGAAGGCGGAGGTTTCAATTTCAAGAACTTCTTGAAAAGTTCATGCTGATCATTTGTCATTATAGGCCTCGTAGTCAGGCGAGAAGCGTGCCTATTTCCAATGAGGCATCCATGCGAGAGCCATAGTGGCTGCATGTTGTACCTCCGGACCACTGAGGTCTTTGGTGCAGAAAAGCTCGGAGGTGTCGTACGATCAGATAACCCGCTAAGATAAGCAAAAACCTGATTGATCATCTCTGGGGTAGGTTGGGGTGGCAATTCCTCATTCTGCACTTGCTCATTTTCCCCTTCCTCACCCTCTCTTATCACTTCCTCAGTTGGTGGAGGAGTCACCGCCCTAGTACCAGATGGGCTAGGTGCTTGTCCTCTTCCTCTAGAGGACGTCCTCCCACGACCTCTTCCACGGCCTCTTGCCACTACTCCTCTCCGAGCTACAGCCCCAGTGGCTGGCTCAGACGCTTCTTGTCTTGCCGGTGTTGGTGTTGGCGCGTTCGTTTCTCTAGTTCTAACCATCTGCGAAATAGAGTGAAGATGGTCAGATACCAATTTGTATCACCTAGATACCAATTGGATCCAAGTAATAGCACGAAAGAAAGAAAGAAACAATGGAATTTTCCTAAAGTCTTATAGCCTCTCAAAGAAAAGTAAAGGTGTCCCCCTACCGTTCCTTAAGACTCTACTAGACTCATTCTTGTGTGATGAGACCAACGAACCTAAGGCTCTGATACCAAGTTTGTCGCGACCCAAAACAGAGCCGCGACTGGCACCCACACTTACCCTTCTATGTGAGCGAACCAACCAATCTAAACCCTAACATTTCAATATAATATCAATAGAAAGTAATGCGGAAGACTTAAACTCATTAATAAAAACCAATTCAATAACTTCTAACATTCAACATTATCACCACAAGAACATCTATGATCAAATTACTAAACTAAGAGTATTCTAAGAAGCTAAAACAAGTAAAAGCTAGTCCATGCCGGAACTTCAAGGCATCAAGACATGAGGAAGAAGATCCAGTCCAAGCTAGAAGCATTATCTCACCCTAAAGATCCGGTGTGACGAAGACTGGCTAGAATTGCGATTGAGTTGAAGACGGTCCGTTTGCTGCACTCCACAAATAACAAGGAAGAAAACATAAAAGTAGGGGGTCAGTACAAACACAAGTACTGAGTAGGTATCATCGGCCAACTCAAAATAGAAAACAGTATATATCAAGTAATATTATAAAATCAACTACAATACTCAACATTTAGCAACAACAAGTTCTATAATCATTAATAAGTACTGCCAAGTTCACACATGAGGACTCAAGCCTCAATACCATACTCATTTGGGAATTAGGTTCATTAGATTGAGTATATTAACATATTTTAAGATTCATTATCTTTATTCCCCTCGTGTCGGTACGTGACACTCCGCTCCATATACTATCCTGGTGTCGGAACATGACACTCCGATACCTCATATACTATCCTGGTACCGGAACGTGGCACCCGATCCATATACTATCCTGGTGTCGGAACGTGACACTCCGATCCTCATATACTATCCTGGTACCAGAACGTGGCACCCGATCCATATACTATCCTGGTGTCGGAACGTGACACTCCGATCCTCATTCTATCTTGGTACCGGAACGTGGCACCCGATCCATATACTATCCTGTTGTCGGAACGTGACACTCCGATCCTCATTCTATCCTGGTACCGGAACGTGGCACCCGATCCTCTATTTCTATCCTGGAACCGGAACGTGGCACCCGATCCTCAAATCTCACTACTTTCGTTCATCAAGCCTTCTTTTATACCAAGGCATCATCATTAACAAAGTAGATCAGGGTTTCTTTTCAAGATTTAGGATTCAATAGCTTCATCATGCTTATTTTATCACAATTATATAATCACATTCAAGCAAGCATACAATTAAGCATATAGAAGGGTTTACAATACTACCAACACATATCATTCGCTATTAAGAGTTTACTACGAATAGCATAAAAACCATAACCTACCTCCACCGAAGAATTTTGATCAAGCAAGCAATTTTCCAAAGCTTTGTTCTTCTTCTCGTTTCTCCTCTTTCTCGTTCGATCCTCTCTCTCTCTTTGTTCTTTCTATTTTTCTTATTCAAACCCTCTTTCTTTTACCCTAATTAGCATATAATTAAGTATAAAAGATGAGGAATTAACCCATTAATTAACTCAAGGTTATCTCTTTTAACCCCTAAGTAATTGAGTTATTAATATTAAACCACTAACTTTATAATTAAAGCAGGAATAGTCCAAAATGCCCCTTAAATTACTTAACAGAAATCCGACCCAGCCTGGGATTACGCGACTGCGGACGTGACCCGTCGTACTCGCGACGGTCCGTCTCTTTGCTCAAAATCCACAGTTCAGAGACTCAATTCCATTAAAGGGTCTGTGAAATAAAATCTGCTGCTCAAAACGACTAAACAGGTCGTTACAAAATTGCAATCTACTAGATCTCAAATATGAAAATAAAATCATAAAAATAGTGTTTCAAATACTAAAATTCTGAAATGCATAAATATTTGATGAGTATGTTAACAAAATTCATATAAAAATTGAAAAAATGACGAAAAAATTGTACTACATACAATCCAAAATTCAACATAATTTTTATTTTGAAAACAAAATCTTATGAAATCTCGCAAAATAAAAGATGATTACGAAAATACCTTTATGTATTGAGAGATTTCTTGAATTAATCGATAGATCTGAACAAATTGATATGAACTTGAATAATTAGTTCTTCTTCAACAATGAGAGACAATAACGGTGAAAATGGTAAAAGATAAAAAAAAATTTGAAAATCTTAAAAATGGAAATAAATTTAATGGTATTAAAGTCTAGAAAAAGTCTAAATGTATAGTGAATATATTTAATGTTGGACTATTTTGAGAAATAAAAGAAAAGACAAATAATAATATTTATAAATTATTTTTATAATATTGACATTTTGACTAAATATTTTAAGTGTAGATGTTTTTACTAATTAAGTTAGGAATTATGACTACTTTACTAATTTTTCCTAAAAGAAAGAGAAATTTTTTCAAAATGTCAATATTTTAACATTTAAGAGGGCTTATTAGCAACACTTTCAATATTTAGTAAAAGTTTCAATTTTAATTTGTTATGTATCTTATTTATGTTTTTATTATTATTTTTATTTAAAGAATAGAATTATTTAATAACAAAAGGGAGAAAATCAAGGGAGAGAATATTTCAAAAAAAGATAAAGATCACTTAATTTTCTCATCAGTTACATGTTCAAATAAAACTCAAACTTCGTTCTTTTTTTCTGTAACGACCTGTTTAGTTGTTTTGAGCAGCAGATTTTAATTCTGGAAAAACTGGCCAAGACCACGGGCACTGCGACGGACCGTCACAGGCACGACGGCCCGTCGAGGGTGCATCGTTTCAGCATACTTAGAACTCTGAAATTGGATACTGAAAATCGACTCTCTGTAAATTGTGACGGACTGCGGGACATGCCGTCACATCCACGACGAACCGTCGTGAGTTCCCGCTGCAAAACACTTCAACTCTTGAGAATTTGGTACAAGAAGCGAGTTTCGACCGTCGGGAGCGGAGGTGCGGGACGGACCGTCATCGGTGTGACGGGCCGTCCTGATTCACCTGGATTTTGGGAGGCTGCGGCGACCATCGTGATTTGTCGCGGGCATGACTGACCGTCACAGGTTGCATAAATCCCAGGCGGAATAAGATTCCTCTACACGTTTTAAGGGTCGTTTTGGACTATTCTTTCCTTAATTATAAAGATTGAGGGTCAATATTAATAAGTCTAATTACTTGGGGGTTAAAAGAGGTAACCTTAAGTTAATTAGTGGGTTCTATTGTCCTCTTTTAGTCTTAATTATATGATAATTAGGGTAAAGGAAAGAGGGTTTGAATAAAACAAACAGAAAGAACAAAGAGAAAGAGAGGGATCGATCGAGAGGGAGGAGAAAACGTAGCTTGAGGATTAGCTTGTTTGATCAATTCTTCGGTGGAGGTAGGTTATGGTTTTCATGCTACTTGTAGTAAACTCTTAATAGTGAATGTTATGTGTTGATAGTATTGTAAACCCTACTATGTGCTTAATTGTAAGCTTGTATGAATATGAAATATATATATGTAATTATATGAGCATGATGAAGTTTTGAATCCCAAATCTTGAAAGAACCCTAATTCACTTGTTAATGATGATGCCTTAGTATAAAAGAAGGCTTGATATATTATATAATGAGATTGATGATGCCTTAGTATGAAAGAAGGCTTGATGAATTAGGGGATCGGGTGCCACGTTCCGGTACCAGGATAGAGATAGAGGATCGGGTGCCACGTTCCGGTACCAGGATAGAATGAATATGAGGATCGGAGTGTCACGTTCCGACACCAGGATAGAATATGGATCGGAGTGTCACGTTCCGACACCAGGATAGAATATGGATCGGGTGCCACGTTCCGGTACCAGGATAGAATGAATATGAGGATCGGAGTGTCACGTTCCGACACCAGGATAGTAAATGGATCGGGTACCACGTTCCGGTACCAGGATAGTATATGAGGATCGGAGTGCCACGTTCCGACACCAGGATAGAAATAGAGGAGCGGAGTGTCACGTACCGACACAAGAGGAAGAAAGATAATGAATCTTGAAAGATAATGAATATACTCAATCTAATGAACTTAATCCCCAAATGAGTATGGTATTGAGGCTTGAGTCCTCATGTGTGAACTCGGTTGTAGTTATTGATGAATTTATGTTGTTATTGCTACATGTTGAGTATTGTAGTTGATTTACATTATTATTGATATATCTTGTTCCCTATTTTGAGTTGGCGATGATATCTACTCGGTACTTGTGGTTGTCTTGACCCTACTTTTATGCTTTCTTCTTTGTTATTTGTGTAATGCAAAGAAGCGTTCCGTCAACTTCAACTCAACAGTAGATCTAGCCAGTCTTCACTACCTTCGGAAATTCAGGGTGAGCTAATGCGTCTAGCTTGGACTGGGTCTCTTCTTCAAGTCTTGATGCCTTGAACTTCCGGCATGGACTAGCTAGTATTTGTTTTAGCTTCTTAGACAGTTTTTGTTTAGCAATTTGAGATAGATGTTGTTGTGATGATGACTTCCAGATTTTGGGGATAATAATAATAGTTTTGGATTCTTTTTATTAATGAGTTTAAGTCTTCCGCATTATTTTCTGTTGATATATCTTGAAAATGTTAAGGTTATATGGGTTGGTTCGCTCACATAGAGGGTAAATGTGGGTGCCAGTCGCGGCCCCGATTTGGGTCGTGACAAACTTGGTATCAGAGCATTAGGTTCGTTGGTCTCATCCCACAAGAACAGGTCTAGTAGAGTCTTAAGGAACGGTAGGGGGACGCCTTTACTTTTCCTTGAGAGGCTATAAGACTTTAGGAAAATTCCATTCTTTCATTCTTTCTTTCGTGCTACTACTTGAGTCCAATTGGTATCTGGGCGTCTGAATTGGTATCGACCATCTTCACTCTATTTCGCAGATGGTTAGAACTAGAGCAATGACCGCACCAAAGATCAACAGCGGCACGACAAGAACGATCGAGCCAGCCATCGGGCCGTGTGGCTCGAGGAAGAACGATGTGGCAAGAGGCGCGGTAGAGGTCGTGGGAGGGCGCCCTTCAGAGGAAGAGGACGAGCACCTAGTCCATCCGATGCTAGAGCGGTGACTCCTCCACCGACCGAGGGTAGTAAGAGAGGGTGAGGAAGGGAAGCGAACAAAGCAGAATGAGGAAATGCCACCCCAACCTACCCCAGAGATGATCAATCAGGTTCTTGCTTATCTTAGCGGGTTATCTGATCACGGTCAGGCACCTCCAGTGGTTTCTACACCAACACCTCCGGTTTCAGAGGTACGACATGTGGCTACTATGGCTCCCCGCATGGATGCCTCATTGGAGATAGGCACATTTCCACGTCTGACTACTGGACCGATAATGACAAATGACCAGCACGAACTTTTCAGTAAGTTCTTGAAATTGAAACCTCCAGTCTTCAAGGGTGCAGAATCTGAAGATGCTTATAATTTTCTGGTTGATTGTCATGAGCTACTACACAAGATGGGGATAGTAGAACGGTTTGGCGTTGAGTTCGTAAGCTATCAGTTTCAAGGGAACGCCAAAATGTGGTGGCGTTCACATGTCGAGTGTCAACCGATAGAGGCCACACCCATGACTTGGGCATCCTTCTCTACCCTATTTATGGAGAAGTATATCCCAAGGACTTTGAGAGATAGAAAAAGGGATGAGTTCTTGAGTCTTGAGCAAGGAAGGATGACGGTTAATGCATACGAGGCTAAATTTCGCGCACTATCCAGATATGCCACCCAACTGCTTGATCCACAAGAACGGATTCGCCATTTTGTGAAGGGGTTGAGGTCGACCATGGATTTCACCCTACGGTAGCGGCTACGGCAACATCCTTCCAAGAGGTGGTAGACTTTGTGATAGAGGTGGAAGGAGTGAAGCGGATGACTTCACCACTACATCGACATCAAAAAGGTTTCGAAGGGAGGTGAGTTTAATGGTTCTCACTCCAGGACAGAGCTCGGAGGTTACTCAAGTCGACCAATTCAGTCTTAACTACAGACTGTAGTTGGGGGTCCACCTCAGACCGGTCAACACTTCTCTGAGAGACCGATGCGTGAATCCAGAGAATGTTACGGATGTGGGGAGATTGGACACATTAAGAGGTATTGTCCAAACCAGAGTTACAGAACCCCACTAGCTAGAGGTAGGGGTGGTCATGGTAGATGCCGTTATTCTGGAGGACGTGGTGGTCGAGGTAATGGTGGTCACCAAAACAGCCGAGGAGATGGGCAAACTGGAGCCACTACTACGCAACATGGTAGGGGCAACGGACAGACAAATAATGGGGCCCATTGTTACAGTTTTCCTGGGAGATCCGGGCGGGCGTGCGATCTTTGTTATCACGGGTAATCTTTTGGTTTGTGACTGCATGGCATCTGTATTATTTGACCCTGGCTCCACGTTTTCATATGTATCTTCATCATTTGCTAATGGTCTAAATTTACATTGTGAATTACTTGATATGCCTATTCGTGTTTCTACTCCGGTGGGTAGTGTGGTAGTTGAAAAGGTATATAGGTCATGTTTGGTGACCTTTGTGGGGAGCAACACTTATGTAGATTTGGTTATTTTAGAAATGGGTGACTTTGATGTAATTCTGGGTATGACTTGGGTTTCTCCCAATTTTGCGATCTTGGATTGTAATGCTAAAGCGGTGGCGTTAGCCAAGCCTGGGACAGATCCGTTAGTGTGGGAGGGTGACTACACTTCCAATCCGTGCGTATTATCTCCTTTCTTCGTGCTAAGAAAATGGTTAGTAAGGGTGTTTAGCTTTCTTGGCACACCTTAGGGATGACACTACCCAAGTACCTTCGATTGAGTCGGTTTGGTAGATGCGAGTTTTGGATGTGTTCCTGCAGATCTTCCTGGTATGCCACCAGATAGGGATATTGACTTGTATCGATCTTGAACCGCACACGCCCCATTTCTATACCCGCTTATAGAATGGCTCCCGCAGAGTTAAGAGAGTTAAAGGCACAACTTCAAGAGTTGTTGAGCAAAGGCTTTATTAGACCAAGTGCATCTCCTTGGGGTGCTCGGTTTTGTTTGTGAAGAAGAAGGATGGGAGTTTTGGATGTGCATAGACTACGGCGGTTGAACAAGGTAACGATTAAGAACAAGTATCCTCTTCCTCGCATTGATGACTTGTTCGATCAATTACAAGGTGCTTGTGTCTTTGAAGATCGACTTGAGATCGGTTATCATCAATTGAAGATACGGGCGACGGATGTGCCAAAGACTGCTTAGAACTAGATATGGGCATTATGAATTCGTAGTGATGTCTTTTGGTCTTACGAATGCCCCTGCTGCGTTCATGAGCTTGATGAACGGGATTTTTAAGCCATATTTGGACCTCTTCGTGATCGTATTTATTGATGATATATTGGTATACTCAAAGAGCAAGAAGGAACATGAGGAGCATTTGAGAATGGTGTTAGAGTTGTTGAGGAAGAAAAAGCTTTACGCCAAGTTCTCTAAGTGTGAGTTTTGGCTAGATGCAGTGTCCTTCTTGGGGCACGTGGTTTCGAAGGAGGGGGTGATGGTAGATCCCTCTAAGATTGAGACAGTGAAGAATTGGGTAAGACCCACTAATGTATCAGAAATAAGGAGCTTTGTTGGGTTAGCTAGCTACTACCGCAGATTTGTCAAGGGATTCTCTTCTATTGCTTCCCAATTGACGAACTTGACTATGCAGAATGTTCCATTTGTATGGTCAGATGAATGTGAAGAAAGCTTTCAGAAGCTCAAGACTTTGTTGACTACCGCACCCATTCTCACCTTGCCCATGGAAGGCAAGAACTTCATTGTTTATTGTGATGCATCCTATTCTGGGTTGGGTGCAGTGCTAATGCAAGAGAAGAATGTGATTGCTTATGCTTCGAGGCAATTAAAGGTGCATGAACGTAACTATCCGACCCATGATTTGGAGTTGGCTGCGGTAGTATTTGCACTAAAGCAATGGAGACACTATTTGTATGGGGTTAAGTGTGAGGTCTATACAGATCATCGTAGCCTACAATATGTCTTTACTCAGAAAGATTTGAATTTGAGACAAAGGAGATGGATGGAACTACTGAAGGACTACGATATCACTATCTTGTATCATCCGGGGAAGGCGAATGTAGTGGCAGATGCTTTGAGTAGAAAGGCGGGAAGCATGGGAAGTCTAGCTCACTTGCAAGCTTCTAGACGCCCATTGGCTAGAGAGGTTCAGACTCTGGCTAACGACTTGATGAGGTTAGAAGTAAATGAGAAGGGAGGATTGTTGGCTAATGTGGAGTCAAGATCTTCTTTTCTTGACAAGATTAAGGGAAAACAGTTCGATGATGAGAAATTAAGGCGAATCCAAGATAAAGTATTGCGAGGACAGGCTAAGGAAGCACAAATCGATGAGGAAGGTGTTTTGAGAATCAAAGGAAGGGTATGTGTACCCCGCGTCGATGATCTGATCAACACTATTCTGACAGAGGCTCATAGTTCAAGGTATTCTATACATCCGGGTGCAACCAAGATGTATCGTGACCTCAAGCAACACTTTTGGTGGAGTAGAATGAAGCGTGATATTGTTGACTTTATTGCCAAGTGTCCAAACTGTCAACAAGTAAAGTATGAACACCAAAGGCCCGGAGGAACACTTCAGAGAATGCCCATTCCGGAATGGAAGTGGGAAAGAATTGCAATGGACTTTGTGGTTGGTCTTCCAAAGACAATGGGTAAGTACGACTCTATTTGGGTGATTGTTGATAGGTTAACGAAATCTGCTCATTTCATTCCGGTCAAGGTGACTTACAATGCCGAGAAGTTAGCCAAGATCTATATCTCAGAAATCGTCCGATTGCATGGGGTTCCACTATCCATCATATCAGATAGAGGTACGCAGTTTACTTCTAAGTTTTGGAAAACATTGCATGCGGAATTGGGTACTAGGTTGGACCTTAGTACTGCGTTCCATCCTCAGACCGATGGTCAGTCTGAAAGGACGATTCAAGTGTTGGAGGATATGCTTCGTGCATGTGTGATAGAGTTTGGTGGCCATTGGGATAGCTTCTTACCCTTAGCGGAGTTTTCATACAATAATAGCTATCACTCAAGCATTGACATGGCTCCATTTGAAGCATTGTATGGTAGGAGATGTAGGTCTCCCATTGGGTGGTTTGATGCATTTGAGGTTAGACCTTGGGGTACTGACCTTTTGAGGGATTCATTAGAGAAAGTGAAGTCTATTCAAGAAAAGCTTCTAGCGGCGTAAAGTAGGCAAAAAGAATATGCAGATCGAAAGGTTAGAGACTTAGAGTTCATGGAGGGTGAACAAGTCTTGTTGAAAGTTTCGCCAATGAAAGGGGTGATGCGGTTTGGTAAAAGAGGTAAGCTAAGTCCAAGGTACATTGGGCCATTTGAGGTACTAAAGCGAATAGGGGAGGTGGCTTATGAATTAGCCTTGCCTCCAGGGCTGTCCGGAGTGCATCCGGTATTTCATGTGTCTATGTTGAAAAGATATCATGGGGATGGAAAATACATCATCCGTTGGGATTCAGTTTTGTTTGATGAGAACTTGACTTATGAAGAGGAACCGGTTGCTATTTTAGATAGAGAAGTTCGCAAGTTGAGGTCAAGAGAGATTGCATCCATCAAGGTGCAATGGAAGAATCGACCGGTCGAAGAAGCCACTTGGGATAAGGAGGCAGATATGCAAGAAAGATACCCACATCTATTCAAAGATTCAGGTACTCCTTCTCGCCCTTGTTTTTCTTCTTTTGATCGTTCGGGGACGAACGATGGGTAAATTGGTATCTATTGTAACGACCTGTTTAGTCGTTTTGAGCAGCAGATTTTAATTCTGGAAAAACTGGCCAAGACCACGGGCATTGCGACGGACCGTCACAGGCACGACGGCCCATCGAGGGTGCATCGTTTCAGCATACTTAGAACTCTGAAATTGGATACTGAAAATCGACTCTCTGTAAATTGTGACGGACCTGCAGGACGTGCCGTCACATCCACGACGAACCGTCGTGAGTTCCCGTTGCAAAACACTTCAACTCTTGAGAATTTGGTACAAGAAACGAGTTTCGACCGTCGGGGCGGAGAGTGCGGGACGGACCGTCAGCGGTGTGACGGGCCGTCATGATTCACTGGATTTTGGGAGGCTGCGGCGACCATCGTGACGGACCGTCGCAGGCACGACGGCCCGTCACAGGTCGCGTAATCCCAGGCGGAATGAGATTCCTCTACACGTTTTAAGGGTCGTTTTGGACTATTCTTTCCTTAATTATAAAGATTGAGGGTAAATATTAATAAATCTAATTACTTGGGGGTTAAAATAGGTAACCTTAAGTTAATTAGTGGGTTCTATTGTCCTCTTTTAGTCTTAATTATATGATAATTAGGGTAAAGGAAAGAGGGTTTGAATAAAACAAACAGAAAGAACAAAGAGAAAGAGAGGGATCGATCGAGAGGAGGAGAAAACGCAGCTTGAGGATTAGCTTGTTTGATCAATTCTTCGGTGGAGGTAGGTTATGGTTTTCATGCTACTTGTAGTAAACTCTTAATAGTGAATGTTATGTGTTGATAGTATTGTAAACCCTACTATGTGCTTAATTGTAAGCTTGTATGAATATGAAATATATATATGTAATTATATGAGCATGATGAAGTTTTGAATCCCAAATCTTGAAAGAACCCTAATTCACTTGTTAATGATGATGCCTTAGTATAAAAGAAGGCTTGATATATTATATAATGAGATTGATGATGCCTTAGTATGAAAGAAGGCTTGATGAATTAGGGGATCGGGTGCCACGTTCCGGTACCAGGATAGAGATAGAGGATCGGGTGCCACGTTCCGGTACCAGGATAGAATGAATATGAGGATCGGAGTGTCACATTCCGATACCAGGATAGAATATGGATCGGAGTGTCACGTTCCGACACCAGGATAGAATATGGATCGGGTGCCACGTTCCGGTACTAGGATAGAATGAATATGAGGATCGGAGTGTCACGTTCCGACACCAGGATAGTAAATGGATCGGGTACCACGTTCCGGTACCAGGATAGTATATGAGGATCGGAGTGCCACGTTCCGGCACCAGGATAGAAATAGAGGAGCGGAGTGTCACGTACCGACACAAGAGGAAGAAAGATAATGAATCTTGAAAGATAATGAATATACTCAATCTAATGAACTTAATCCCCAAATGAGTATGGTATTGAGGCTTGAGTCCTCATGTGTGAACTCGGTTGTAGTTATTGATGAAGCCGATGATATCTACTCAGTACTTGTGGTTGTACTGACCCCCTACTTTTATGCTTTCTTCTTTGTTATTTGTGTAATGCAGCAAACGTTCCGTCAACTTCAACTCAACAGTAGATCTAGCCAGTCTTCACTACCTTCGGAAATTTAGGGTGAGCTAATGCGTCTAGCTTGGACTGGGTCTCTTCTTCAAGTCTTGATGCCTTGAACTTCCGGCATGGACTAGCTAGTATTTGTTTTAGCTTCTTAGACAGTTTTAGTTTAGCAATTTGAGATAGATGTTGTTGTGATGATGACTTCCAGATTTTGGGGATAATAATAATAGTTTTGGATTGTTTTTATTAATGAGTTTAAGTCTTCCGCATTATTTTCTGTTGATATATCTTGAAAATGTTAAGGTTATATGGGTTGGTTCGCTCACATAGAGGGTAAATGTGGGTGCCAGTCGCGGCCCCGATTTGGGTCGTGACATTTTCCCTCCATAATCTTAATCTTTTTTTTTATTAGTCGTTCCAATAGGTATGTCAAATGAATTTATAGTTATTTAAGAAATATATTTGTATTCATATATTTTTTTATGTGTATTTATTTGTTTCTTCGAAAATTTTGTATTTTGTATTTATTTCAATATGTATTTTATTCGTATTTGTATTTATTCTAGTTTTATTTATAATTTTGTATAATAATATATAAAATAAAAAAAACTAGTATGATGAAAAAGTGAGATAATAATTTTTACAGAAGAACATATCACTTAAAATTCTCATCATTAACAATATAAAATAAAAACTCCTTTTTCATTCTATTAGATTAATTTTCCTTTGTTATTTTTTCATTTTAATTGTATACCAATATTTTTTACATTTTATGTGCTCACTTTACCATTCAAATTAAAATTATTTTTTTTCTTTCAAACTACAAATTGTATTCCGGTGATCAAAATTGTATTACTTGATTAGCATACATTTATATATATATATATATATATATATATATATATATATATATATATATATATATATATATATATATATATATATATATATATATATATATATATATATATATATATATATATATATATATATATATATATATATATATATATATATATATATATATATATATATATATATATATATATATATATATATATATATATATATATATATACATGTATCTCAATATATATGAATATGATTTATGAAATGTACAAGATTTTTGGAGGAAAATAGCATACTTGGTGGAAATAATAAATTTGTTGAGAAAGGATATAGTATTCTAAAAAAATAAATACAAATTGACTATGAAAGAAATAAGAATACAAGATTCTAGAAAACATACAACATACATAGTAAAATAATATAATAAATATACCATATTCTTAAAAAAAATACAAATTAACTGTTGAAAAACAGGATACATATATGTTTAAGAAATACAAATTCATATGAGATAGCATACATAGTGAAAATGACATAATATCAGAATACAATATTCTACTGTTTAAAAAATAGGATACTTCTATGCTTAAGAATACAAATTCATATAAGATACGTATTTGAATGACTACAAATAAAAAAGAAATACAATATCCTTAATAAAAATACAAATGATGAGTAAAAGAAATATAATTGACAAATAATAGTTAATATGAATATTATTTTGATATGAATACAATTTCACAACCTTCTTCTTTGACTCTCTCTTTCTTCTTTGTCTGCTATGTTTCTTTTTCCAATTCTTTTCACCAAATTCATATCTGAATCTGTGTTTATTTGTGAATTAGTAACCCTATAAGTGTCACGACCCAATTTCGAGCCGCGAGTGGCACCCACACTTATCCTACTATGTGAGCGAACCAACCAATACTAAACCCAACATTTCAATATAATATCAACAGAAAGTAATGCGGAAGACTTAAATCTCATTAATGAAGATTGATTAAATAACTTCTAAAACTCAATAACTATTATTATCCCCAAAATCTGGAAGTCATCATCACAAGAGCATCTATCCTCAAATTACTAATCTAAGAGTATCTAAGAAGCTAAAATAAGTAAAAAGCTAGTCCGTGCCGGAAGTTCAAGGCATCAAGACATGAAGAGGAAGATCCAGTCCAAGCTAGAAGCATTAGCTCACCCTGAAATCCGGTGTAATGAAGACTGGCTAGAGTTGCGGTTGAGTTGAAGACGACGACACGTTCTTTGCACTCCACAAATAATCAAGAAAACAAATACAAGTAGGGTCGATTACAAGGCACAAGTCTTGAGTAGGTATCATCGGCCAACTCAAAATAGAAAGCGATTATATATCAGGATAATAACATAAAATCAACCATATTACTCAACAATTGAAACGGCAAGTTCACAAATCATGTGTAACCACATCAAACACACCTATGAGAACTCAAGTCTCCACACCATACTCATTTGGGATATAGGTTCTTTTCATTCGAATTTATTAACATAATTTCAAGATTCATTATCTTTATTCCTCTTGTGTCGATGCGTGACACTCCGCTCCCTACTACTATGTGTCGGAACGTGACACTCCGATCCCTAATTCTACGTGTCGGGGTGACACCCGCTCCTAATTCTACGTGTCGGTTCGTGACACCCGATCCCCTAATTATATGTGTCGGTTCGTGACACCCGATCCCCTAATTCTACGTGTCGGTTCGTGACACCCGATCCCCTAATTCTACGTGTTGGTTCGTGACACCCGCTCCACTAATCTCATTCTATTAATTCATCAATCCTTCTTTTATACCAAGGCATCATCAATCTCATTACTTTAGTTCATCAAGCCTTCTCTTATACCAAGGCATCATCAATCTCATTACTTTAGTTCATCAAGCCTTCTTTTATACCAAGGCATCATCATTAACAAGGTAAATTTAGGATTAGAGATTCAATAGCCTCATCATGTTTATTCATCACAATTATATAATCACATCATGTAAGCACACAATTAAGCATATAGAAGGTTTTATAATACTACCCAACACATATCATTCGCTATTAAGAGTCTACTACGAATAGCATAAAAACCATAGCCTACGTCCACAGAAGATTAGTGATCAAGCAAGCAAATTCTCCAAAGCTTTGTTTCCTCTTCGTTTCTCCTCTTTCTCGTTCGATTCTCCCTCCCTTTTTGTTCTTTCTATTTTTCTTATTCAAGCCCTCTTTCTTTTACCCTAATTAGCATATAATTAAGTATAAAAGATGATAAAAATAACCCACTAATTATTCCAAGGTTACCTCCTTTAACCCCCAAGTAATTGAGTTATTAATATTAAACCACTAACTTTATATTTATAAGCAGGAATAGTCCAAAACGCCCCTTAAAATATTTACAGAAATCCGACCCAGCCTAGGATTACGCAACCTGTGACGGTCCGTCATGGTTGTGACGGTCCGTCCTGCAGGTCCGTCGCAAAGTTCAGAGACTAATTTCTGTGGAAAATGTGTGACGGTCCGTCGTGCCCACGACGGTCCGTCCTGCCATTCCGTCACGAAGTTCAGAGAGTCGATTTCAGTACCTAAATTTCAGAATTCTAAGTGTTTTGGAACGAGACCCCCTCGACGGTCCGTCGTGCCCATGACGGTCCGTCGTGGGGTCCGTCGTCTCAGCCAATTTTTCCAGAAATAAAATCTGATGCTCAAAACGACTAAACAGGTCGTTACAATAAGCAAAATTCGAAATTATGAAATATGAATATATATATATATATAAAAAAAATCAAACAATATATTATGTATGAATGCTTATGTGGCTTACTACAAATAACAATCTACTAAATCTCAAATATGAAAATAAAATCATAAAAATAGTGTTTCAAATACGAAAATTCTGATATGCATAAATATTTGATGAGTATGTTAACAAATTCATATAAAAATCAAAAAAATGACGAAAAAATTGTAATACATACAATCCAAAATTCAACATAATCTTTATTTTGAAAACAAAATCTTATGACATCTCGCAAAATAAAAGATGATTACGAAAATACCTTTATGTATTGAGAGATTTCTTGAATTAATCGATAGATCTGAACAAATTGATATGAACTTGAATAATTAGTTCTTCTTCAACAATGAGAGACAATAATGGTGAAAATGGTAAAACATAAATTTTTTTTGAAAATCTTAAAAATGGAAATAAATTTAATGGTATTAAAGTCTAGAAAAAGTCTAAATGGATAGTGAATATATTTAATGTTGGACTGTTTTGAGAAATCAAAGAAAAGACAAATAATAATATTTATAAATTATTTTTAAAATATTGACATTTTGACTAAATATTTTAAAGTGTAAATGTTTTTACTAATTAAGTTAGAAATTATGACTACTTTACTAATTTTTCCTAAAAGAAAGAGAAATTTTTCAAAATGTCAATATTTTAACATTTAAGAGGGCTTATTAACAACACTTTCAATATTTAGTAGAAATGTCAATTTTAATTTGTTATGTATCTTATTTATGTTTTTATTATTTGTTTTTATTTAAAGAATAGAATTATTTAATAACAAAAGGGTGAAAATCAAGGTAGAGAATATTTCAAAAAAAGATAAAGATCACTTAATTTTCTCATCAGTTACATTTTCAAATAAAACTCAAACTTTGTTGTTTTTTTCCCTCCATAATCTTAATCTTTTTTTATTAGTCGTTCCAATAGGTATGTCAAATGAATTTATAGTTATTTAAGAAACATATTTGTATTCATAGATTTTTTTATGTGTATTTATTTGTTTCTTTGAGAATTTTGTATTTCGTATTTATTTCAATATGTATTTGTAACGACCTGTTAGTCGTTTTGAGCAGCAGATTTTATTTCTGGAAAACTGGCTGAAATGATGGATCCAACGACGGACCGTCATGGGCACGACGGACCGTCGAGGGTGTCTCGTTCCAAAACACTTAGGAATTCTTAAATCTGAGCAATGAAATCGACTCTCTGAACTCTGTGACGGACCTGCAGAACGGACCGTCACAGGTATGACGAACCGTCGTGAACTCTCGTTTCAAAACACTTCAACTCTTGAAAAGTTGGTACAGGGAACGATTCTGCGAGCGTCGTGGCGGAAGTGCGGGACGGACCGTAAATGCGCACGACGGGCGTCTGCACTCCTTAAACAAATTGAGTCCATGGCGAACTGCATGACGGACCGTCGCAGGCACGACGGGCCGTCACAGGTTGCGTAATCCCAGTCTGGGTCGGATTTCTTTACACGTTTTAAGGGACACTTTTGGACTATTCCTACTTTAATTATAAAGTTAGAGGGTTAAGGATTATAAGTCTAATTACTTGGGGGTTAAAAGAGGTAACCTTAAGTTAATTAGTGGGTTATTAATGCCATCTTTTAAACTTAATTAGATACTAATTAGGGTAAAAGAAAGAGGGTTTGAATAAGAAAATAGAAAGAACAAAGAGAAAGAGAGAGGATCGAACGAGGGAGAAGAAGAAACGCAGCTTGGTAAAATTTGCTTGCTTGAATACTAATCTACGGTGGAGGTAGGTTATGGTTTCTCTTACGATATTCATAGTAAAACTCTTAATAGCGAATGATATGTATTGATAATATTGTAAACCCTGCTATCTGCTTGATCGTATGCTTGCATGAATGTGATTATATAATTGTGATTATATTAAGCATGATGAAGCTATTGAATCCCAAATCTTGATAAAAACCTAATCTCTTGTTAATGATGAGGCCTTGGTATAAAAGAAGGCGTGATGAACTAAAGTAATGAGATTGATGATGCCTTGGTAAGAAGGCTTGATGAATTGATAGAAGGAGATTAGGGGATCGGAGTGTCACGTTCCGACACATAGAATTAAGGGATCGGGTGTCACGAACCGACACGTAGTATTAGGGGGACCGGGTGTCACGAACCAACACGTAGAGTTAGGGGATCGGTAGTCACGAACCGACATGTAGATTTAGGGGATCGGGTGTCACAAATCGACACTTAGATTTAGGGGATCGGGTGTCACGAACCGACACGTAGATTTAGGGGATCGGAGTGTCACGTTCCGACACATAGTAGTAGGGGATCGGAGTGTCACGTACCGACACAAGAGGATTAAAGAATATGAGGGAGCGGAGTGTCACGTACCGACACAAGAGAAATAAAGATAATGAATCTTGAAAGATGTTAATATACTCAATATAATGAACATAATTCCCAAAATGAGTATGGTATTGAGGCTTGAGTCCTCATGTGTGAACTTGACGGTAATTGTTAATGATATAGTACTTGTTGTTGCTACTTGTTGAGTATCATAGTTGATTTTATGATATTACTTGGTATATACTGTTCCCTATTTTGAGTTGGCCGATGATACCTACTCAGTACCCGTGTTTTGTACTGACCCCTACTTTTATGTTTTCTTATTTGTATTTGTGGAGTGCAGCAAACGTGCCGTCGTCTTCGACTCAACAGTAATTCTAGCCAGTCTTCACTACATCAGAAATTCAGGGTGAGCTAATGCTTCTAGCTTGGACTGGATCTTCTTCTTCAAGTCTTGATGCCTTGAAATTCCGGCATGGACTAGCTTTTAATTGTTTTAGCTTCTTAGACATTTTTACTTAGTAATTTGATCATAGATGTTCTTGTGATGATGACTTCCAGATTTTGGGGAATAATAGTTATTGAATTGGTTTTTATTAATGAGTTTAAGTCTTCCGCATTATTTTCTGTTGATATTATATTCAAATGTTAGGGTTAGATTGGTTGGTTGGTTCGCTTACATAGGAGGGTAACTGTGGGTGCCAGTCGCGGCTCGGTTTTGGGTTGTGACAAACTTGGTATCAGAGCATTAGGTTCGTTGGTCTCATCACACAAGAACGAGTCTAGTAGAGTCTTAAGGAACGGTAGGGGGACGCCTTTACTTTTCTTTGGGAGGCTATAAGACTTTAGGAAAATTCAATTCTTCCTTTCTTTCTTTCGTACTATTACTTGAATCCAATTGGTATCTAGGTGATACAAATTGGTATCTGACCATCTTCACTCTATTTCGCAGATGGTTAGAACTAGAGCAACGACTGCACCAACACCGGCAAGACAAGAAACATCTGAGCCAGCCACTGGGGTTGTGGCTCGAGGAAGAACAGTGGCAAGAGGCCGTGGTAGAGGTCGTGGGAGGACGTCCTCTAGAGGAAGAGGACGAGCACCTAGCCCATCTGATGCTAGGGCGGTGACTCCTCCACCAACTGAGGAGGTAGTAAGAGAGGGTGAGGAAGGGGAGAATGAACAAGTGCAAAATGAGGAATTGCCACCCCAACCTACCCCAGAGATGATCAATCAGGTTCTCGCTTATCTTAGTGGGTTGTCTGATCAGGGTCAGGCACCTCCAGTGTTTTCTGCACCAACACCTCCGGTTTCAGAGGTACAACATGCAGCCACTATGGCTCCTCGTATGGATGCCTCATTGGACATAGGCACGTTTCCACGTCTGACTACTGGGCCTATAATGACAAATGATCAGCATGAACTTTTCAGTAAGTTCTTGAAATTGAAACCTCCAGTCTTCAAGGGTGCGGAATCTGAGGATGCTTACGATTTTCTGGTTGACTGTCATGAGCTACTACACAAGATGGGTATAGTAGAACGGTTTGGTGTTGAGTTCGTGAGTTATCAGTTTCAAGGGAACGCCAAAATGTGGTGGCGTTCACATGTTGAGTGTCAACCAACAGAGGCACCACCTATGACTTGCGCCTCATTCTCTAGCTTGTTTATGGAGAAGTATATTCCCCGAACTTTGAGGGATAGGAAAAGGGATGAGTTCTTGAGCCTAGAGCAAGGTAGGATGTCGGTTAATGCATATGAGGCTAAGTTTCGTGCATTATCCAGGTATGCCACTCAACTTTGTTTCAGTCCACAGGAGCGGATTCGCCGGTTTGTGAAGGGGTTGAGGTCAGAGTTGCGGATTTCAGCCTTACAGGTAGCGGCTACGGCAAAATCCTTCCAAGAAGTGGTAGACTTCGTGATAGAGGTGGAAGGAGTGAAGCCCGATGACTTCACCTCGACATCGACATCAAAAAGGTTTCGAAAGAGAGGTGAGTTTAATGGTTCCTACACTAGAGGACAGGGTTCCGGAGGTTACTCAGTTCGACCAATTCAGTCTTCACTACAGACTGTAGTTGGGGGTGCACCTCAGACCGGCCAACACTTTTCTGAGAGACCTATGATCGACTCTAGAGAGTGTTATGGGTGTGGGGAGAATGGACATATTATGAGAAATTGTCCAAAACAGAGTTATAGACCCCCAATAGCTAGAGGTAGAGGTGGTCATGGTAGAGGCCGTTATTCTGGAGGACGTGGTGGTCGAGGTAATGGTGGTCACCAAAACGGCAGAGGTGATGGGAAAACTGGAGCCACTATATCACAACATGGTAGGGGCAACGGGAAAACAAACGAAAGGGCCCGTTGTTATGCTTTCCCTGGGAGATCGGAGGCGGAGACATCTGATGCTGTTATCACAGGTAATCTTCTGGTTTGTGATTTCATGGCTTCTGTATTGTTTGATCCTGGATCCACATTTTCTTATGTATCTTCCTCATTTGCTAATGGTCTAAATTTACATTGTGAATTACTTGATATGCCTATTCGTTTTTCTACTCCGGTGGGTGAGTCTGTGGTAGTTGAAAAGGTATATAGGTCTTGTTTGGTGAACTTTGTGTGGAGTAACACTTATGTAGATTTGGTTATCTTAGCAATGGTTGATTTTGATGTAATTCTTGGTATGACTTGGCTTTCTCCGCAATTTGAGATCTTGGATTGTAATGCTAAAACGGTGACGTTAGCCAAGCCTGGGACAGATCCGTTAGTGTGGGAGGGTGACTACACTTCCAATCCGGTGCGTATCATCTCCTTTCTTCGTGCTAAGAAAATGGTTAGTAAAGGGTGTTTAGTTTTGTTGGCACATCTCAAGGATGACACTACCCAAGTACCCTCGATTGAGTCAGTTTCGGTAGTCCGTGAGTTTTTGGATGTGTTCCCTGCAGATCTTCCTGGTATGCCACCGGATAGGGATATTGACTTCTGCATCGATCTTGAACCGGGCACTCGCCCCATTTCTATACCCCCTTACTGAATGGCTCCCGCTGAATTAAGAGAATTAAAGGCTCAACTTCAAGAGTTGTTGAGCAAAGGCTTCATTAGACCAAGTGCATCTCCTTGGGGTGCTTCGGTTTTGTTTGTGAAGAAGAAGGATGGGAGTTTTCGGATGTGCATAGACTACCAGCAGTTGAACAAGGTAACTATTAAGAACAAGTATCCTCTTTCTCGCATTGATGACTTGTTCGATCAACTACAAGGTGCTTGTGTCTTCTCTAAGATTGACTTGAGATCCGGTTATCATCAATTGAAAATACGGGCAACGGATGTGCCAAAGACTGCTTTTAGAACCAGGTATGGGGCATTACAAATTTGTAGTGATGTCTTTTGGTCTTACGAATGCCCCTGCTGCGTTCATGAGTTTGATGAACGAGATTTTTAAGCCATATTTGGACCTCTTCGTGATCGTATTTATTGATGATATATTGGTATACTCAAAGAGCAAGAAGGAACATGAGGAGCATTTGAGAATGGTGTTAGAGTTGTTGAGGAAGAAAAAGCTTTACGCCAAGTTCTCTAAGTGTGAGTTTTGGCTAGATGCAGTGTCCTTCTTGGGGCACGTGGTTTCTAAGGATGGAGTGATGGTGGATCCTTCTAAGATTGAGACAGTGAAGAATTGGGTAAGACCTACTAATGTGTCAGAAATAAGGAGCTTTGTTGGGTTAGCTAGATACTACCGCCGATTTGTCAAGGGATTCTCTTCTATTGCTTCCCAACTGACGAACTTGACTAAGCAAAATGTTCCATTTGTATGGTCGGATGAGTGTGAGGAAAGCTTTCAGAAGCTCAAGACTCTGTTGACTACTGCACCAATTCTCACCTTGCCAGTGGAAGGTAAGAATTTCATTGTCTATTGTGATGCATCCTATTCGGGTTTGGGTGCAGTGCTAATGCAAGAGAAGAATGTGATTTCATATGCTTCAAGACAATTAAAAGTGCATGAACGTAACTATCCAACTCATGACTTGGAATTGGCCGCGGTAGTGTTTGCATTAAAGCAATGGAGACACTATTTATACGGGATTAAGTGTGAGGTCTATACGGATCATCGTAGCCTACAATATGTCTTTACTCAGAAAGATTTGAACTTGAGATAGAGGAGATGGATGGAACTACTGAACGACTACGACATCACTATTTTGTATCATCCGGGGAAGGCGAATGTTGTAGCGGATGCTTTAAGTTGAAAGGCGGGAAGCATGGGAAGTCTAGCTC
This sequence comes from Solanum arcanum, assembly GCA_027789145.1. Lineage (NCBI taxonomy): Eukaryota > Viridiplantae > Streptophyta > Magnoliopsida > Solanales > Solanaceae > Solanum > Solanum arcanum. The sequence goes on from CM050943.1 coordinate 22,814,985, forward strand.
ACTTGCAAGCTTCTAGACGCCCATTGGCTAGAGAAGTTCAGATTCTGGCTAACGACCTTATGAGATTAGAAGTAAATGAGAAGGGAGGATTGTTGGCTTGTGTGGAGGCAAGATCTTCCTTCCTTGACAAGATTAAGGGAAAGCAGTTTAATGATGAGAAATTGATTTGGATCCGAGATAAAGTGCTGCAAGGAGAGGCCAAGGAAGCAACAATCGATGAGGAAGGTGTGTTGAGGATTAAGGGAAGGGTAGGTGTACCCCGCGCCGATGATTTGATCAACACTATTCTGACAAAAGCTCATAGTTCAAGGTATTCTATACATCCGGGTGCAACCAAGATGTATCGTGACCTAAAGCAACACTTTTGGTGGAGTAGAATGAAGCGTGATATTGTTGACTTTATTGCCAAATGTCCAAACTGTCAACAAGTAAAGTATGAACACCAAAGGCCCGGAGGAACACTTCAGAGAATGCCCATTCCGGAATGGAAATGGTCGCAATGGACTTCGTGGTTGGTCTTCCAAAGACAATGGGTAAGTACGACTCTATTTGGGGGATTGTTGATAGGTTAACTAAGTCTGCTCATTTTATTTCGGTTAAGGTGACTTACAATGCCGAGAAGTTAGCCAAGATCTATATCTCAGAAATCGTTCGATTGCATGGGGTTCCACTATCCATCATATCAGATAGAGGTACACTGTTTACTTCTAAGTTTTTGAAAACATTGCATGCGGAATTGGGTACTAGGTTGGACCTTAGTACCGCGTTCCATCCTTAGACCGATGGTCAGTCTGAGCGAACGATTCAAGTGTTGGAGGATATGCTTCGTGCCTGTGTGATAGAATTTGGTGGTCATTGGGATAACTTCTTACCCTTAGCGGAGTTTTCATACAACAATAGCTATCACTCCAGTATAGACATGGCTCCATTTGAAGCGTTGTATGGGAGGAGATGTAGGTCTCCCATTGGGTGGTTTGATGCATTTGAGGTTAGACCTTGGGGTACTGACCTTTTGAGAGATTCATTAGAGAAAGTAAAATCTATTCAGGAGAAGCTTCTAGCGGCGCAAAGTAGGCAAAAGGAATATGCAGATCGAAAGGTTAGAGACTTGGAGTTTATGGAGGGTGAGCAAGTTCTGCTAAAGGTTTCGCCCATGAAAGGGGTGATGCGGTTTGGTAAAAGAGGTAAGCTTAGTCCAAGGTATATTGGACCATTTGAAGTACTTAAGCGAGTAGGGGAGGTGGCTTATGAGTTAGCCTTGCCTCCAGGGCTGTCCGGAGAGCATCCGGTATTCCATGTGTCTATGTTGAAAAGATACCATGGGGATGGAAACTACATTATCCGTTGGGATTCAATTTTGCTTGATGAGAATTTGTCTTATGAGGAGGAGCCTGTTGCTATTTTAGATAGAGAAGTTCGCAAGTTGAGGTCAAGGGAGATGACATCCATCAAGGTGCAATGGAAGAATCGGCCGGTTGAAGAAGCCACTTGGGAGACGGAGGCAGATATGCAAGAAAGATACCCACACCTGTTTAAAGATTCAGGTACTCCTTCTCGCCCTTGTTTTTCTTCTTGTGATCGTTCGAGGACGAACGATGGGTAAATTGGTATCTATTGTAATGACCTGTTAGTCGTTTTGAGCAGCAGATTTTATTTCTAGAAAACTGGCTGAAACGACGGACCCCACGACGGAGCGTCGAGGGTGTCTCGTTCCAAAACACTTAGGAATTCTGAAATCTGAGCACTGAAATCGACTCTCTGAACTCTGTGACGGACCTGCAGAACGGACCGTCACAGGTATGACGAACCGTCGTGAACTCTCGTTTCAAAACACTTCAACTTTTGAAAAGTTGGTACAGGGAACGATTCTCTGAACGTCGTGACGGAAGTGCAGGACGGACCGTCGTAGGCACGACGGGCCGTCACAGACTCCTTAAACAAATTGAGTCCATGACGAACCTGCATGACGGACCGTCGTAGGCACGACGGGCCGTCACAGGTTGCGTAATCCCAGTCTGGGTCGGATTTTTTTACACGTTATAAGGGACGTTTTTGGACTATTCCTACTTTAATTATAAAGTTAGAGGGTTAAGGATTATAAGTCTAATTACTTGGGGGTTAAAAGAGGTAACCTTAAGTTAATTAGTGGGTTATTAATGCCATCTTTTAAACTTAATTAGATACTAATTAGGGTAAAAGAAAGAGGGTTTGAATAAGAAAATAGAAAGAACAAAGAGAAAGAGAGAGGATCGAACGAGGGAGAAGAAGAAACGCAGCTTGGTAAAATTTGCTTGCTTGAATACTAATCTTCGGTGGAGGTAGGTTATGGTTTCTCTTACGATATTCATAGTAAAACTCTTAATAGCGAATGATATGTATTGATAATATTGTAAACCCTGCTATGTGCTTGATCGTATGCTTGCATGAATGTGATTATATAATTGTGATTATATTAAGCATGATGAAGCTATTGAATCCCAAATCTTGATAAAAACCTAATCTCTTGTTAATGATGAGGCCTTGGTATAAAAGAAGGCGTGATGAACTAAAGTAATGAGATTGATGATGCCTTGGTAAGAAGGCTTGATGAATTGATAGAAGGAGATTAGGGGATCGGAGTGTCACGTTCCGACACATAGAATTAAGGGATCGGGTGTCACGAACCGACACGTAGTATTAGGGGGACCGGGTGTCACGAACCGACACGTAGATTTAGTGGATCGGGTGTCACGAACCGAGACGTAGATTTAGGGGATCGGGTGTCACGAACCGACACGTAGATTTAGGGGATCGGGTGTCACGAACCGACACGTAGATTTAGGGGATCAGAGTGTCACGTTCCGACACATAGTAGTAGGGGATCGGAGTGTCACGTACCGACACAAGAGGATTAAAGAATATGAGGGAGCAGAGTGTCACGTACCGACACAAGAGAAATAAAGATAATGAATCTTGAAAAATGTTAATATACTCAATCTAATGAACATAATTCCCAAAATGAGTATGGTATTGAGGCTTGAGTCCTCATGTGTGAACTTGACGGTAATTGTTAATGATATAGTACTTGTTGTTGTTACTTGTTGAGTATCATAGTTGATTTTATGATATTACTTGGTATATACTGTTCCCTATTTTGAGTTGGCCGATGATACCTACTCAGTACCCGTGTTTTGTACTGACCCCTACTTTTATGTTTTCTTCTTTGTATTTGTGGAGTGCAGCAAACGTGCCGTCGTCTTCGACTCAACAGTAATTCTAGCCAGTCTTCACTACATCGGAAATTCAGGGTGAGCTAATGCTTCTAGCTTGAACTGGATCTTCTTCTTCAAGTCTTGATGCCTTGAACTTCCGGCATGGACTAGCTTTTAATTGTTTTAGCTTCTTAGACATTTTTAGTTAGTAATTTGATCATAGATGTTCTTGTGATGATGACTTCCAGATTTTGGGGAATAATAGTTATTGAATTGGTTTTTATTAATGAGTTTAAGTCTTCCGCATTATTTTCTGTTGATATTATATTGAAATGTTAGGGTTAGATTGGTTGGTTCGCTCACATAGGAGGGTAACTGTGGGTGCCAGTCGCGGCTCGGTTTTGGGTCGTGACAGTATTTTATTCGTATTTCTATTTATTCTAGTTTTATTTATAATTTTGTATAATAATATATAAAATACAAAAAAGTAGTATGATGAAAAAGTGAGATAATTGTTTTTAGAGAAGAACATATCATTTAAAATTCTCATCATTAACAATAGAAATTTTTTTTTCCTTTTTCATTCTATTAGATTAATTTTCCTTTGTTAATTTTTCATTTTAATTGTATACCAATATTTTTTACATTTTTATGTGCTCACTTTACCATTCAAATTAAAATTATTTTTTTTCTTTCAAACTACAAATTGTATTCCGGTGATCAAAATTGTATGACTTGAATATATATATATATATATATATATATATATATATATATATATATATATATATATATATATACATGTATCTCAATATGTATGAATATGATTTATGAAATGTACAAGATTTTTGGAGGAAAATAGCATACTTGGTGGAGATAATAAATTTGTTGAGAAAGGATATAGTATTCTAAAAAAATAAATACAAATTGACTATAAAAGAAATAAGAATACAAGATTCTAGAAAACATACAACATACATAGTAAAATAATATAATAAATATACAATATTCTTAAAAAAAATACAAATTAACTGTTGAAAAACAGGATACATATATATATAAGAAATACAAATTCATATGAGATAGCATACATAGTGAAAATGATATAATATCAGAATACAATATTCTACTGTTTAAAAAATAGGATACTTCTATGCTTAAGAAATACAAATTCATATAAGATACGTATTTGAATGACTACAAATAAAAAAGAAATACAATATCCTTAATAAAAATACAAATGATGAGTAAAAGAAATATAATTGACAAATAATAATTAATATGAATATTATTTTGATATGAATACAATTTCACAACCTTCTTCTTTGACTCTCTCTTTCTTCTTTGTCTGCTATGTTTCTTTTTCCAATTCTTTTCACCAAATTCATATCTAAATCTGTGTTTATTTGTGAATCAGTAACCCTATAAGCAAAATTCGAAATTATGAAATATGAATATATATATAAAAAAATCAAACAATAGATTATGTATGAATGCTTATGTGGCTTACTACAAATTACAATCTACTAAATCTCAAATATGAAAATAAAATCATAAAAATAGTGTTTCAAATACTAAAATTCTGAAATGCATAAATATTTGATGAGTATGTTAACAAATTCATATAAAAATCGAAAAAATGACGAAAAAATTTTAATACATACAATCCAAAATTCAACATAATTTTTATTTTGAAAACAAAATCTTATGAATTCTTGCAAAATAAAAGATGATTACGAAAATACCTTTATGTATTGAGAGATTTCTTGAATTAATCGATAGATCTCAACAAATTGATATGAACTTGAATACTTAGTTCTTCTTCAACAATGAGAGACAATAATGGTGAAAATGGTAAAAGATAAAAAAAAATTTGAAAATCTTAAAAATGGAAATAAATTTAATGGTATTAAAGTCTAGAAGAAGTCTAAATGGATAGTGAATATATTTAATTTTGGACTATTTTGAGAAATCAAAGAAAAGAAAAATAATAATATTTATAAATTATTTTTCAAATATTGACATTTTGACTAAATATTTTAAAGTGTAAATGTTTTTACTAATTAAGTTAGGAATTATGACTACTTTACTAATTTTTCCTAAAAGAAAGAGAATTTTTTCAAAATGTCAATATTTTAACATTTAAGAGGGCTTATTAGCAACACTTTCAATATTTAGTAAAAATGTCAATTTTAATTTGTTATGTATCTTATTTATGTTTTTATTATTTGTTTTTATTTAAAGAATAGAATTATTTAATAACAAAAGGGAGAAAATCAAGGGAGAGAATATTTCAAAAAAAGATAAAGATCACTTAATTTTCTCATCAGTTACATTTTCAAATAAAACTCAAACTTTGTTCTTTTTTTCCCTCCATAATCTTAATCTTTTTTTATTAGTCGTTCCAATATGTATGTCAAATGAATTTATAGTTATTTAAGAAACTGTCACGACCCAAATTGAGCCGCGAGTGACACCCACACTTATCCTACTATGTGAGCGAACCAACCAATCTAAACCCCACAATTTCAAGCATAATGAACAAAATACAACGCGGAAGACTTAAAACTCATTAACGAAATCAATCAAAGAACTTCTAAAATTTCTAAGTCATTATCCCCAAAATCTGGAAGTCATCATCACAAGAACATCTATCCTCAAATTACTAAATCTAAGAGTATCTAAGAAGCTAAAATAAATGAAAAGCTATGCCCATGCCGGAACTTCAAGGCATCAAGACACGAAGAAGAAGACCCAGTCCAAGCTAGAAGCATTAGCTTACCCTGAAATCCGGTGTAATGAAGACTGGCTAGAGTTGCGGTTGAGTTGAAGACGACGGTCCGTTTGCTGCACTCCACAAATAACAAAGAAAGAAACATACAAGTAGGGGGTCAGTACAAACACAAGTACTGAGTAGGTATCATCGGCCAACTCGAAATAGAAAACAGTATATACCAGATGATACCATAAAATCAACTACAATACTCTTAGCATGCGGCATTTTACAATTACCATAACCCTTGGTCACAACACCAAGCACATCAATGAGGACTCATGCCTCCCCATCATACTCATTTGGGAATAGGTTCATTAAATTGAGTATATTAACATCTTTCAAGATTCATTATCTTTATTCCTCTCGTGTCGGTACGTGACACTCCGCTCCATATACTATCCTGGTGTCGGAATGTGACACTCCGATCCCCTAATACTACGTGTCGGTTCGTGACATCCGATCCCCCTAATACTACGTGTCGATTCGTGACATCCGATCCCCCTAATACTACGTGTCGGTTCGTGACACCCGATACCCCTAATACTACGTGTCGGTTCGTGACACCCGATCCCCCTAATACTACGTGTCGGTTCGTGACACTCGATCCCCCTAATACTACGTGTTGGTTTGTGACACCCGATCCCCTAATCCCATTCTTTTAGTTCATCAAGCCTTCTTTTATACCAAGGCATCATCATTAACAAAGAGGGTTTTAGGTTTAAACTTCACAACCTTATCTTCCCAACCCATTACAATTACATAATCACATCATGCAAGCATACAATTAAACATATAGCAAACTTTACAATACTACCCAATACATATCATTCGCTATTAGGAGTTTACTATGAAATAGCATAAAAACCATAACCTACCTCCACCGAAGATTAGTGATCAAGCAAGCAATTTCCCCAAAGCTTTGTTTTCCTCTTCGTTTCTCTCTCTCTCGATCGTTTCTCCCTCTTCTTTCTGTTCTTTCTATTTTTCTTATTCAAACCCTCTTTCTTTTACCCTAATTAGCATATAATTAAGTATAAAAGATGAGGAATTAACCCACTAATTAACTCAAGGTTATCTCTTTTAACCCCCAAGTAATTAAACTATTAACATTAACCCACTAACTTTATAATTAAAGCAGGAATAGTCCAAAACGCCCCTTAAATTACTTAACAAAAATCTGACCCAGCCTGGGATTACGCAGCCTCTGACGGCCCGTCGTGCCTGCGACGGTCCGTCCTGCTGCTTCCGTCACAGAGTTCAGAGACTAATTTCTGTGGAAAATGTGTGACGGCCAGTCGTGCCCACGACGGTCCGTCCTGCCATTCCGTCACGAAGTTCAGAGAGTCGATTTCAGTACCCAAATTTCAGAATTCTATGTGTTTTAGAACGAGACCCCCTCGACGGTCCGTCGTGCCCATGACGGTCTGTCGTGGGATCCGTCGACTCAGCAAGTTTTTCCAGAAATAAAATCTGCTGCTCAAAACGACTAAACAGGTCGTTACAATAGATACCAATTTACCCATCGTTCGTCCTCGAACGATCACAAGAAGAAAAACAAGGGCGAGAAGGAGTACCTGAATCTCTAAACAAGTGTGGGTATCTTTTTGCATATCAGCCTCTTTCTCCCAAGTGGATTCTTCAACTGGTCGATTCTTCCATTGGACTTTGATAGATGCAATTTCCCTTGACCTCAACTTACGGACTTCTCTATCTAGAATAGCAACAGGCTCCTCCTCATAAGACAAACTCTCATCAAGCAGAACTGAATCCCAACGAATGATGTAGTTTCCATCCCCATGGTATCTTTTCAACATAGACACATGAAATACCGGATGCACTCTTGACAGTCCTGGGGGCAAGGACAATTCATAAGCTACCTCCCCCACGCGCTTCAGAACTTCAAATGGACCAATGTACCTTGGACTAAGCTTACCTCGCTTACCAAACCGCATCACCCCTTTCATGGGTGACACCTCCAGCAAGACTTGTTCACCCTCCATGACCTCCAAGTCTCTAACCTTTCGATCTGCATATTCTTTCTGCCTACTTTGAGCCGCTAAAAGCTTTTCTTGAATGCATTTCACCTTATCTAACGATTCTCTCAGAAGGTCAGTACCCCAAGGTCTAACCTCAAATGCATCAAACCACCCAATGGGAGACCTACATCTTCTCCCATACAGTGCCTCAAATGGGGCCATATCAATACTTGAGTGATATCTATTGTTGTATGAGAATTCTGCCAAGGGAAAAAAGTTATCCCAATGACCACCAAATTCTATCACACATGCACGAAGCATATCCTCCAACACTTGAATCGTTCGCTCAGACTGACCATCGGTCTGAGGATGGAACGCAGTACTAAGGTCCAACCTAGTACCCAATTCAGCATGCAATGTTTTCCAAAACTTAGAAGTAAACTGCGTACCACTATCTGATATTATGGAGAGAGGAACCCCATGCAATCGAACAATTTCTGAGATGTAAAGCTTGGCTAACTTCTCTGCATTGTAAGTCACCTTGACAGGAATGAAATGAGCAGACTTAGTTAACCTATCAACAATTACCCAAATGGAGTCATACTTACCCATTGTCTTGGGAAGACCAACCACGAAATCCATTGCAATTCTCTCCCACTTCCATTCAGGAATGAGCATTCTTTGAAGTGTTCCTCCAGGCCTCTGGTGTTCATACTTTACTTGCTGACAATTTGGACATTTGGCGACAAACTCCACAATATCACGCTTCATTCTATTCCACCAAAAATGTTGTTTAAGGTCACGATACATCTTGGTTGCACCAGGATGTATAGAATACCTTGAACTATGAGCCTCTGTAAGAATAGTGTGGATCAAATCATTGACGCGGGGTACAAATACCCTTCCCTTAATTCTCCAAACACCTTCCTCATCGATTTGTGCTTCCTTAGCCTCTCCTCGTAATACTTTATCTTGGATCCGGATCAGTTTCTCATCGGTAAACTGCTTTCCTTTAATCTTGTCAAGAAAAGAAGATCTTGCCTCGACACAAGCCAACAATCCTCCCTTCTCATTTACTTCTAACCTCATAAAGTCGTTAGCCAGAGTCTGAACCTCTCTAGCCAATGGACGTCTAGAAACTTGCAAGTGAGCTAGACTTCCCATGCTCCCTGCCTTTCTACTTAAGGCGTCTGCCACAACATTAGCCTTTCCCGGATGATACAAGATAGTGATATCGTAGTCCTTCAGTAGTTCCATCCATCTCCTCTGTCTCAAATTCAAATCTTTTTGAGTAAAGACATACTGTAGGCTACGATGATCCGTGTATACTTCACACTTATCCCCATATAGATAGTGTCTCCATTGCTTTAATGCAAACACTACCGCAACCAATTCCAAATCATGGGTCGGATAGTTACGTTCATGCACTTTTAATTGCCTCGAATCATAAGCAATCACATTCTTTTCTTGCATTAGCACTGCACCCAAACCCGAATAGGATGCATCACAATAGACAATGAAATTCTTACCTTCCACTGGCAAGGTAAGAATTGGTGCAGTAGTCAACAAGGTCTTGAGCTTCTGAAAGCTTTCTTCGCACTCGTCCGACCATACAAATGGAACACTTTGCTTAGTCAAATTTGTCAATTGAGAGGCAATAGTGGAAAATCCCTTGACAAATCGACGGTAGTAGCTAGCTAAACCAACAAAGCTCCTTATCTCTGTAACATTAGTAGGTCTCTCCCAATTCTTCATTGCTTCAATCTTAGATGGATCCACCATCACTCCATCCTTAGAAACCACGTGCCCAAAAAGGACACTGAATCTAGACAAAACTCACACTTGGAGAATGTGGCGTAAAGCTTTTTCTCCCTCAACATTTCCAATACAATTCTCAAGTGCTCCTCATGTTCTTCCTTACTCTTTAAGTACACCAGTATATCATCAATGAATACAATGACAAAGAGATCCAGATATAGCTTAAAAATCCTATTCATCAAGCTCATGAAAGCAGCAGGGGCATTCGTAAGCCCAAAAGACATCACTAAGAACTCATAATGCCCATACCTGGTCCGAAAAGCAGTCTTGGGCACATCCGTTGCCCGTATTTTCAATTGATGGTAACCAGATCTCAAATCGATTTTTGAGAAGGTACAAGCACCTTGTAACTGATCGAACAAGTCATCGATGCGAGGAAGAGGATACTTGTTCTTGACAGTTACCTTGTTCAGTTGTCTGTAGTCTATGCACATTCGAAAGCTTCCATCCTTCTTCTTTACGAACAAAACAGGAGTACCCCAAGGGGATGAACTTGGTCTAATGAAGCCTTTGCTCAACAACTCTTGAAGTTGGGCCTTTAACTCTCTTAACTCAGCGGGAGCCATTCTATATGGGGGTATAGAATTGGGGCGAGTACCCGGTTCAAGATCAATGCAGAAGTCAATATCTCTATCCGGTGGCATACCAGGAAGATCTGCGGGAAACACGTCTAGAAACTCACGGACTATCGAAACCGACTCAATTGAAGGTACTTGGGTAGTATCATCCCTGAGGTGTGCCAAGAAAGCTAAACAACCCTTACTAACCATTCTCTTAGCACGAAGAAAGGCGATGATACGCACCGGAGTGGAAGTGTAGTCACCCTCCCACACTAACGGGTCTGTCCCAGGCTTGCCTAACGTCACAGTTTTAGCATTACAATCCAAGATTGCAAAATTTGGAGAAAGCCAAGTCATACCCAGAATTACATCGAAGTCAACCATTTCTAAGATAATCAAGTCTACATGAGTATTGCTCCCCACAAAATTCACCAAACAAGACCTATATACCTTTTCAACTATCACAGACTCACCCACCGGAGTAGAAACACGAATAGGCATGTCAAGCAATTCACAATGTAAATTAAGACCATTAGCAAATGAGGAAGATACATAAGAAAATGTGGATCCAGGATCAAACTATACAGAAGCCATGCAATCACAAACCAAAAGATTACCTGTGATGACAACATCAGATGTCTCCGCTTCAGATCTCCCAGGGAAAGCATAACAATGGGCCCTATCACCTGTCTGCCCGTTGCCCCTACCTTGTTGCGCTGCAGTAGTTCCAGGTTGCCTGTTACCCCGTCCGTTTTGGTGACCACCATTACCTCGGCCACCACGTCCTCCCGATTGACGGCCTCTTCCATGACCACCTCTACATCTGATTATTGGGGGTCTGTAACTCAGTTTTGGACAATTCCTCCTAATATGTACAGTCTCTCCACATCCATAACATTCTCTGGATTCAAGCATAGGTCCCTGTGAGAACGACGGAGTCTAGGGATAACTTCCAAACTCAGAGAAATGTTGACCGGTCTGCGATGGACCCCAACTACAGTCTGCAGTGAGGACTGAATAGGTCGGGCTGGGTAACTTCCTGAACCCTGCCCTCTGGAGTAAGAACCATCAAACTCACCTCCTTTACGAAACCTTTTTGATGTCGGTGCCATGGTGAAGTCATCTGGCTTCACTCCCTCCACCTCTATCACGAAGTCTACCACTTCCTGAAAGGATTTCGCTGTAGCCACTACCTGTAAGGCTGAAATCCGCAACTCTGACCTCAACCCCTTCACAAAACGGCGAATCCGCTCTTGTGGACTGAAACAAAGCTGGGTGGAATATCTGGATAGTGCACAAAACCTAGCCTCATAAGCAGTAACCGACATCCTGCCTTGATCTAGGCTTAGAAACTCATCTCTCCTCCTATCCCTCAAAGTACGGGGTATATACTTCTCCATAAACAAGCTAGAGAATGATGCCCAAGTCATAGGTGGTGCCTCTATTGGTTGACACTCAACATGTGACCGCCACCACATTTTGGCGTTTCCCTGAAACTGATAAGTTACGAACTCAACGCCAAATCATTCGACTATACCCATCTTGTGTAGTAGCTCATGACAATCAACCAGAAAATCATAGGCATCCTCAGATTCAGCACCCTTGAAGACTGGGGGTTTCAATTTCAAGAACTTACTGAAAAGTTCATGCTGATCACTTGTCATTATAGGCCCTGTAATCAACCGAGGAAACATGCCGATTTATAATGAGGCATCCATGCGGGGAGCCATAGTAGCTGCATGTTATACCTCCGGAACCGGAGGTGTTGGTGCAGAAAACACTGGAGGTGCCTGGCCCTGATCAGATAACCCGCTAAGATAGGCAAGAACCTGATTAATCATTTCTGGGGTAGGTTGGGGTGGCAATTCCTCATTCTGCACTTGTTCATTCTCCCCTTCCTCACCCTCTCTTACCACTTCCTCAGTTGGTGGAGGAGTCACCGCCCTAGTACCAGATGGGCTAGGTGCTTGTCCTCTTTCTCTAGAGGACGTCCTCCCACGACCTCCTCCACGGCCTCTTGCTGCTACTCCTCTTCGAGCTACAGCCCCAGTGGCTGGCTCAGATGCATCTTGCCTTGCCGGTGTTGGTGTTGGCGCAGTCGTTGCTCTAGTTCTAACCATCTGCGAAATAGAGTGAAGATGGTCAGATACCAATTTGTATCACCTAGATACCAATTGGATTCAAGTAGTAGCACGAAAGAAAAAAAGAAAGAATGGAATTTTCCTAAAGTCTTATAGCCTCTCAAAGAAAAGCAAAGGCGTCCCCCTACCGTTCCTTAAGACTCTACTAGACTCGTTCTTGTGTGATGAGACCAACGAACCTAATGCTCTGATACCAAGTTTGTCACGACCCAAATCGAGCCGCGAGTGACACCCACACTTATCCTACTATGTGAGCGAACCAACCAATCTAAATCCCACCATTTCAAGAATAATGAACAAAATACAATGCGGAAGACTTAAAACTCATTAACGAAATCAATCAAAGAACTTCTAAAATTTATAAATCATTATCCCCAAAATCTGGAAGTCATCATCACAAGAACATCTATCCTCAAATTACTAAATCTAAGAGTATCTAAGAAGCTAAAATAAATGAAAAGCTATGCCCATGCCGGAACTTCAAGGCATCAAGACACGAAGAAGAAGACCCAGTCCAAGCTAGAAGCATTAGCTCACCCTGAAATCCGGTGTAATGAAGACTGGCTAGAGTTGCGGTTGAGTTGAAGACGACGGTCCGTTTGGTGCACTCCACAAATAACAAAGAAAGAAACATACAAGTAGGGGGTCAGTACAAACACAAGTACTGAGTAGGTATCATCGGCCAACTCGAAATAGAAAACAGTATATACCAGATGATATCATAAAACCAACTACAATACTCTTAGCATGCAACATTTACAATTACCATAACCCTTGGTCACAACACCAAGCACATCAATGAGGACTCACGCCTCCCCATCATACTCATTTGGGAATAGGTTCATTAAATTGAGTATATTAACATCTTTCAAAATTCATTATCTTTATTCCTCTCGTGTCGGTACGTGACACTCCGCTCCATATACTATCCTGGTGTCGGAACGTGACACTCCGATCCCTTAATACTACGTGTTGGTTCGTGACATCCGATCCCCCTAATACTACGTGTCGGTTCGTGACACCCGATCCCCCTAATACTACGTGTCGGTTCGTGACACCCGATCCCCCTAATACTACGTGTCGGTTCGGGACACCCGATCCCCCTAATACTACGTGTCGGTTCGTGCCACCCGATCCCCTAATCCCATTCTTTTAGTTCATCAAGCCTTCTTTTATACCAAGGCATCATCATTAACAGAGAGGGTTTTAGGTTTAAACTTCACAACGTTATCTTCCCAACCCATTACAATTACATAATCACATCATGCAAGCATACAATTAAACATATAGCAGACTTTACAATACTACCCAATACATACCATTCGCTATTAGGAGTTTACTATGAAATAGAATAAAAACCATAACCTACCTCCACCAAAGATTAGTGATCAAGCAAGCAATTTCCCCAAAGCTTTGTTTTCCTCTTCGTTTCTCTCTCTCTCGATCGTTTCTCCCTCTTCTTTCTGTTCTTTCTATTTTTCTTATTCAAACCCTCTTTCTTTTACCCTAATTAGCATATAATTAAGTATAAAAGATGAGGAATTAACCCACTAATTAACTCAAGGTTATCTCTTTTAACCCTCAAGTAATTAAACTATTAACATTAACCCACTAACTTTATAATTAAAGCAGGAATAGTCCAAAACGCCCCTTAAATTACTTAACAGAAATCCGACCCAGCCTGGGATTACGCAGCCTGTGACGGCCCGTCGTACTGCGACGGTCCGTCCCCGCCGCTTCCTGACAGTTCAGAGACTAATTTCTGTGGAAAATGTGTGACGGTCCGTCGTGCCCACGACGGTCCGTCCTGCCATTCCGTCACGAAGTTCAGAGAGTCGATTTCAGTACCCTAATTTCAGAATTCTAAGTGTTTTGGAACGAGACCCCCTCGACGGTCCGTCGTGCCCATGACGGTCCGTCGTGGGGTCCGTCAACTCAGCCAGTTTTTCCAGAAATAAAATCTGCTGCTCAAAACGACTAAACAGGTCGTTACAGAAACATATTTGTATTCATCGATTTTTTTATGTGTATTTATTTGTTTCTTCGAAAATTTTGTATTTCGTATTTATTTCAATATGTATTTTATTCGTATTTATATTTATTCTAGTTTTATTTATAGTTTTGTATAATAATATATAAAATACAAAAAAGTAGTATGATGAAAAAGTGAGATAATAGTTTTTAGAGAAGAACATATCACTTAAAATTCTCATCATTAACAATTGAAAAAAAAAATTCCTTTTTCATTCTATTAGATTAATTTTCCTTTGTTGTTTTTTCATTTTAATTGTATACCAATATTTTTTACATTTTTATGTGCTCACTTTACCATTCAAATTAAAATTATTTTTTTTCTTTCAAACTACAAATTGTATTCCGGTGATCAAAATTGTATTACTTGATTACCATATATATATATACACGTATCTCAATATATATGAATATGATTTATGAAATGGTACAAGATTTTTGGGGGAAAATAGCATACTTGGTGGAAATAATAAATTTGTTGAGGAAGGATATAGTATTCTAAAAAAGTAAATACAAATTGACTATGAAAGAAATTAGAATACAAAATTCTGGAAAACATATAACATACATAGTAAAAGAAATGGATCATCTAAATGACATTTGGACCTATTATTTTCTGATTACCTATATTCAATTAACGAATAAAGTAAATGAATCATCTAAAAGGCAAAAGAATCATTCAATTAATCAGAACTTTTTTTTTAAAAAAAAAAAGAGAAGAAATTTCATTGGCGATCTTGGGTGGTTCTTTGGGAAAACAAAGAGTCCAATGCATGCATTGACTCTTAAGTTTTCAAGAAGAGTTGGAGGTTTAATGTTGAATATCTATTTAAACCCTCTTCTTTTTTCATTTCAAAGACAACAAAAAATATAGAGAGAAAAATATTTAAAGAAGAAAAGAAAAAACATACGAAATTTCTTCTTCTTTAAAAAAAAACAACATATTTCATCTTTGGTGGTCTTTGAAATTCAAATAAGTTTGCTGCCACATTTTGCTTGTCATCAACCTTATGTATTTCTTTTACATTTCACAATGTAATCTTGAATTTGTGTTTATGTTCTTTTTATATTTTGTTTAAGTTGATTGTATTAAGTTTGTTTTGATTTAGTTAAGTCTATTGTGATTTTGTTTATTATTATATGTATACATACTTATTACTAATTATGTTTAGTTTAAATTTTAGCTTTAGTAAGTAGACTCTTGTTTTTTGCAAAAAAAAAATAATTAAAAAAAATAACAATTACAATTTTTTATGTTCTGGTCACTTTCTTTTGTTGAAAAACGAAATTAAAAAATAAAATAAAAATGTAAAACTGGTCATCTTTACAAAAAGGATTAATCTAGTCATTTTTGCAAAAAATAAAATAAAAAAAATAATAATAATATATATCTGGTTATTTCTGCAAAAATATAAATCTGATTATTTCTACAAAAAATATAAATCTGGTTGTCTGCAAAAAATATAAATCTAGTAATTTCTGCAAAAAAATATAAATCTGGTAATTTCTGAAAAAAAAATAAAAATCTGGTTATTCTTAAAAAAATAAAGAAAAAATATGTAAATATGTTTTTTTTCAAAGATAAAAAAGATAAAATAAAAAATCTCTTAAATAAATATACAAAATGACTACTAAAATAAAAATACTAATTTGGTTATTTGACTTCGTAGTCTAACAATTGGATAAAATTTGCAATCTTCTTTCAAATAAGTCAATGTGGTGACTTTGTATAAAATAAAATTTTACTAAATTTGTTATTTCTGAAATTTTGTCAATAAAAAAAAAAAATTAAAACTAGTATCTCACTAGTTTTAAAAGGGTGTTTAATTATTATTTTGTAAGAGAATTTTTTTTTGTTATTGTTTAGTAGTGAACTTGATTGTTTATTTGTTTTCTATTGGTTAAAAAAATATCAATACTAAAAATGAAAAATAAATAAATAAATACTAATCATCTTCATGTCTTTATGTTGCAACATATTCATAATTCATTTTTTATCATTATTTGTTGTTTTTTAAAAATAAATAAATATTTTTTTTGACTAATGAATTTTTTTTAATTTTATTATTTATTTTAAAAATAATTAAATACCGTTACGTGTTCGGTTACGATCCTTGATGTGTATTTTTTTTCTAGAAAAAGATCTTGTGTGCGGTTAAACTTATAGGTCAATCAATTTTTTTTCAAAAAAAAATAAGTAAATAATGCAGTTTTTCTTTAAGAAAAATATTTTACAACAAAAAATAAGTTAATAAAGCGACCATGCTAGAACCACGTGACTTGGGGGGGGGGGGTGCCTCACACCTTCCCTCCGGTCAATATAATTGCTTACCCAATTTCTGTTTTCGTAGATAAAAAATAAAAGAGTTTTTTTTCTTCTCGAGATTAAATTAGAATTATCAGGTGACTTGGAACATTTAAAAAATTCAATTCCAAGTGACAACTCTAAAAATTAAAAAAATTATTTTTTTAAACCCGTCATATCCTCAACAATTGTAAAAAATAAAATAAACGGAAGAGGTGTGACTGATCTTGCGACTCCGCTGGGGAAACCCTTTTAGAATTCGAGCTTTGTACATTAATTATTTTTGGCTATTTTTTTTATTTGGATAAATTTTATGTTTGTTGACTAATTGTGTTATTTTAATAATTCATTATTTTGATGTTGTATTGTTTCCTCTCGCACGCCCTCTAAGTCTCTGGCATCTTGTTATACACTGTGTGTGCGAATACGCTCTTAGGAAATCTGTCTAGGTTGAGTTAGTGTGCGGGTACACTCCTGATTCTAGGTTGTCACGCATGTTAGGCGGGGTTGGACCAGCAGTTAAGTGAGAATAGCTCTGCTACCGGTACGCTGACTCTCCTCAGCTCGAGCTGTTCGCTTGAGTAAGCCAGTCTAGACACCTTTCGTAAATGCTAAAACTAGAAAAACTGTCTCTTGTATGTTGTGTTTTTTTTTTGCATCATGTGCATTTGACCTAGCAAAATCTAAGATAGGTACCCATGCTAGACCAAAATGTTCATTTTATGTGTTATGTGAAAATAATTGGTTCAGAAGGTCTTGACATTGTTGACCAGCTTCAAAATAGCTTTGTGAGTTCTAATTTTATTTATATTTTTTTAAAAAAAGGTCAAAATATAAGGGGTAATCTTCTCAGGGCAAGTTTTTCTCTCATGAACTACGCACACCCGATTCTCACTAAAAAGAGATACGTAGACATCCCTTCTTAGGTTCGGTGTTTGTAAAAATGAGTGTTTTATTTTTTTATTTTAAAAGTAATTATTATTTATTTTTCTTTCTCCCCTCGGTTAGTGTTTGTCATAAAACTTTAATTGGATTCTTAGGTACAAATGACACCTTCGACTAAAAGACAGGGTTCAAAAACGTCTAGAAGCGAAGGAATTCCAGAGTTCATAATCGTTGACACCATGTCAAAAGATTTATGAAAATGGTGGACAAATATGGGGAGTCATGAGCAAAAGAGAGTAAAGGAACACTTGGGGCATCTAGTACATCTAATGGAGATTGACCTTAGAAGGAATGTGATCGAGGCATTGATTCCTTTTTGGGATCCAAAAAATAATGTATTTCGATTTTCTGACTTCGAAATGACACCAACTTTGGGAGAACTACCGGCTTCATGGGAAGGGGTCTAGTGTTCGAGGTGCTGATCTACGCAATAAAATACCTATAATTTCGAAACATGTTGATGCCAAAAAGTTCCTAGAACGCCTCAAGATCAATCAAATAAAGAGAGAGAGTTTGAAAAATGGCTGGGTCTCATTGGACTTTCTATACCAGAGGTACGGCCAAAAGGATTGGATTCAAAAACTATCAAAACCAGCTGAGCAACCAAGGGGATGAAGAGGCTTGGAAGGAAAATGGATGTTTTGCTTTTAGAGTTGCATTTTTAGGGCTCATTGTTTTCCACAATCAGGACAAGCACATTGACATTCGTTTGGCTGGTGTGGTTGAAGGCGTTGACCATAATGGAAAGTCTAACTATTATTCCTATGATCCTGGCAGATATGTTTCGTTGATTGACTAAATGTTTAAGTGGGGAAATGTACTTTGAAGGTTGTAATATTTTGCTCCAAATATGGTTTTTGGAATACCTTTATCACTATGATCGTGCGCCCAGGTTTACTCCAGACTGGTGTAATTACGTTTCCTCCCACAAGGAAAGGAAAGCCAAAATTGATTTTCCAAAAGGAATAATAGCATGTGAAGACAAACTTTTGATGATCATATATGATGAAATACTGTGGAATTATTACTGGTTCCCAGCTAAGGATATCATTTGCATGTCTAGTGGTATCTCATTTTTGGTGTTGATTGGTCTTACAGGTGTTCAACCCTATGCCCCTTTTCGGGTTATGCGTGGCCAGAGTATAAAAATCCCATCCAATGATGATATGAGTAGGTTTGCATATGACACTCCACCAGGTTTTGCATTTAACTTGAAAATACTATGAAGATTTGGTACATGAGTATAATTTCTGAGCTAAGTGAAATTGTTGTGGAGCAAGATAAAGGAAAGTTAGTTCCAAGGTACCTATCGTGGTTTCATGATCCAATGACATTTGGTGAAACTCCCAAAGGATCTAGCAAAAAAAGAAGAGATCAAAGCATTATAAGACATTTGGAAAAAAAGAGTTGGAGAAGTCCAAACCAACCATTGCTCGGCAAGAAGTTCAGGTCCAAAGAGGAAGAAATCACCAATTAGGGTTGAAAGATATGGAAGGAGAATTGAAACATGCAGAGTGCAGATTAGCCCGGTTAGAGGAAGAATTGGATAGTAGAGTCCATTTCGCACGACAGATTAAAAAGGAGTAGAGATTTGATATCTTTCAAATGAAGAGGGACTTAGTGGCATCCGAAGAGGTCGTGCACCATCAAAAGGGAGAACTTAAGCGCCAGAAGGAGAAATTCGAGAAAGGTCATGTTGGTATGCATCAGTTAGAAGAATGTAAAAGAAAAATCAGTCATTCTGTTGATATCGAAGAGGGGCAAAGACAAATGATCATTGAGAGAACAACACTTCGCAATCAACTTGAAGCAGCAGAAGGGCGAGAGGACCTCTTGAGAAACAATCTTGGTGATCATCAGGCTTTGTTAAATGACTGTCATCAAAACATGGGAAGGGATAGCCATCAAGTTCATCAACTGGAAGAGCAAACCTTCTATGTTATTAAAAACCATCGCCGTATGAATGATCAAGAAGTGGCTGAGCAAGCACGGACTATTGCTCCCCATTTGTCGAAGGTGTTGTTAATTTGTATGAGACTTAGGGAGGAAAAAGAAAGCCCCAGCAAAGTGATGAAGATTGAGAGAAGTTTGGATGTTTTTTGTTTTGTTTGATTCATTTTGTATTGTTGAAAGACTTGGTGTTTTAGTCTAAAAATTGGTGTTCAAGGATATTATGTTGATACGAGTTTTGTTTAAATCCATTGGTTTTGTCATTTTGTTTGAAGTTTTTGGCAAATGAATGAAAGGGTTTTGTATCTTGCTATTCCAAATTAATCTTGTTGAGTTGTCTAAATTTTGAACTACGTAATGATCTGACTCATGCAACGACATGATACGTAGGCAACCTCCAAAGGGTCCGATCTTTTTCAAAACTTTTTCTTTTTCCAAAAAAAAAATAATAAAAAGGAAAATAAGCAAAGCAAAGCTGGGATGAGACAATGGCTTTTGAACCCATGTTACTAGGTGATTAACAAATGTGTGATTGATTTATTAAATTGTCTAACTTCTAACAAGTTTGTTCATTTTACTTCAACTTTAGTAAGCTTTCGGTGGTTGGTTTGTGGTAAAATGGCAGAACACTCGTACTTTACCAGGTCTAAGAGCGTCAATGACAACCGAAACTGAAACTATGGCGAACCCAGTGGATAGTCCAATTAATTCAACGACATGAGAGACAGTCACTGTTGAAGAAAATCAGACATTGAGACATATTATGACACAGTTGTGGCAAGCCTGGGCCAATGGACAAAAACCACCAACGTCTATTCCTAGTTTTCCTGAGATCATTAGTATTTGATCTTCATCCTCTCAGGTCCCAACATAGACCCTTTCTTCCCTCAAGGGTATGGTCCATTTGATAATTGTGGGGCCGAGCCATCAACAGCGCCATCAAGGCATGCCATTCAGGAATAATCCCACTGTCACAACAACTGCACCGGTGTATACTCTCCCACAACCAATTTGTGACGCAGAGAGAAGCTCAAGAGAGACAGTTCACCACTCATCCGGAGCAGTATTATACTCTTGGGATAGCATTTGGGGGCCCTTACTCTGTACAATTAGGCTCCCCCATTGATGTTGATAGGCCCACTCCAGGCTCAGAGCAAGAAGAAATGTTGAAAAAAAATTAAAAGCATCGAGCAACACATGAAGAGCATGAAAGATTTAGGAGGGCACAAAAGTGTCACATTCAAAGACTTGTGTGTGTTCCCAAATGTCCACCTGCCACCTGGGTTCAAAACCCCTAAGTTTGATAAGTATGATGGACACGGTGATCCCATAGCCCACCTTAAGAGATACTGCAACCAACTTCGGGGTGTAGAGGGTAAAGAGGAATTACTTACTGATGTTGCCTCATAATGGTTTATAGACCAAGATATCACCCACTGGCACATATGGGATGATATGACTCAATATTTTGTTAGACAATTTCAGTACAATGTCGACATTATGCCAGCTCGCAATACACTCTCCAATACAAGAAAGAAGCCAAGTGAAAGCTTCAGAGAATATGCTATCAAATGGAGGAACAAGCAGCCCAATTCAAGCCCCCATTAAATGAGAAAGAATTGGTTAATATCTTCATAGAATCTTAAGATCCTGACTGCTTCCACCACCTCATAGCTGCAATGAGAGGACCGTTTCATACAATAATCAAAATTGGGGAAATGGTTGAAAGTGGTCTCAAAATAGGAAGGATCGTGAGCCAGGAAGCAATCAAATCTACCACATAGTCCATTCAAGGTGGTTCAGCAAGTTCTGGAAATCGTTAAAAAAAAAAAAGAGGAAGTTTCTTTAGCATCAGGGTCAAGGGGTGTTCAGAGAAATTCTAATTGTCCTTACCCAGCGGTTCAGGGACAACCTATCTATCCTTAGCATTACTCTCTTTATGCTCCTTAATATCCGGTTCCTTCATTCCGTACACGGTCTTCAATGCTCATTCATATGTGCATCCTCCTAGTCGCCCACGTTTTTGGGCCCCAGCTCAAGGAAACCTTCGCCCGCAATGACCCCCCTATCAGGTCCCTTACAACCTTCCTCTTATGCAAAAATATACTCAAGAGCAAGCACAAAAAAGGAAATTCACTCCATTGGGAGAATCTTACTGCAGCTTGTTTCAAAAGTTGAGGAAGATAGGAGTGATTGAGTGTATCTCACCATATCGTCTGAATCCAAATGCTCCAGGTTTCCAGGCCAATGAAAGATATGAGTACCATTCAGGGGCCCCAGGACACAACATTGATAATTGTTAGACCTTGAAGGGGGAGATAGAGAAACTAATCGATTATGGAGTTGTCCTTGTGGCAGATGATCAAAACACTCCCAATGTGACCAATTACCCATTTCCAGCTCAAAACAACTTAGTGGGTATGGTTTGTGATGATCAAGAGTACAAAATCCTCGGCAAAATGGGGAAGTTGTTTAGGAAGATCGGAGAGGAAGAGAAGTTGATAAAGAGTTTAGAACTAGCTGTATCTCTGAGTGTGGAAAGTGTAAATCTTGACACCAAAGTCTTGTGCGTCCCGGGGGTTTCTAAGGCGATTGAATTTCAAGCGGTTATGCCAAAGTTGTATGTGTCAAAAGGGTTTTCATTAACATAACGTTACCAAAGTTGATTGACCAAGTAGAAAGATCCTATCTTGTTTAAGCTCGTCCAACAACTTCCGGTAACTGATTCAAACACTGTCCCTTGGAACTATAACAAAATCGTGGTGGTTTATCGAGGAAAGAAGATTGTCAAAGAAGTTGATGAAGTAGGAGGTTTGACGCATTCCAGAAGATGTTTTTCTCCATAAGAATTGAGGAAAGGGAAGATAACTCAAAATATCCAAGTACCACTAAAGAAAGCAGCTACTGAGGAAGAAGATGAAGAATTTCTAAAAAAGCTTAAGGTTCCAGATTACTCTATTTTGGAACAATTGAAGAAGACCCATGTACAGATTTCACTGTTGTCTCTATTTTTGCACAATCGTTGTGTGTTGAATAAGGTTTTGAATGAAGCACATGTGCCAAAAGAGACCACAATAAATCAATTGGAGAAAATGGCTAACCGCATCTTTGAGTCAAACACCATCACATTCACTAATGATGAGTTGCCCAAGGAGGGAGCTGGACACAACAAAGCTTTGCTTCTTACAGTGAAATGTGAAGGTTACTATGTAAAGAGGGTCATGATAGATGGAGGAACAGGGGTAGACATATGCCCTCTTTCTACACAGTAAAGCTTGAAAGTTAACCTTGACAGAATTCGCCCCTGTAATGTATTTGTTCGAGCTTATGAAGGCTCAAGGAGGGATACCATTGGTGAAATAAAGTTTAACATGACAATTGGGCCAGTGGACTTTATGATTGTGTTCCAAGTAATGGATATGGAAACATCTTATAATTTTCTACTAGGAAGGCCATAGATCCACATGGCTCGGGCCATCCCATCAACTCTACATCAAGTTGTCAAGTTTCAATACAACCATCAGGAAATCATTGTTCATGGGGAAGATGATTCACCTATTTACAAAGATCCATCCATCCCATACGTAGAAGGCAAAATAAGGATGTGATTCCGTTGTCGACCAGTCTTTTGAGGTCGTATCAGTCAATCACTTTAAAAAAGGAGAACCTATCATCCAATCATGTCTCTCTTCTTCCGCTTCAATGGTAGCAACAACAATTCTCAAATATGGTTATCAACCCGGTAAAGATTTGGGAGTATGTTCGCATGGAATCGTGGATCCCGTTACTTTCTTAGGAAACCAAGGCACCTCTGGCCTCGTATACAAAAAAAGCAAGAGAAATAGAGATAAGTCTAAAAACCACAAAAGGATTGACTGTGCGTTTCCGCAACAGATTCCCCATATTTCTCATTCTTTTATCAAACCTCAAGGTTCTGAAATGAAAGATTCATTCACTCTTGAAGACATCGAAGAAGATATTGAGGATCTCAATCAGTTGTTTTGTAAAATAAATATGGTCCAACTTGGTGAAGGTACAATTGGTGCCGATGTACAGCTCGTGGGCTCAGGTGTTGAGCTAAGCAATTGGGAAGCCAATCCTTACCCCATAAGGAAGGAGTCGTGGTAGTTTGTTTTGCTACTCTTTTGTATTTTGTTATTGTCAGGATTGTGATCTGAATAGTTCAAAGTATTTTGTTATTGTCAACCCTTTAGTCCCTTTTTTGATTTCAATGAAATGAATTTCCAATTTCATAGTAAATTTTGTCTTTTTATCTCCCTTAATTCTTATTCTCTATTTTTCAGTTCTGTAAATGCTGACTTTGATAGCATGACATGCATGAGGAATTCACTTCCAGATTTCAAAGAGTTGTTTATTCTTGAATCACAAGTCAAGAGGTTGAATATGATGAAGAAGAGGCGTTTAGGGAAATTAATGGGGAACTTAAATAGTTTGAGCACAAACCTAAGCCTAATCTTAGTGAAACTGAGACAATCAATTTGGGAAGTACTGAGGATGTTAAGAAAATAAAAATAAGTTTGCATATCAATCAGGAAATTAGAGAGGCCATAATACAACCTTTTTTGGAATACAAAGATGTGTTTGCTTGGTCTTATGATGACATGCCAGGTTTGAGTGTTGATTTAGTGGTTCACAAGTTTCCCACTCATCCTGATTTTCCACCCATCCAACATAAAAGAAGGAAATTCAAACCGGACGTGAGTAAAAACTCAAGGAAGAAATCATGAAACAACTGAACGCAAATGTGATCCAAGCTATTAGTTACACTACTTGGTTGGGAAATGTTGTTCCTATGCCAAAAAAAGAATGGAAGACAAGAGTTTGCGTTGATTATTGGTATTTGAATAAGGCTAGTCCAAAGGACAACTTTCCCTTGCATAATATCCACATTCTAGTTGATAATTGTGTAAAATACGAGATTCAATATTTTGTGACTGCTATGCGGGGTATCATCAAATTTTGATGGATGAAGAGGACGCTGAGAAAACTGCTTTCACCACTCCATGGAGGACTTATTGCTATAGGGTCATGCCAATTAGTCTTAAAAATGCTGGGGCAACTTACATGAGAACTATGACCACCATGTTTCATGATATGATGCATAAAGAAATTGAAGTATGCGTCGACAGCGTAATCATCAAGTCTAAAACACAAGCTGATCATGTGCAAGATCTGAGAAAATTCTTGGTAAGAGGTCAAAGATATGATCTCAAGCTTAATATAGCAAAATGTGCATTTGGAGTTCCATCTGAAAAACTTTTGGGTTTTGTTGTCAGTAGAATGGGAATTGAATTGGATCCTTTCAAAATAAAAGCTATTCAGGATTTGCCACCCCCGAAAAATAAAACCGAAGTCATAAGTCTACTTCGAAGGTTGAACTACATCAGCAGGTTTATTGCACAACTCACAACCACTTGTGACCCAATTTTCAAACTTTTGAAGAAGGATGCTGCTGTCAAATGGATAGAAGATTGTCAACGAGGTTTTGAAACAATCAAGGATTATTTGTCCAACCCTCTCGTGTTGGTCCCGCTAGAACCTGATAGGCCTCTCTTTCTATATGTTTCAGTGACAGACAATTCCTTTGGGTGTGTTCTTGGTCAATACGATTCCATAGGCAGGAAGGAGCAAACTATATACTGCTTGAGCAAGAAATTCACTAGTTATGAGGTCAAGTACACCCCTTTGGGTAGGACGTGTTTCACCCTGACTTGGGTAGCTCAAAAGTTAAGGCATTACCTCTTTATCGTACACAACTTACCTCATATCAAGGATGGATCCTTTGAAGTATATATTTCAGAAGCCAATACCAACTTTCAAACTCACAAAATGGCAAATTTTGCTCACTAATTCGACATTATATATGTCACTCACAGTGCAATGAAAGCCCAAGCTTTGGCAGACCACTTGGCAGAGAACCCAGTCGATGGTGATTACGAACCATTGGATACATATTTTCCAGATGAATAGATTAACTCAATTGAAGAAGTAGGTTCATATGAAAATTAGGCCTGACAATTGTACTTTGATGGAGCAACCAACGCAAAAGGCACAGGGATTGGGGAATTTTAAATATCGCCCACAAGGCACCATTACCATGCAATAGCTCGACTTCATTTATTTTGTACAAATAATACGACTGAGTATGAACATTTCCTCATGAGTCTAAATATGGCAATAGATCTGGGTGTGCAATAATTGATTGTGTTGGGAGATTCTGAATTGTATATTCGACCAGCTCAAGGCGAATGGAAAACTCAAGACCTCAAACTTCTTCCATGCATACAATGTGTGGAAGATCTTAGCAAAAGGTTTAGTTCCATCGAGTTTAGATACATCCGCAGGTTTCATAATAAATTGGTCAATGCCTTGGCTACGTTGGCCTCAATGATTCCATATCTTGGAAACAGTTACATCACCCCATTGGATATTCAAGTTCGGGACCAACATGGCTATTGTAATGTAGTGGAAGCAGAACCAGATGGTGAGTTATGGTACTCAGACATTAAGAATTTTTTGAAGACAGGGACATGCCCTGAACATACCATTGGAAGCCAAAAAAGAACTATTAGATGTCTGGTTAATGGTTTCCTTTTGAGCAGAGATGTTTTGTATAAATGAACTACGGATATAAACTTCTTAAGATGTGTGGATGCTGAATAAGATGAGAAGATCATGAATGAAGTGTACACTGGGGTATGTGGACCACACATGAACAGATTTGTCCTTGCAAAAAAGATACTCCGGGCGGGGTATTCTTGGCTTACCATGGAAAGGGATTGATTTCGCTTTGTGAAAAAATCTCACCAATGTCAAATTCATGGTGATCTCATTCATTCACCTCATTCAGAGTTGCACCCCATGACTTCTCCTTGGCCCTTTGTTGCATGGGGAATGGATGTCATCGGATCAATTGAGCCAAAAGGCTCTAATAGACGTCAATTGATTTTGGTCGCAATTGATTACTTCACCAAATGGGTGGAGGCGATCACTTTAAAAGCAGTCACAAACAAAATGGTCGTGGATTTTGTCCATTCAAACATCATTTGTCGATTTCGTATCCCAAGAGCTATTATCACATATAATGCTCAAACCTCAATAGAAATATGATGAAGAAGGTATACGAGCAATTTAAAATTGTGCACCACAATTCTAATCCATACCAACCAAAAGCCAACGGAGCTGTGGAGGCAGCCAACTAGAATATCAAAAAGATTCTCAGAAGGATTGTTTAAGGCACTAGACAATGGCATGAGAAGCTGCCTTTTGCACTTTTAAGATATCGCACAACAGTGCGCACCTCGATTGGTGCGAATCCTTATTTATTGGTGAATGAAAATGAGGCTGTGACTCCATCGAAATTTGAAATTCCATCTCTTCGATTTATTGTTGAAGCTAAAATTGAAGATACTGGATGGGTCAAAACCCGACTAGAGCAACTTGCATTAATAGATGAGAAACGATTGACGACTATCTATTTTGGTCAGCTTTATCAGCAAGGATGGCTCGTGCATACAACAAAAAGGTGCACCTAAGACACTTTGAAGTAGGTCAACTGGTCTTAAAGCACATTCTCCCTCACCAAGCAGAAGCCAAGGGAAAGTTTGCCCCAAATTGACAAGGTTCATATCTTATCAAGGAAGTATTGTCCAAAGGAGCCTTGCACCTTATTGATGTGGACGGAAAAATCATAGGCATAATTGTTAATGTAGATTCAGTCAAAAGATACTACATCTAACGCATTCTAAGGTACTACAACAAGTTTGGGGTTGAAATAACAAAGGCACCTCTTCGGAAAAAAATCTTCTCATTGAAATTTCTAAACTACGTTTGACCTGATTCCAAAAGGATATGTAGGCAACCCCTTCGGGGTTTGGTCATATAAAAAATAATCAAAATAAATAATCAGATTTCCAGTATCTATAGAAAACTGGGGCATTTTTTCATTTTTAATGTCAGATTGTAATTCTGTTTATTCTAGCAGCCCACATTTTGATCAATTCTAAGAATGATTCTGATCATAAAAAAAAAGAGTCTTATCGGTGAAAACCTTCATAGGCACCATAAGATGACAAAGAAAAAGATCTTATAGGTGAAAATCCTAGAGACACCTTAATATAAAGGGAGAAACCATCATTGAAATTTTTTTGCAAAGATAATCATTTCTCGACACCTCTGCATGAAGGGAACATAGATCAATTGATTATGACTCAAATTTTGAGAACTAAAGAACTCAAACGGATCAGGGGTCAAATACAAGTGCATGTCATGGTTCAGTCAAAGTCGACATATACCTCCAGATTAGTTCCCTTTCTCATTTTCCTTTAAAAAGGAATGTCCTTCCTTAAGTTTATAGTCCTCTTGATTCAATCTTTCATACTCTTAAGTTTGATATTTTCTAGTCTTTTCAATATAATCTCTTGACAAAATAAAGTAAAGATTGCAAAGCTTACTACGGGTTCCCAAAAGTAAAGCTGAGTATTGGAGTTGACATGCCATTGAGCAAGGACTAAAAACACCTCAGGTCTTTACATAAAATTCGTGAAGAAACATGATGTAGTCTCTTAATTTATCATATTTTGGGACGTCAGTCGCACAATGATATTTGGTAGTACCAAAAAGACCAAGGCCTCTGATTTGGAGTAGAGTTGGAGAAATTGGTCGGGAGTATGGTCAAATCGTTGGAGCATCAAGGTCACAAACCAATCACCACTTTAAACTAAACAATTTTCTTTTTCATTTGCTCCAACATAGGAAGAAAAGAAAATGGAAGATTTCAAGATAAAAAGATAACATTACAAAAATTTATTGTTCTTCAAAATTTTCACATGTTTGGGGTTTCATCTCATGCTACTCACATTCTTGTCTCAATGCAAGAGCTTCGAGCAATACGCTCCAGTCTGAATTCTGTGCAATGTGCTAACATGTTATGATTTTTCTCTAATTGTTGTTATATTGTAATGAAGGACTAAGAAGTATCCTTATAGAATGATGTTGTATCTTGTGTGGGTAGACTTAGGTTCCCCTAGATGGTACTTGAATGATATAAGAAAAATGATAATGATGATGATGTGCCTTGATTGGTAGATTTAGGTCCCTCTTCTTGATACATGAAAGTTAGTTTAATATGTGATCTCTTGACTTGGTAGGCTTAGGCACCCTTGTTAAGTATGAATAAAAGTCTAGGATCGGTAATCCTAAAGTTGGTGCCCTTTCTTGAATGATTAAATGAGGTATTCTAGAGTATGTCTTGAATGATTCCCCTTCTTGATGAGTTTAGGACCCTAAGAGAGTGTGGAACCTTGAATAAGAAAAGAAGGTTAAGAATGTAAAACCTTAAATATGAAAAGAAGGTTGAGAATTTGAAACCTTGAATATGAAAAAAAGGTTAATAAGGTATGGGAGTTCTTTATGTGGAAAGCTTTTGGGTTTTGTTGTCAGTAGAATGGGAATTGAATTGGATCCTTTCAAAATAAAAGCAATTCAGGATTTGCCACCCCCGAAAATAAAAATATAAAATCGGTCATTTTTACAAAAGGATTAATCTAGTCATTTTTTCAATAAATAAATCAAATTAAATAAATGAATAAATAAAATAAAAAATAAAAAATTAATATAAATCTGGATATTTCAAAAAAATGTGAATTTGGTTATTTTTGCAAAAAATATAAATCTGGTTATGTCTGCAAAAAATATAAATCTAGTTATTTCTGCAAAAAAAATATAAATCTGGTTATTTCTGAAAAAAAAATGTAAATATGGTTATTTAAAAAAATAAATAAAGAAAAAATATGTAAATATTTTTTTTCAAAGATAAAAAAAAATTAAAAAAAATCTCTTAAATAACTATAAGAAATGACTATTAAAATAAAAACACAAATTTGGTTAATTTGACTTAATAGTCTAAGAATTAGATAAAATTTGCAATCTTCTTTCAAACAAGTCAATGTGGTCACTTTATATAAAATAAAATTTTACTAAATTTGTTATTTCTGAAATTTTGTCAATAAAAAAAATAAATTAAAACTTGTATCTCACTAGTTTTAAAAGTGTGTTTAATTATTATTTTGTAAGAGAATTTTTTTTGTTATTGTTTAGTAGTAAAACTTGATTGTTTATTTGTTTTCTTTTGGGTAAAAAAAATATAAACACTAAAAATTAAAAAACATACTAATCATCTTCTTGTTTTTATGTTGCAACATATTCATAATTCATTTTTATCATTATTTTGTGTTTTAAAAAAACAAATAAATAAATTTTTTGACTAATGAATTATTTTTTTTAAATTTTATTATTTATTTATTTATTTTAAAAATAATTAAAAACCATTATGTGTTCGGTTACGATCCTTGATGTATAGTTTTTTCTAAAGAAATATCTTGTGTGCGGTTGCGCTCCTAGGTCAATCATTTTTTTTCAAAAAAAAAATATAGTAAATAATGCAGTGTTTTTTTTAAAAAAAAAAATTTGCAGCCAAAAATAAGTTAATAAAGCAACCGTGCTAGAACCACGAGACTTGGGGGGTGCCTCGCACCTTCCCTCCGGTCAATATAATTCCTTACCCAATCTCTGTTTTTGTAGACCAAAAATAAAAGAGTTTTTTTTCTTCTCGAGATTAAATTAGAATTATTAGGTGACTTGGAACACCTAAAATACTCAATTCCAAGTGGTGACTCTAAAAGTTAAAAGAATAATAATATTTTTTTAAAAACCAGTCATATCCTCAACAATTGAAAAAATAATTAAATGGAAGAGGTGTGACAATATCCAAAATAGAAGCTAAGTCCAAAAATTTCTCAAGTTAGAGCTCGTTTGATTTGACTTAAAAAAATTAGTCTTTGAATTAAAATTAAAAAGTAAAACTGTAATAATGTTCAAGTAAAAAACTAAAGGGAAAAAGGACAAATACACCTCGAACTATCGAAAATGATATGCAAATGCCCCCGTCATACTTTTGGAACATTGGTGCCCATGCCGTCCAAAACTAGAGCATATATAAACTTTATACTAACGGACATACACATGTCAAAATCTTATCAACCAACCTGACATTTATTGAATATCAAATAGACGGATAAAATTGTGTCAGACATCCCTATTTAGTCTTGCTTTAGAGTAAAGGTCATATATGCTCTAGTTTTTGAACGGTAGGGGCGCCAATGTCCGAAAAGTATGACAGAGGATATCTGCATATTATTAACGATAGTTCGAGGGTATATTTGTTCTTTTTCCCAAAAATAAAAAGTAAGGAGAGACATATTTTTGATTCTCGACTTTTTATACTTATTTTAAATCATTCTTCATCTTGTCTAACACTTCATAACTTCTTTTAAGTTATTTATGACTTATTTTAAGTTATTCCTTTTATATTTATCAAACACTTCAGAAGTCAAAAACTAACTTAAACATAGATTTGACCAACTTTTAAGTCAATCCAAACACTGATACACTCATACTAAGTCAAAAAGAAGTGCATTGTTGCAAAGGATCATATATTTTATAGTCTTCTAGTGTAATTACTGTAAACTAGGAAGTTCAATTGAATCGTAACTTATTGATTTTCTAAATATGTGTTTAATAAGCTAACTTCAATGGGTAATTTGAAATGGATTCGACGATTTAATCAATTGCTGAAGTTTGGGAATTAGGATTAGTTCCTATTGTTGCAAGAATAGTAATCCGAATTCTGTTGAAACTTGTTGATTTAGTAAAGTTTGGGACAAATTTTGTAGAGGTGTAAGTCGTGATATTTTACCTTTGTGATCTTGGTGATTTCCATATAAAATACTAAATTATTATTTTTACTTGCCTCAATTCTCATTAAGTAATCATGGTGAATTAAATACCTCAGTCTCAATTTACGAGATATTTTTCATTTTTTGAGAGTCAAATATTTAAGTTTGACAGAAAAATTTACACATATAATGCGCTAAATATGGAAGTCATGCAAAAATAATGCAAAAAGGAACATTTAGTATAGAAATATACTTTCATGACATTTTGATAAAAATCTTCATCATAAGAGTTTAAGAGATATAATATAAGTCAATAATCACATATAAGAAAATACCCAGATAATCCACAAGATATGACCATGATCAGTTAGAATCCATTTAAGCATTTAGATCCCCTACTAAAAGTTATCCTAAGCCCCACCTAAGTAAGATATGAAGCGGCCGCCCATACAACCCCATTTACACACACCTAGGTGATTCCTTTCCATCAAATAAATCTTAGTTCCATATTCATCAAGCCTTCCTTTACATCATTTATACCCTCTACCTAAGGTTACTTTAAGACTCAATAAGGTACGACATAAAGAGACCGCCCATACACCCTCTTCAAACACATCTAAGTGATCCTTAAAGCTACCCTAGATAAGAGCCTTTCTATTCTACATGCTTTTACTAAGTCGACATTATTCATTAAAGCCATTTAAGAGACAAGTAATCAATTAGGGGACTTCACATAATGGTCTTGGAGGACCTAGGCAACTCACTCTAGGATCTTTAAAGCCTACTCGTGCAATGTGTAGATAGCGTCCCATGCCACTACCCACACGTTATAGATTCTATCAAATAGCTAGAGTGTACATTCCATATGATGAGAATAGACACTAACCGATATAGGCCATACTAGCTACGTATGGAATCCTGAGTCTACCCTACTCCGTGGAGGGTGTTCTACTTTCCAAGGGTAGAACTAGGACACTTCCCATGTTGGCACATGGTTTAGGGATATCAATGGCTTCTTTGTACTCTAGTCTTATACTCAAGTAGAACTACTACCACAAGCATATCCACTCGGTATTTTGCCTTTGTTATCATAGAGTAATTCATGCCCTAGGTATATTAGAGAAGGTACCATCACTAAGACCTACCAACTCATAATACTTTTTCTTGCAAGGATGGGTCCACTAGAATAACCAACCAAAGGTCTATTAGGATAGCTCTTATGACTTTCTTAAAGATGGTCGCATGCCATTTCGGGCAACCTATATCTAAGTCCATCATTCCACTTAAGAAGGAGGCATAATATAGGTACGTTCCTTCAAGGCTTCTTATTAACTTTCTTTTCATATTCAAGGTTTCAAATTCTCAACCTTCTTTTCAAATTTAAGGTTTTACATTCTTAACCTTCTTTATTCAAGGTTCCACACTCTCTTAGGGTTCTAAACTCATCAAGAAGGGGAATCATTAAAGACATACTCTAAAATACCTCATTTAATCATTCAAGAAAGGGCACCAACTTTAGGATTACCGATCCTATACTTTCATTCATTCTTACATTCATTCATACTTAACAAGGGTGCCTAAGCCTACCAAGTCAAGAGATCACATATTAAACTAACTTTCATGTATAAAGAAGAGGGACCTAAATCTACTAATCAAGGCACATCATCATCATTATCATTTATCTTATATCATTCAAGTACCATCTAGGGGCAACTAAGTATACCCACACAAGATACAACATCATTCTATAAGGACATTTCTTAGTCCTTCATTACAATATAACATCAATTAGAGAAAAATCATATCATGTTAGCACTCAATCAAGATCATATAGACATCAAATGAGCACCTTCACTCAATACATTCACATTATATAAGATCACACATATATCACATCATCCTTCACTTTATATATTAATTTAACCCAAAACACCTTGCATATAGTCACATTACTTCATAACCAACTTCACATTATACATTCACATGAACCCTAATATGATACTACTACAATTCACATAATAATGCCGACAAGGCCATGATCATCATCTGTAGTTCACATAATAATGCCGATAAGGCCATGATCATCATCATATACAACACATAAGAACCTCCACCATTAGTGGACCATACAATTCAATAACAATTCTATATCAATTCTACATTTACTAAGGGCATTAGGTCAACTTACCTTCTTCCAATAGCCAAGATCACCATTAATTAACATCTCCAACAATTTACATTATAATAGCATAATTGACCATAGAAATCAACATTACAACATAATCCAAACTCAATTCTATCATCATTAGATCATAAGCAATTAACCCCTTCGTAAGAAAAATTTAGAGATTTTGAGAAGATCAAGGGAGATTTTAATTGTAAAGCATCAATTTAACATCAATAATTTATTATCTAATTATTTGAAAATGTTTCATGCAAGAACCCATGACAAAGTGAAAATTGGATTTTTCATAAACTTTGAGATCTTTTGGATATCACTTTGAAATTGGATTTAAGGGGATATAAAGCCTTAGATAAAGAACTCCCATACCTTATTATAAGAAATCCAAAGAGAATTGAAGAATAAAGCCATTAGAATCCACCATCCTAGCTCCATCTTGACCTTGAGCTTCCATGGGTTTTTTTTGGAGAGAACTTTGGGAGGGAAGTGTTTTTATTTAGGTGTTAGGGTATAAGAGAGGATTAAATTACTTAAATACTCTTAAAATACATAAATTCACCTAAATAAAATGTCCATACACTTTAATAGACTTGGGGTGAATTTACCATTTCCCCCATAGTTTGGCCGAGTTGCAACAAAAATTTGCAGGCCCAAATTTACTGGTCATCATTTGATCGACGCCCCTTCGGTGGTGTTCCGTCGTTTGGGATAGAGACTAAAAAATGTGAAGGCCTTTCAGGTCTTATCGACGCCCAAGGTTGACAGGCTGTCAATTGAACCACTAGCCGTCCCTTGTGGTCGTCGTTTGAGACTGCCTGGCAGCATCTTGGCTAAGAGCTTGGGTCATCCTCTAGGGCCCCTCGTGGGTCCTTGGTGGAGTCCTACACGGAATTTGAACCCCTAAACATGTTCATCTAGTTCTTGGTATCCTCTACAATTATTTTAGACACCAAACAACTCATGAAACATGCAAGGCACACTCTAAAACACAAAAGCACATAGATGACTAGTCATCGAATGTCTTGGTTATTCCTTGATGTTTGACTTCAAACTCACCCAAACTGACCTAAAAACTCATTTATGCATTATATTAACTGGTTAACAGCACTTAAAACACAAGTGAAGCTCTAGTTCAATCTAATTCATTTTGATGGTCGTTACAAACCATTACATACTCTTAAAAATAAGTGGTTTGATAACAAATATACCCTCTTATCTAGATTTTTGTATATACTATTTTGATAGAGTTTTAGTTAAAACCTAATTTAACTACTAATCCATAAGATAGAACCATCTCAAAAATTTGCTTTATTATGATCTAAAATCTCGTCGAATCGAACCTAATAATAATATAAATAATTGATAATTCTTAATGGATTAACGATTAAATCAATAAAGAAAATAAGTAGATATTATAACCCATAAAATGCATTCTCCATTCTTAAGAAAGAACTCTATTCTCCACAAAATGCAGCAACAATCATACTAAATTTTCTCATTTTTAGCCTCAAAAAGTTATCCAAAAAACAACCAACATTTGACCTTTAAGTTATGGCATTTTCCAGCATTAAGTAGCATATTTTTGCTAAGAAATGCAACCAAATAAACATCCTTTCAACTGATGCAGAGAAACATTCTTTCAATTGATGCAGAGAAACGGCACCAATAGGATGTAATTCTGTTCGGAGAATCCTCTAATTCTAAAAGGGTAATTTTTTCATTTAATAAGTTTAATCCATCAAAAATTGTGATGGGATTATTATAACACCCTTTTGGAGGAATAACTTATCCCGATACTATCTAATAACCGCGGGGAAAGTTATTCCAAACTTTCCAACCAAACACTAAATTAAGTTCTACTAAATCTTTATCTCGGTTTATTTGTGTTTATCCTTCACACCAAATGACCCTTAAGAGTGGTAAAGGGGTCATCTAAACATTTTGAATGAGATATTTTTTGTCTTCTTTTCATTTCAGACTTAAACTTTGTTTTTTTTTCTTTGTTTTTGACTAATATCATTCAAGTCAACTATTTGTTATTTCGGAAACTTATATAAAATATTGAGATAAGGCACAAGTACCCCCTCAACCTATGCACGAAATCGCAGAGACAGACTTATACTTTACTAAGATCCTAAGATCCTACCCCTGGACCTATTTTACTAATAATTTTCTGCTCCTTTTCGATCTACGTGACACTATCTTGTGGGTCCAATGATGATTGACTTTTTTTTCAAACTAGTGCCACGTAGGATGAAAAGGGGTAGAAAATTACTTATAAAATAAGTTCAGGGGGTAATAGGACCTTAGTATATTATAAGTGTGTCCTTGGGATTTTGGGAATAGGTTGAGGGGGTATTTGGGCATTTTCCCTAAAATATTTAAAAAGTATTTATCATTTATAGCAATAACATATTTTTTATTTAAACATTTAAATTATAATTTAATATATGGAGAACAATTTATAAAATACATATAATATAAGTTTTATTTATGAAGAATATATTTATCATGCATTTAAATGCACTTATAACATATTGTGTCAAATACTTACCAAATCAACATGAGTAAATTTTACATATAATAAATATAAAAGTCATAATTGTATGCTATTGCTTATATAATTACACTTCATAACTAATTTTAGTATTTATTGTCTTTCTGTATATATCGTATACCTTTTATTTAATATACATTTTCATTGTTTGAAATTTTTAAATAAATAGCCGTTAATTTCAGTTAGAAAAAAAAGGAAAAAATTGTTGAAGTCACGCACATCATGTGTCAATCGAATTTCATTCCTTCTACGTCTTCTTCAACAGTAAGAACTCCATTGTAACTGAGTTCAGAATATCGATCAAGTTGTTGACGGTAGTATAAAAACAATCGAGATCATATTGATTTTAGATATAACAACAGGAGGTAATTTCATGACGAAAACATACTCTAATTTTATTTTTTTCTGATAAAAAATGGTGTTCAACGTGTATTAAAAATCAAATTTACTTTTTGAATTTCATCAATTTATGTTGAATATACATTCAGAGGTTTATTTTGTTCGTAATAGAGTTTAACACTTATGATTCGTATATTTAATTTGAAATCTAATAAAATTTGTCTTTGAAAATTTTCTAGATGAAATTGTTGATTATTTTGAATTTGTGATCGGAGATCCGTTCATTTCACGGTAATATTTGTGTTCGGATTCGTATGTTTGATGTCAAAACTATGCATAAAGATGAAATTGTATTGTGATTTGCTTACAATTTATACATATAGGTGTTTAGATATAATACAATAAGATATGTATAATTCGTATGTAAAACTATTATCTAATTTTTTTATACAGTGCAACTTCATCCTAATTTTGTAAATACGGTTCTTATACAAATGTAAAAATCTATATTGCATGAAATTGTAAATATGAGTATAAAACGTAAGTTGTGTATGTAATCGTTTATATAAGTGTATATTCAGAATGTGTATATTAATGAAAAACTAAAGTATGTACATCATATACATATACATATTGGTGTTGTTGTGACATGTATATGTATATGAAATTGTTGACTGTTTGTTGACACCCAATATTGACCGACCTTTAACCATTTTTAGTGATGCTATTGGATTAAATAAATATTTTTTTAAGTTTAGAATTTTAGACGATTTTGTATAAAATAATATATTTTAGTATGCTTACTTTTTATAAAATTATTGTAAATATTATTAAAATATTTTAAAAGTTATTAGAAAAACTCAAAATAATTAGTTTATTTGAATGTTTTAAAATTGAAGTTATTTTAATTATATAAAATATATTATAATATTGATAGGATTTTAATTGAATAACATTTCTTTAAATTTCTTCCAAATTATTTTTAAGATAGCTTATTTTATTTCATTTTTTTTCAATTTTAACCACTACAATTTCAATTATAGTCACCCTTTCAATTCAATTCTAACCAATTTTATTTCAATTTTGGCCATTCCAAATCTTATCCAATCTGATTTTAAGATTTCATATTTTAGACTCATCCATCCGTTTAAATAATCAAATCCAAGATCAAATCGTAACCCTACATCTCAATAGATTCAAGGGTCTAGATTTACCAAACTATTCTTGCCTTTTAATATCAAAAAGACCAAAACCCTTATTTTTTATACCTTCTATCTCCTTCCTCTCCAACCGACTCTCCTCTCTCTCCATGCTACCACCCTCCCTCCCTCTCTCTGTGCTCGGTGAAGACGTCACTGCCAAGAGGCGCTCTCCTCGATTTCTCTCCTCACTTCGCGAAAAACAGGTGCTCGGTCCAGCAGCTCCAGCAGCAAAAACTGCAGCAGCGCACGACGATAACACACAGCTCCAGCCGGGGAGTTTCAGGAAGCAAGCTCCAACTAGCAGCCACGAGAATAAGGTAACCGAACAACAACGACGAGAACTTCGAACCCGAACCAATTTCGATAAGTTTTCCAAAGATTTTATTGGATCCGTCTAGGTGTGTGTTTCTAATGCCCATTTCGTGTTTTGCATAAGATAAAATTTTGCAAATCTCTAAATAATCTAGCTTTGAGAAACTCTGTTATTATGTGCGCTAAATGGATTACTGCGCTTTGGCTATTCGTATGTTGACTGATCATTGCTCTTCATTCACTTTTGGTCGTGGACCGTTAAATCCCTCCCCGCTAATAAATTCTACTTCTTATTTAAACGATAAATTAATTGGTTAAGTGATATTCTTGATTTCAGAAATTGGCTGAAATAACTAGCTGATTAGTAGAAAGTGGCTTCATTACAGTTAATTTGATCCATTATTGGACTCGTTTAATTGGTTGTTATATTATTTTTAGTAGTATGATTGGATTTTGATTCTTCTAGCTTATGGTAAGGTCGATACTTCAGTTCTTGGGGTAAAATGCCAATGCGAGTAATTGGTTGTGTTATTATTAATCAAGGTGGACCATTTACTGGTTTTAATCCGTGAATCGATTACTTCCTTTTCATAGAATGTGCTATACTAATGCTAATTGCTTAATAATTAGTACATAGACTGTGTTTGGCACTTGACTTGGTTAATAATTATTTGTTTCCTTAAATAATTGTCGCTCTTGCTTTATTTTTTAATACTTTAATATAAGTTGTATGTGAGTCTTATTATTTCTTGTTTATTTTTGAAAAAATCTTTATTAGTTTGGTAAATATCTCTATTTGTAAAAGGAAAATAACAAATCTGATTTTGACTCCTGTGAAATAGGTAAAAGATATTAATTAATTACTTTTTCCTTATTTTAAATTTGACAAATTTCTTACTTTGTTATATTTGGTAATTTTTTTTAACATAATTCTAATTTTGAATTTTATTCATTTAAGAAAAAATAATATTTAAGGAATCCCTTTCAGTTTCTTTCCTTATTTTCTCAGCTTTTAGAAACTATATAAAGAGACTCCTCTTTTCATTATTCTCATCGGTGCTACACTCATAAAATACTCTGACTTGAACACTAAAAATATAATAATCTCTCATCTCAAAAAAAAGAAGATGAATTTGGGGAAACTTTGAGCATTCTTTCTTGCTGCGTAATGGTTGTGGATTGACAACC
Source organism: Solanum arcanum (assembly GCA_027789145.1). Lineage (NCBI taxonomy): Eukaryota > Viridiplantae > Streptophyta > Magnoliopsida > Solanales > Solanaceae > Solanum > Solanum arcanum. Next base: position 22,854,214 of record CM050943.1, read on the forward strand.
TTACTAAATACTTCATTGCTAATAATCTTTTGTGTTTTACTGGTTAGCGTCATTATTTAGCATTTATATTAGTCTTGCATTCATATTTATGTGAGTTTATGGTGATATATGAAGCATCCGGGTTAGTATTCTTATCCTTTCTCTCAACGTGTGATCTTATATGTTGAAACTCGTGTGTTGGCCGTGAATAATATCTGTTTCTATCTATGTAGTTATGATCTCTTATTTTTAGTATTTTTGTTTAGTAGAATCTTGATCTTAGAGTTGAAGGTTTTGAAAGTCGCTTTGGAGAAGATATCGATGGATTTTAGCTTATTTATGTATCTCTTTCGATTTTATTTTTGTTTTGCAATACTTTGTATAAATCGCTAACTCTATATATATAAAATGAATTTGGGGTATCGTATAAGTGGGTGTGGTGCTATACGTGCTACTCTATACTTTATCACAACTTATTTATTTATTTAAAAACCATGCCTATAAGATTTAAATAATTAGGTTAGTAATCATGCCTATAGGTGCTATACTACATATAAACCTTTAAAACATAGATGTCATGCTCATAGGGCTTAACTAATAAAGTCAAGGTTAATCAATTATTCTTGCACGTTTCAATAACTTAAGCTTGTTAGTTCATTAATCAAATTCTTCTTAATCTTAAATTGCTAATAAAATTACCATGCCTATAATTATTGAGAAACCATGTTTTCATTAATTAACTTATCGCGAATATGTGTCTAATTTGACATAATCTCGAACTCATAAATCTTGTCTTCTATGTTATTTTTGAAAATCGATTAATAATAAACTAGTCATCATGATATGAGTTTTCTAAATAATATTAATTTTCAACATGCTGAATAATTTTATTTAGTAAATTTAAATTTGTTAAGAAGTTTTAAAATAATTAGATTCTAATAACTTTTGCATGTTAAAATCAGGTTTTAATAATTTAGTAGGTTAATTGGTCGCCTGTTGATAAATTCTTTGTATGTTAATAATTTTCAGCATGTTAATTGAGTAGAAATTCTTCATATAGGAATTTATTTATTGCACCAAAAATAAAATCAAGAGATTAAAACAAATCTAGCTTTTCTGGTAAGACTCTTTGGTAATTACTTGCAACATAATTTTTCTGCCTGTTAAATAAAATTATTCAACTATTTTTAGTATGTTACTGTAACGACCTGTTTAGTCGTTTTGAGCAGCAGATTTTATTTCTGAAAAACTGGCTGAAATGACGGACCCCACGACGGACCGTCACAGGCACGACAGACCGTCGAGGGTGTCTTGTTTCAATATACTTAGAAATTCTGAAATTGGGTACTGAAAATCGACTCTCTGAACTTCGTAACGGAGTGGCAGGACAGACCGTCACAGGTGTGACGGACCGTCACAGTGTCCTTGGTCACGACGACCTGTGTGACGGACCGTCGCACGCACGACGGCCCGTCACAGGTTGCGTAATCCCAGTTGGAGTCGGATTTCTGGTTAAGTTTTAAGGGACGTTCTGGACTATTCTTTCCTTAATTATAGATTTCGTGGGTTTATATTAATAACTCAAATTCTTGAGGGATAAAAGAGGTAACTTTGGGTTAATTAGTAGGGTATTATTGTCATCTTTACACTTAATTATACATTAATTAGGGTAAAAGAAAGAGGGTTTGAATAAGAAAAAGAAAAAAACAGAAAGAGAGGGAGAAACGAACGAGTAGAGAGAGAGAGAAACGAAGAGGATAGCAAGGATTTTGAGAAGATAGCTTGTTGATTTAATTCTTCGGTGGAGGTAGGTTATGGTTTCCTTTACGATATTCGTAGTGAACTCTTAATAGTGAATGATATGTGTTGATAGTATTGTAAACCCTGCTATGTGCTTAATTGTATGCTTGCATGTTTGTAAATATGAAATTGTGATAAACGAAGCATGACGAAGCTATTGAATCCTAATATTTTGAAAGAAAACCCTAGTTTACTTGTTAATGATGATGCCTTAGTGTAAAAGAAGGCTTGATGAATTAGGGGATCAGGTGCCACGTTCCGGTACTAGGATAGAATGAGGATCGGAGTGTCACGTTCCGACACCAGGATAGAATATGGATCGGGTGTCACGTTCCGACACCAGGATAGAATATGGATCGGGTGCCACGTTCCGGTACCAGGATAGAATGAGGATCGGAGTGTCACGTTCCGACACCAGGATAGAATATGGATCGGGTGTCACGTTCCGACACCAGGATAGAATATGGATCGGGTGCCACGTTCCGGTACCAGGATAGAATGAGGATCGAAGTGTCACGTTCCGACACCAGGATAGAATATGGATCGGGTGTCACGTTCCAACACCAGGATAGAATATGGATAGGGTGCCACGTTCCGGTACCAGGATAGAATAAGGATCGGAGTGTCACGTTCCGGCACCAGGATAGAATATGGATCGGAGTGTCACGTTCCGACACCAGGATAGTATATGGAGCGGAGTGTCACGTACCGACACAAGGGGAAGAAAGATAATGAACCTTGAAAGATAATGAATATACTCAATCTAATGAACCCAATTCCCAAATGAGTATGGTATTGAGGCTTGAGTCCTCATGTGTGAATTTAGTGGAAATTGTTAATGATATAGTATTTGTTGTGCTACATGTTAAGCATCATAGTTGATTTTATAATATTACTTGATATATATTATCTTCTATTTTGAGTTGGCCGATGATATCTACTCAGTACTTGTGGTTGTACTGACCCCCTACTTTTATGCTTTCTTCTTTGTTATTTGTGGAATGCAGCAAACGTTCCGTCAACTTCAACTCAGCAATAAATCAAGCCAGTCTTCGTCACACCGGATCTTCAGGGTGAGCTAACGCTTCTAGCTTGGACTGGATCTTCTTCTTCAAGTCTTGATGCCTTGAACTTCCGGCATGGACTAGCTTTTATGTATTTTTAGCTTCTTAGACATTCCTAGTTTAGTAATTTGAGATAGATGTTCTTGTGATGATGACTTCCAAATTTTGGGGATAATAATAATAGTTTTGAATTGTTTTTATTAATGAGTTAAGTCTTCCGCATTATTTTCTGTTGTTATATATTGAAATGTTAAGGTTTATATGGGTTGGTTCGCTCACATAAGAGGGTAAATGTGGGTGCCAGTCGCGGCCCCGTTTTGGGTCGTGACAAACTTGGTATCAGAGCATTAGGTTCGTTGGTCTCATCACACAAGAACAGGTCTAGTAGAGTCTTAAGGAACGGTAGGGGGACGCCTTTACTTTTCCTTGAGAGGCTATAAGACTTTAGGAAAATTTCACTCTTTCATTCTTTCTTTCGTGCTACTACTTGAGTCCAATTGGTATCTAGGCGATACGAATTGGTATCTGACCATCTTCACTCTATTTCGCAGATGGTTAGAACTAGAGCGTCGATCGCACCAAAGAAGAACAAGCGCAAGACAGAAGCGATTGAGCCAGCCACCGGGCCGTGGGCTCGAGGAAGAGCAGCGGCAAGAGGCCGTGGTAGAGGTCGTGGGAGGACGTCCTCTAGAGGAAGAGGACGAGCACCTAGCCCATCTGATGCTAGGGCAGTGACTCCTCCACCGACTGAGGAGGTAGTAAGAGAGGGGGAGGATGGGGTGAATGAGCAAGTACAGAATGAGGAATTGCCACCCCAACCTACCCCAGAGATGATCAATCAGGTTCTTGCTTATCTTAGTGGGTTATCTGATCAGGGTCAGGCACCTCCCGTGGTTTCTGCACCAATACCTCCGGTTTAAGAGGTACGACATACTGCTGCTGGGGCTCCTTGTATGGATGCCTCATTGGAAATAGGCACATTTCCTCGTCTGACTACTGGGCCTATAATGACAAATGATCAGCATGAACTTTTCCAAAGTTCTTGAAATTGAAACCTTCAGTCTTTAAGGGTGCAGAATCAGAGGATGCCTACGATTTTCTGGTTGATTGTCATGAGCTCCTACACAAGATGGGTATAGTGGAGCGGTTCGGTGTTGAGTTCGTGAGTTATCAGTTTCAAGGGAACGCCAAGATGTGGTGGCGGTCACATATAGAGTGTCAACCAACAGAGACACCCCCTATGACTTGGGAATCATTCTCTAGCTTGTTTATGGAGAATTATATCCCAAGGACTTTGAGAGATAGAAAAAGGGATGAGTTCTTGAGTCTTGAGCAAGGAAGGATGACGGTTAATGCATATGAGGCTAAATTTCGCGCATTATCTAGGTATGCCACCCAACTTTGTTTCAGTACACAAGAACGGATTCGCCGTTTTGTGAAGGGGTTGAGGTCAGAATTGCGGATTTCGGCCTTACAGGTAGCGGCAACGGCAAAATCCTTCGAAGAGGTGGTAGACTTTGTGATAGAGGTGAAAGGAGTGAAGCCAGACGACTTCACCACGACATCGACAGCAAAAAGGTTTCGAAAGGGAGGTGAGTTCAATGGTTCGTATACTAGAGGACAGAGTTCTGGAGGCTACTTAGTTCGACCAATTCAGTCTTCACTACAGACTGTAGTTGGGGGTCCACCTCAGACCGGTCAACACTTCTCTGAGAGGCCGATGCGTGAACCCAGAGAATGTTATGGATGTGGGGAGATTGGACACATTAAGAGGTATTGCCCAAACCAGAGTTACAGAACCCCACTAGCTAGAGGTAGGGGTGGTCATGGTAGAGGTCGTTATTCTGGAGGACGTGGTGGTCGAGGTAATGGTGGTCACCACAACGGCAGAGGTGATGGGCAAACTGGAGCCACTACTACGCAACATGGTAGGGGCAACGGACAGACGAATAATGGGGCCCATTGTTACGCTTTTCCTGGGAGATCTGAAGCGGAGGCATCAGATGCTGTCATCACAGGTAACCTTTTGATTTGTGATTGCATGGCTTCCGTATTGTTTGATCCTGGATCCACGTTTTCTTATGTATCTTCCTCATTTGCTAATGGTCTAAATTTACATTGTGAATTACTTGACACACCTATTCTTGTTTCTACTCCGGTGGGCGAGTCTGTGATAGTTAAAAAGGTGTATAGGTCTTGTTTGGTGAATTTTGTGGGGAGCAACACTTATGTAGATTTGGTTATTTTAGAAATGGGTGACTTTGATGTAATTCTGGGTATGACTTGGCTCTCTCCGAATTTTGCGATTTTGGATTGTAATGCTAAAATTGTGACGTTAGCCAAGCCTGGGGCAGATCCGTTAGTGTGGAAGGGCGACTACACTTCCAATCCGGTTCGTATCGTGTCCTTTCTTTGTGCTCGGAAGATGGTTAGTAAGGGTTGTTTAGCTTTCTTGGAACATCTTAGGGATGGGATGACACTACTCAAGTACCCTCAATTGAATCGGTTTCGGTAGCTCGAGAATTTTTGGATGTGTTCCCTGCAGATCTTCCTGGTATGCCACCGGATAGGGTTATTGACTTCTGTATTGATCTTGAAGCGGGTACTCGCCCCATTTCTATACCCCCTTATAGAATGACTCTCGCTGAATTAAGAGAATTAAAGGCTCAACTTAAAGAGTTGTTGAGCAAAGGCTTCATTAGACCAAGCGCATCCCCTTGGGGTGCTCCGGTTTTGTTTGTGAAGAAGAAGGATGGGAGTTTTCGGATGTGCATAAACTACCGGCAGTTGAACAAGGTAACGATTAAGAACAAGTATCCTCTTCCTCGCATTGATGACTTGTTCGATCAACTACAATGTGCTTGTGTCGTCTCGAAGATCGACTTGAGATCCGGTTATCATCAATTGAAAATACGGGCGACGGATGTGCCAAAGACTGCTTTTCGAACTAGGTATGGACATTACGAATTCGTGGTGATGTCTTTTGGTCTTACGAATGCCCTTGCTGCGTTCATGAGCTTGATGAACGGGATTTTTAAGCCATATTTGGACCTCTTCGTGATCGTATTTATTGATGATATATTGATATACTCAAAGAGCAAGAAGGAACATGAGGAGCATTTGAGAATGGTGTTAGAGTTGTTGAGGAAGAAAAAGCTTTATGCGAAATTCTCCAAGTGTGAGTTTTGGCTAGATGCAGTGTCCTTCTTGGGGCACGTAGTTTCTAAAGATGGAGTGATGGTAGATCCATCTAAGATTGAGACAGTGAAGAATTGGGTGAGACCCACTAATGTGTCAGAAATAAGAAGTTTTGTGGGGTTAGCTAGTTACTACCGCCGATTCGTCAAGGGATTCTCTTCTATTGCTTCTTAATTGACGAACTTGACTAAGCAGAATGTTCCCTTTGTATGGTCAGATGAATGTGAGGAAAGCTTTCAGACGCTTAAGACTTTGTTGACTACCGCACCAATTCTTACCTTGCCGGTAGAGGGTAAAAACTTCATTGTTTATTGTGATGCATCCTATTCTGGGTTGGGTGCAGTGCTAATGCAAGAGAAGAATGTGATTACTTATGCTTCGAGGCAATTAAAGGTGCATGAACGTAACTATCCGACCCATGATTTGGAGTTGGCCGCGGTAGTATTTGCACTAAAGCAATGGAGACACTATTTGTATGGGGTTAAGTGTGAGGTCTATACAGATCATCGTAGCCTACAGTATGTCTTTACTCAGAAAGATTTGAATTTGAGATAGAGGAGATGGATGGAACTACTGAAGGACTACGACATCACTATTTTGTATCATCCGGGGAAGGCGAATGTTGTAGCGGATGCGTTAAGTAGAAAGGCGGGAAGCATGGGAAGTCTAGCTCACTTGCAAGCTTCTAGACGCCCATTGGCTAGAGAGGTTCAGACTCTGGCTAACGACTTGATGAGGTTAGAAGTAAATGAGAAGGGAGGATTGTTGGCTAATATGGAGTCAAGATCTTCTTTTCTTGACAAGATTAAGGGAAAACAGTTTGATGATGAGAAACTAAGGCGAATCCAAGATAAAGTATTGCGAGGACAGGCTAAGGAAGCACAAATCGATGAGGAAGGTGTTTTGAGAATCAAAGGAAGGGTATGTGTACCCCGCGTCGATGATTTGATCAACACTATTCTGACAGAGGCTCATAGTTCAAGGTATTCTATACATCCGGGTGCAACCAAGATGTATCGTGACCTCAAGCAACACTTTTGGTGGAGTAGAATGAAGCGTGATATTGTCGACTTTATTGCCAAGTGTCCAAACTGTCAACAAGTAAAGTATGAACACCAAAGGCCCGGAGGAACACTTCAGAGAATGCCCATTCCGGAATGGAAGTGGGAAAGAAATGCAATGGACTTTGTGGTTGGTCTTCCAAAGACAATGGGTAAGTACGACTCTATTTGGGTGATTGTTGATAGGCTAACGAAATCTTCTCATTTCATTCCGGTCAAGGTGACTTACAATGCCGAGAAGATGGCCAAGATCTATATCTCAGAGATTGTTCGATTGCATGGGGTTCCACTATCCATCATATCAGATAGAGGTACGCAGTTTACTGCTAAGTTTTGGAAAACATTGCATGCGGAATTGGGAACTAGGTTGGACCTTAGTACTGCGTTCCATCCTCAGACCGATGGTCAGTCTGAGCAAACGATTCAAGTGTTGGAGGATATGCTTCGTGCATGTGTGATAGAGTTTGGTGGCCATTGGGATAGCTTCTTACCCTTAGCGGAGTTTTCATACAATAATAGCTATCACTCAAGCATCGATATGGCTCCATTTGAAGCATTGTATGGTAGGAGATGTAGGTCTCCCATTGGTTGGTTTGATGCATTTGAGGTTAGACCTTGGGGTACTGACCTTTTGAGGGATTCGATAGAGAAAGTGAAGTCTATTCAAGAAAAGCTTCTAGCGGCGCAAAGTAGACAAAAAGAATATGTAGATCGAAAGGTTAGAGACTTAGAGTTCATGGAGGGTGAACAAGTCTTGTTGAAAGTTTCACCAATGAAAGGGGTGATGCGGTTTGGTAAAAGAGGTAAGCTAAGTCCAAGGTACATTGGGCCATTTGAAGTACTAAAGCGAGTAGGGGATGTGGCTTATGAATTAGCCTTGCCTCCAGGGCTGTCCGGAGTACATCCGGTATTTCACGTGTCCATGTTAAAAAGATACCACGGGGATGGAAACGACATCATCCGTTGGGATTCAGTTTTGCTTGATGAGAATCTGTCTTACGAGGAGGAACCGATTGCTATTTTAGATAGAGAAGTTCGCAAGTTGAGGTCGAGAGAAATTGCATCCATCAAGGTTCAATGGAAGAATCGACCCGTTGAAGAGGCCACTTGGGAGAAGGAGGCAGATATGCAAGAAAAATATCCACATCTGTTCAAAGATTCAGGTACTTCTTTTCGCCCTTGTTTTTCTCCTTGTGATCGTTCGGGGAGGAACGATGGGTAAATTGGTATCTATTGTAATGACCTGTTTAGTCGTTTTGAGCTGCAGATTTTATTTCTGAAAAACTGGCTGAAACGACGGACCCCACGACGGACCGTCACAGGCACGACGGACCGTCGAGCGTGTCTCGTTTCAATATACTCAGAAATTCTGAAATTGGGTACTGAAAATCGACTCTCTGAACTTCGTAACGGAGTGGCAGGACGGACCGTCACAGGTGTGACGGACCGTCACAGTGTCCTTGGTGAAAGATAGAGTCTGATCGTCACGACGACCTGTGTGACGGACCGTCGCACGCACGATGGCCCGTCACAGGTTGCGTAATCCCAGTTGGATTCGGATTTCTGGTTAAGTTTTAAGGGACGTTCTGGACTATTCTTTCCTTAATTACAGATTTCGTGGGTTTATATTAATAACTCAAATTCTTGAGGGATAAAAGAGGTAACTTTGGGTTAATTAGTAGGGTATTATTGTCATCTTTACACTTAATTATACATTAATTAGGGTAAAAGAAAGAGGGTTTGAATAAGAAAAAGAAAAGAACAGAAAGAGAGGGAGAAACGAACGAGTAGAGAGAGAGAGAAACGAAGAGGATAGCAAGGATTTTGAGAAGATAGCTTGTTGATTCAATTCTTCGGTGGAGGTAGGTTATGGTTTCCTTTACGATATTTGTAGTGAACTCTTAATAGTGAATGATATGTGTTGATTGTATTGTAAACCCTGCTATGTGCTTAATTGTATGCTTGCATGTTTGTAAATATGAAATTGTGATAAACTAAGCATGACGAAGCTATTGAATCCTAATATTTTGAAAGATAACCCTAGTTCACTTGTTAATGATGATGCCTTAGTGTAAAAGAAGGCTTGATGAATTAGGGGATCGGGTGCCACGTTCCGGTACCATGATAGAATGAGGATCGGAGTGTCACGTTCCGACACCAGGATAGAATATGGATCGGGTGTCACGTTCTGACACCAGGATAGAATATGGATCGGGTGCCACGTTCTGGTACCAAGATAGAATGAGGATCGGAGTGTCACGTTCCGAAACCAGGATAGAATATGGATCGGGTGTCACGTTCCGACACCAGGATAGAATATGGATCGGGTGCCACGTTCCGGTACCAGGATAGAATGAGGATCGGAGTGTCACGTTCCGACACCAGGATAGAATATGGATCGGGTGTCACGTTCCGACACCAGGATAGAATATGGATCGGGTGCCACGTTCCGGTACCAGGATAGAATGAGGATCGGAGTGTCACGTTTCGGCACCAGGATAGAATATGGATCAGAGTGTCACGTTCCGACACCAGGATAGTATATGGAGCGGAGTGTCACGTACCGACACAAGGGGAAGAAAGATAATGAACCTTGAAAGATAATGAATATACTCAATCTAATGAACCCAATTCCCAAATGAGTATGGTATTGAGGCTTGAGTCCTCATGTGTGAATTTAGTGGAAATTGTTAATGATATAGTATTTGTTGTGCTACATGTTAAGCATCATAGTTGATTTTATAATATTACTTGATATATATTATCTTCTATTTTGAGTTGGCCGATGATATCTACTCAGTACTTGTGGTTGTACTGACCCCCTACTTTTATGCTTTCTTCTTTGTTATTTGTGGAATGCAGCAAACGTTCCGTCAACTTCAACTCAGCAATAAATCAAGCCAGTCTTCGTCACACCGGATCTTCAGGGTGAGCTAACGCTTCTAGCTTGGACTGGATCTTCTTTTTCAAGTCTTGATGCCTTGAACTTCCGGCATGGACTAGCTTTTATGTATTTTTAGCTTCTTAGACATTCCTAGTTTAGTAATTTGAGATAGATGTTCTTGTGATGATGACTTCCAGATTTTGGGGATAATAATAATAGTTTTGAATTGTTTTTATTAATGAGTTAAGTCTTCCGCATTATTTTCTGTTGTTATATATTGAAATGTTAAGGTTTATTTGGGTTGGTTCGCTCACATAAGAGGGTAAATGTGGGTGCCAGTCGCGGCCCCGTTTTTGGTCGTGACAGTTACCCTGAAATAAAATAATATGTGACTATTTTCTAAATATGAACTTGAGTTTTTCGAGACCAATTTGCTCCTATTGAAATCTGTTCGAAATATTAGATTGTTGCATTCAAAGGACTTCTTGACATTAAATAATTTTTTTAGTAGTATTCTCTTCATTAATAAGTTATTGGGTATTTTAATGTGCTACAGGTTTTTTAAAAGTCTTATGACATGATTATTTTGTTTTATCAAAATCATTGTTCAATTCTCATTTCAAACTTTGGGTTGATTATGACATTTTTTGAGAAAATTAATAGCACTATCTCCTAACCTATCATTAGATGGAAAGTCAAAGAAGTTACGAGGTCTAATTTCAATTTTTAAATTAAGTCGAATCGTCCCCGAGAGTACCACCTACACATGATTTTCAAAAGGGATTATGTGTATTTATATTTAAATATTTATGTGCTTATGCGTAAATTAAATCTTTTAAAACATCTTCAAAAATATAATCTATTATTAAGTTTTTTCAAAAATCGATCTCAAATCAAAATTGTTTCTACGGTGGAGGAGTGCGATTAACAATATCTTGGTATCATCCATAAAAAGAAACAAACATTTTTTAAAAAAAAACTTTTATTTATAACATGCTCGATTTTCAAAACATTTTTTACTTATCTATTTTCTATCCTCTCGCTTATCTATAAATTTATATTTAATGTTTTATTTATTGTTATCACTTAATCTCGCATGTTCAAATAATTAATTAAAATAAAAATGTGATCTTTATCCCTAAAATTAATGTTTTCACGTAGTCTTACATAATTAATTAATTAACTAATAATTGTGATTTTTATTGTTTAATATTAAATTATCACTTAGTAAGCATGCTTAATTAAATAACTAAATAGTAATCAAATAACTTTAATTGCTACTTGTAACCCCACATAAATTGCATGAGATACATCCGGGACCCACATTTGTGGACCTTGAGGGATGCCTAACACCTCCCCTCAAGGTATTTTGAACCCTTACCCTAATCTCTAGCTTGTTGACCTTAGTTAGACTTAGTTAGGTTAGATAGGTGGCCTAAGACGCCTTAATTCGTCAGGTGACGACTCTTCAATTCTAAAATCCCAAAAAAGTTGTTAGTTCGGGCATCAAAATTCGTTTTTGCGAAAAATGGGGCGCGACACTGTTTATTGAAATTTGTAAGTTATATATATGTATGTGTGTGTGTGTGTGTTGTTGTGAAATGTATGAGTATATGAAACGTTTGACTGCTTATTCGACTTTGTATATTTATATAGTGCAGGTTAGTCCTTATTTTGGATATTTGATTCTGCATATTTATTTAATAGGTATATGTATATGTAAATTATTTTAGGTTTTTCATTTCCATATTTGTATAAACCTTTAATTTGTGTATAAAAATGTTGATATGAGTATAATGAAAATATGTATATGACTGAAAATTTGAATTTGATATAATTTGTATAAATATATGTTCTGTTTGTTGAAATTCTTAATCATATAAATGTATATGTACATATGATTTATTTTTTTATACAGAAATTTTAAAAATGACTTCATTAGTTGTTTTGGTTATGCATTGTGGTAGATGGGACAATGACAATTGTTACGTTGATAATACAATTGAGGGGGTGATTTTTTAAAAAAGTTCATCGTATAAGGAGTTGTATAATGTTATTGTAATGCAACTTGTGGTTGATATGATTGTGATTAAGCTGAAAAATTGAGTACAAGGTTGAAGAAAGCAACACACCAAGGTTGAAGAAAGCAAAACACCAATGTTGATATGAATGTGATTAAGCTGAAAATTGAGTATAAGGTTGAAAATAGCAACACACTAATGTTGATTCACAACGATATGGGTGTTAGATGTATATCATGCTAAAAAGAGGTTGCAAATGACTTCTACAAGTATCCAAATTATATAAGAAAACTAGATAATAGTAGTAGTGTCACTAAACTGTGTGAAAGTTCAAATCAAGAGAGTGATATGGTTACATCTATTTTTAATGATGGTATTACTGAATTTGAGACTAGGCAGCTTACAATTGGTGAATTGGTAAACCACTTTGTGTTTTGGGGTCAGGGAGCTGTGATGGAGTAATTTCAGATCCTTGTAATAGGTACGTGAAGGTTTACTAAGTTTATAAGAATAAAGCCACTTTGAAATCTTAGTGGAAAAATATGCAATTGAAAGGAGATCTTAATATAGAACAGCGAGGTCAAATGCAATCAAATAACTAGTTTGTACATACAAATACATTACTTTATATGTTGTTTTGGTTATTAGTATATTGATGTGTTATGCTCTATTTGGTGATATAGTTATACTAGAAAATGTATTTCTGATGAATGATAGTGGTTAATTAAAGCATAAAATATCAACAAGTCTAGCATGTTTAGAATTCGAGCATTTGATACAGATCATAATTGTCCTTAAAAGGACAAAGTGTATTCACCAAAACATGTCACAATCATGCTGATTAGTGGGATTGTTAATCCTAAGCTTGTTGATCATAAGAGAAAATATACACATTCTGATATTAAGAGTGACGTGAAATTATATCTGAGAGTTAATATTCGGAGTGATGTGAAAATATATTTGAGAGTTGATGTAAATTACTCGTTGGCTTGGAGGGCTAAAGAAAAAGCTTTAATTTCATTGAGGGGCACCATATAAAACAAACTTCCAGCATACTTAGAGATGATGAATATTACATATCCAGGCTCGCATATACGTCTAAATAAAATAGATAAAAATGAGTTCTTGTCTTTTTGATACATTGAATAGTTTTTCATAAAGGGCTTTTATCATTGCATGACTATAATCATTGTTGATGGAAGTCACCTACGAGAACTGTATAATGGAACATTTTTAGCTATAAGTACAATGAATTTAGCAAGTATGTTTCATTGTGTTTTTGAATGTGTATTTTTTTATTTATGTTTATTAATAAAAATGTAGGACATATTTTACCACTGACATATGGTGTCATTGATTCAGAAAATTGTAACATCCCGTAAATCGAATAGCTAGGATTAGACAAAGAAACTAAGAATAATTATTTTTTGAAAGAATAGGAGAAATCTGGAAAATTTCCTAAGTGTAAAAGTAAGTTTTTGGTCATTTTCAAACGACCATAACTTCTAGCTTAGGATGAGTTAGGGCTAATCCTTTATATGGTTTGAAAGATCTTGAATTTCCAACCGAGTTTGCGTAATTTCGATATCGTATGAGGGAGATATGCCTATCGAAAGTTGGGTTGTTGGATTGAGAAAAATCCAATCCGAATTTTAGTAAGGGTAAAGTAGTCTTCTCACCCTACTATTTACTAATTTGTTTTAACGATTTATTAGGGGTAAAATTATGCCTTGAGTCAGTTTTTAGAATATTGAAGCTTAGTGATTGGGAGAAAAGAGAAGAGAAGAAGGAGAAAGGAGAAAAGACCAAGGTTTTGCAAAGAACGCCAAGATCCTTGAGTGAATCTCATTGGGGGTGATCCCTTCAAGGTATGTGAGATCTTTCTGCGTTGGATTCATCCACCCACAACATAGTATGTTTAATTCAGCGCAATTAGAGTAGATTGTATGATGAACATTAAAGGTCTTGATGAAAACCCATTGAATTCTTGTTGGTTGAGTTGTGGTGTCACGACCCAAATCGGGGCCGCGACTGGCACCCACATTTTACCCTCCTATGTGAGCGAACCAACCCATATAACCTTAACATTTCAAGATATATCAACAGAAAATAATGCGGAAGACTTAAACTCATTAATAAAAATAGTCCAAAACTATTATTATTATCCCCAAAATCTGGAAGTCATCATCACAAGAACATCTATCCTCAAATTACTAAACTAAAACGTCTAAGAAGCTAAAACAAATAAAAGCTAGTCCATGCCGGAAAATCAAGGCATCAAGACTTGAAGAAGAAGATCCAGTCCAAGCTAGACGCATTAGCTCACCCTGAATTTCCGAAAGTAGTGAAGACTGGCTAGATCTACTGTTGAGTTGAAGTTGACGGAACGTTTGCTGCATTCCACAAATAACAAAGAAAAAAAACATGAAAGTAGGGGGGTCAGTACAACCACAAGTACTGAGTAGATATCATCGGCCAACTCAAAATAGAAAACAGTATATATCAGTTAATATCATAAATCAACTATAAACTCAACATGTAACAACAACAAGTACTATAATCATCAATAAGTACCATTAAGTTCATCCATGAGGGCTCAAGCCTCAATACCATGCTCATTTGGGAATTAAGTTCATTATGTTGAGTATATTATCATCTTTCAAGATTCATTATCTTTCTTCCTCTTGTGTCGATGCGTGACACTCCGATCCCTACATGTGTCGGGCGTGACACTCCGATCCCCTATATGTGTCGGAACGTGACACTCCGATCCCTATGCGTGTCGGAACGTGACACTCGATCCCCTATATGTGTCGATGCGTGACACTCCGATCCCCTAATTCTACGTGTCGGTTCGTGACACCCGTCCCACTAATACTATGTGTCGGAACGTGACACTCCGATCCACTAATACTATGTGTCGGAACGTGACACTCCGATCCACTAATACTATGTGTCGGAACGTGACAGTCCGATCCACTAATCTCATTATATCCGTTCATCAAGCCTTCTCTATACCAAGGCATCATCAATCCCATTACTTTAATTCATCAAGCCTTCTTTTATACCAAGGCATTATCATTAATAAGTAGATTAAAGTTTCTTTCAAGATTTGGGATTCACTAGTTTTCATCATGCTTATTTCATCAAGATCACATAATCATATTCATTCAAGTATACAATTAAGCATATAGACAGGTTTACAATACCACCAATACATATCATTCACTATTATTAAGAGTTCACTACGAATATCGTAAAAACCATAACCTACCTCCACCGAAGAATTGGAATCAACAAGCAATTTCCCAAGCTTTGATATTCTTCTTCCTCGTTCGACTCTCTCTCTCAATCGATCAATCTATCTCTCTCTTTTCTTTTCTCTTTTTCTTATTCAAACCCTCTTTCTTTTACCCTGATTAACATATAATTAAGTGTAAAAGATGACAATAATACCCCACTAATTAACCCAAAGTTACCTCTTTTATCCCCCAAGAATTTGAGTTATTAATGTAAACCCACGAAATCTATAATTAAGGAAAGAATAGTCCAAAACGTCCCTTAAAACGTGTAAAGAAATCCGATTCTGACTGGGATTACGCAACTTGTGACGGGCCGTCGTGACTGCGACGGACCGTCACGCAGGTCGTCGTGAGGGCCAGGACTTTATTTTCACCAAGGACACTGTGACGGTCCGTCACACCTGTGACGGTCCGTCACACCTGTGACGGTCCATCCTGCAAGTCCGTTACGAAGTTCAGAGAGTCGATTTTCAGTACCCAATTTCATAATTCCCAAGTATATTGAAACGAGACATCTGTGACGGACCGTCGTGCCTATGACGGTCCGTCGTGGTGTCCGTAATCTTGGCCAGTTTTTCCAGAAATGAAATCTGCTGCTCAAAACGACTAGACAGGTCGTTACATGTGGTATGTCTTTGGTTGTTTGATTCGTGTTTATCTGCTGTTTTATGATTCTAAACTATTGGGTATTGAGAATTTTAGTGATCCTAAGTGTTTAGGATGAGATCAAGAAAAGTTTAGAAGGTTTAGAATTAAAAATTGGAGAAAAAAAGTCGGAAATCCCATCTGACAAGCCCTGGGGCGCCGCGCCTGCAAGGGCCCCTCAGGGCAGGCTCTATTTGATAGAGCCTGTCAAGATAGTCTCTGTTCGTCAGGCTCTGGCGTCCCGCTCCTCTCAGAGCGTTAGGGTCACCTGGAGATCTCATTTCCCCCATCTTTTCATACTAGTTCCAAAGTGATGTACCTATAATTTCTAGTTGATTCCAACATTCTAAAGTACATATAAACATCATGAAATCATCCATAAACATTAGATCATGGTCCTTGAATCCATAATCCAATTCAAGGAAAGTTAAGATCAAAGTCAAAGAAGTTAAGAGTCAAGTCTAAAAGTTAAGAAGCAAGTTAAAGTGAGTTCTTAAAGTTTTCAAGAGTCTTAAACAAACATTTTTATTTTGTTTTAAGGCTCAAGCTACAATTTGAGCAATGAGTAATGAGTTGAGTCTAAATCTCAAAAGCTATAAAGGAACTAGTATTCTCTAAGAGTTAAGTTTCAAGTAAAGAAAAGAGCAAAGAGTGCGTTCATTTCTAAAAAGCTATAAGGGAACTAAATAGTCCCTAAGAGTTACGAATGTTTTTACATTTTGAGAAAGAAAGGAAGCAAGACTTCCACAGATCCTTTGACTAGTTTTAGAAAATGGGAACTATGATTTCCAAGAGAGGTTCAAAAGCTAAGTTTGAGCAATTACCTCAAACCAAAGAAAAAGTTATTTTAAAAACATATGAGCTAAGTATTGTGGGAATAATATTGAGCACTGATATGAGAACGCGAGTTCATATCAGCTCAAGTCTCCATAAACCATGTAGCCAGCATGGACAGATAAAGGATCATACTTTTTAGCATAGACTAGTGGATCCACTTAGTAGTTCTTGCAACGTGAGGTAAGATGTTGTACCATCACTTAGACTCATAGTGATGGTTGTCTGTTAGAATCTTCCAAACAAACTATATTACTTTCATATATAAGTAAAGTCGAGTTTATTATTGTGTTACCTCTAATGAACTAAGTGTTTTACAAGCTTTATATATATTGCATGTGTCTTTACTGCTTTACATTGAGTTATTATTTCTTGAGTTGAGCAGAGCCAAAGTAAGTTCATTCTTAATTGTTTCAAGCTTATAGGTGTTGTTTAGCATTTCAACTCGTATACTCGTACATTCAATGTAGTGATATCAGTTGGTTTGCATCGTCTTATGATGCAGATGCAGGTAGGTACAAGGATCAGCATCCAGCACCTCGTTGATCCAGTTTGAGCATTCAGAGTTAGTGGTGAGCCTCCTTGCATTCCGGAGGATTCTTTAATTGCTTTTCGTATTTCCTTTATAGAATGTTTTGGGATTTGTCCCAACATTCATCTTAGTATTAGTAGAGGCTTCATAGACAAATAACTAGTAAGACAGTGAGTTTTGGGTCTCTCTTTATTTACATATATATATATATATATATATATATATATATATTGTTTTGAGACTTATTTCTCATAAGAATGTTCCTGCTTTATAATTGAATTAAGTTACATCTTCCGCTGAGTTATGTAAGCCAAACCAAGTGTTCACTCAAGGCCAGCAATGGTCGTTGGATGCTGACCACGTCTTGGGTGTAGGCTCCGAGCGTGAAAAGATGACGCCACCAAAATGATGTCCATCTTGGACTTTATTTTTTGTACAACTAAGGGAGGCTTACGAGGAAAGAAGTAATATGTATGGTCTATGATAAAAATGAGATCATTATAAAGGCAGTGGCAAAAGTATATAAAAATGGGCCACATTATGCTTGTATTGGCACTTCTGGGGGTAATATAGAAAAAAATTTAGGATAGTGTCCAAGGAGCTAAGTCATGTATTTTATACAATGGCAAATACTTGAA
Organism: Solanum arcanum; assembly: GCA_027789145.1. NCBI lineage: Eukaryota > Viridiplantae > Streptophyta > Magnoliopsida > Solanales > Solanaceae > Solanum > Solanum arcanum. Next base: position 22,872,172 of record CM050943.1, read on the forward strand.
ACAAAGTTAAGTTTGATTGGCTTTTGAATATTGTAGAAAAGATTGATGTAGGTGTTAAAGAGTATATAGAGCTAGCTGAATATGATATGTGTCAAAGTGTCATGCAAATACTCATCGGGAATGCGCTATGATGTCTAACATTGCTGAGACTCTGCACGGGAATTATCAATTTTGATTTTCTGAAAAAGGTTAGACTGATGTTTGGGAGATGGAATTATGACAACAAACATGAGGCAGCCTGCACATTTACTCCGCTGATTGAAATATTTCAGAATTTTCTAGTGGAAAATGAAGCAATGAGCATATGAATGGAGGTATGTTTTATGTATATGTAATATTGATTAATCAGTTATTAATTATTTCAAAATATTGATTAATTAGTCATTAATTATTTTAAAATTGCATAAAGACAGTTATGCACACAGTTAGAATTAATACATAAACAATTGCATATACTTATACATAAATCTTTTGTATGAAACAGGTTGTGTCGTCGACTGAATATATATACAATGTGGTTGATGATGGTAGAATTTTTGTGGTATGTTTAAAAAATAAAACGTGCAGCTTTGGAAAGTTTTAATACGAAGAAATACCAGTAAACATCCTTGGGCTATACTGAAGCGGAAAAGTCTAGTAGTTGATAGATATTGCTTGGATTTGTATAAACAAAAGACGGTTTTGAAGATTTATGAGATAATGATTTATTCATTGCTTAATATAGCAGAATGGGTGATACATGAATACATAATGTATGATAAAGTTTGGCCTCCAAAACTCAAAAGACCTCCAGGAAGGCCAAAATATAAACCTCGTTAAAAAACAAAACGTTTGGTCTCAAAAGGAAACATACAAGTAGAACATGTGGAGTTACAGGTCACAACAAGCATTTTTGTAGAAACACGCTTGAAGAAGTTTATGAGCTCTTTAGATTATATTGGAGTGTAATATTGAATTTTATGGATACTTGAATGTAATTGTCAACTAATTTTGTGTTTAAACTATATGAGTTGTGTCACACCCCGAGCTACCCTCAAGACGCGGACACGGAACTTAGGACCACAAGTGATCCCAAGCTAACCCTGTTGGCATGATCATGAGCATACTAAAGATAATAAACTGTTGCGCAATCTAAATCATACTTAAAATGAAAAGATGGGAACACCCATATTCTATAACTGAGATATTTGAAAACAATGAGTTTAATACAAAAGAAATATTAACTCAATACTAAGCTGAATCTAACTATGTCTGAAAATAGCCTCTAAACTAGACTAGAAATACTTAGACAAGCCCCAACTAAATCTAGTAAAAACTGAAACTAAATGACTAAAGACTGAAATGAAACTCATGACTGTTGTCCTCGGAGAATGATGACTCACCACTGAATCTGTTGCACTGGAGATCGAGCAATCAATGTATGCGTGATCTGGATGCTGAGAACCTGAACCTACATCACAAGAAGACGTAGTGTACATATGCGTCAGTACTTGAAAGGTAATGAGCATGTACGATAGAGTAATCTAAAATAAAACATAACTGAACAAGCACAAAAACAAGTATAATAATCTGAACGTGATGTGCTGATTTCTGAGCTAACTAGATGCAATGACCAATTTATAAAATGCTGAAACTGAATACTGAATATACTGATAAATGGTCAATGCAGAGACTCTGACTGAACTGTGGGAGCTACTAATAACCGATAATAAAACCACATGATCTAAATGTGGAGTTCGATGTATACGCCCCATCGAGAGGACCCAATATATCCTACCAAAGGTATAAATGCATGCTGGCATGATAACTAAACTGATTGCCCACAGAGGGCACTTACAACCTACTCGGCTAGTAGTTCTGGGACTATTGGGTACGCTAAACCCTTGTCCAACTCGGTATTGTGCTACTCCCAATGAATTTTGTAAATTAACTTATTTGGTTTTTCTGTAAATAGTGAATAGCTCGAAACTGAACATGCAAAATGAGAATGCAATAATTAATTTGGTAATTATGCATTTATAACTGAGGCATGTTATCTGAAGTGTCTGAAATATATGACCTAGCATGTGTAATTCAATAACTAAAGAAATACAAAGCTAGGGTTCTGAAATTCATGTGATAATCTGAGTAACAACATGATAATCTGATTTGGAACATATATATAATTAATTCATGAAGTTATATCAAAGTTCTAGAAATATTAGGTTTAATAATGATAAGAGAATAAAAAACTGACTGAAATTAAGGACTCTATGGGTGAAAGGAACCCACTAGTGAAATCCCACATACCTGGTGATAAAATCCACGGAAAAATACTTAAGTTTCGGGGCTGGAACTGCTGGAGCTTGTGGCGTTCTTGAACTAGGGTTCTTGAGATTTTTTTCCTTTCTTGCTTCTAAATTTCCAAGTTTTGATTTAATGATTTGACTTGGATATGTTTTAATCATGTTTCTAGGCTTAAACTAACTAAAATATGATGATTTAGGGTCAAAACAACGTAACTTAGGGTTTAAACGGAGTGGAAAAGGTCAAAAAGACCCCTGGGAAGGGTGTTGTCGGGCCTCACGACGGCCAGGACTGACGGTCTGTCGTGCGCCCGACGCCCCGTCATTGGGTCCGTCGTGAAGGCCTATTCGACAGGCCTTTACTAAAATAGACATAACTTTTTACTCGGAGGTCTTATATTAGAAAGGTTGGTGGATATGGAAAGATAATTCAATTATCTATCTGTGGGTAGGTCAGGGGAGACCTAATTCATTTTGTGCTAAGAGTTATGATCATTTTAAGTTGACCCAACTGCATTTCCCCTTAACTGGCTGCAAATTTTCCACCTACGGTTAGACCTACGGACCGTAGGTCCACCTACGAACCATGTTGGTCATTCATAAACTTGTCAGAGAGTGGTTGAAGGGAGTCTTGATCGACGGTCATGGACTACGGACCGTCGTTTGACCTACGAACCGTAAGTCCGTCCGTCGTCCAAGACTTAACCAATTTTTCTAGGCTGAAATTTTTGGGAGTTTCTGATCCCGTCGACGGTTGTGCAGGACGGACTGTGGTTCAGGCTACGGTCCGTCGATGCTACCGTTGGTAGCACCTGCAGATTTTTTTGAAAAACTAATTTTTGGTCTGTTTTGGCTACGAGTGTTACAAGTTGGAATGTTGATGATGGAATAAAATTGTTATGTCATATTAATAGTGATCACTTTTGTTCTTCAATTTGTATTCATGTTCTTGTATATAGTACGAGTTATCATTGTCGTATTCATGTTCTTGTATATAGTACGAGTTATCATTGTCGTATATATTGTCCATCATATAAATAAATTTTATATGTATAAGTTAAAATGAACATTTTATTATATTTGTATAAGCTGACTATTGAATAGTATATGTATAAGTTATATTGAACTATATATTTGTATTTTATTTGCATTAGTTCTATTGAAATATTTTTCCCTTTTTGACCATAAAATGTTTATTTATACTACATAAACTGGAGAGATTTATACAGTCAATGTATAAATATATGTTGTTACTTAAGTGGTTTGTATATTTGTACTTTATGGACGATTCGATAAGCCTAACACTGAATATGTGTATATTCAACAAAAAAACATACTACTAGATTTAAACGTATAAACATACGTTGTATAAATTGGTTTGTATATTTATACTTTATGAATGATTGTATAAGCATAACAACCTATTTTTGTAACATCTCGCAAATTGAGATAATTAGGAAGAAGCTTAGAAGTAGAAATAGTAAGTTTTGGGAATAATTAAAATCTGGAAATTTTCTTAAGTTAGGATGAAGTGTGATTTTTGTCACCTTCAAACAGACATAACTTCTAGCTCAAGATGAGTTAGAGGTATTTCTTGATATGGTTGCGAAGCCCTTGGATAGATCTTTTCAATGTCGCCGAGTTTACGCGATTTTGATTTTGTATGAGTGAGTTATGCCTTTTGAAAGTTGGGTTGTTAAATGAGTGATAGTGTAATCCGGATTTGGGAAGGATAAAGTTTTCTTTTCCTTATCCAATTATTTTATATCATTTTAGGTACTAAATTGGGGTCTAAACTGATTTTATTTAGTTCAGGGTTTTAGAAAACAAGTTAGGATTTTGACAGAAGAGAAAATAAGAGAAAATAGGAGAAGGAGAAAAGGAAGCAAGAACTTCAAGATCGTCGAAGTTCGGCTTGTAAAATTCGTCAGGGGTGATACCTAAAAAGGTGTGTGATATCTTTATGTGTTGGGTTCATTCACCCACATACCAACATGTTTAATTAAACGATTTTTGAATAGATTGGTTGATGAATATTGAAGTTCTTGATGAACATTTATTGAATTCTTGTTGGTTGAGTTGTAGCATGTTCTAGTTGATTGGATCCATGTTTTTCAGTTCTTTTTTTTGGGTCTAATCTATTGGTTATTGAGGTTATTAGTGACCCCAAGTGATGAGGGTGATATTCATGGAAGTTTATAAGGATTAGAGATGAAAAATAGAGAAGAAAAGTCGTAGATCCTGTATGAAAGGCCCGAGGGTGCCGCGCCTACCAGAGCCCCTCAGGACAACCTCTGTATGAAAGACTCTGGCGCGCTGCTCCATCCAGAGCACCTCAGACCAGAGTCTTTCCGTTGGGCTCTGGCGCTCCACGCCTCTTAGAGCCATGGTCACATAGAGACCTCGTTCTTTCCCTATCTTTCCGTACTAGCTCCTAAGTGATGTACCTACAATTCTTAGTCAATTCTAATACTCTAAGGTATATCTAAACATCATGAAATCATCTATTAACATGAATCATGAACCTTGAATCCATAATTAAATTCAAGAAAAGTTAGGATCAAAGTCAAGAAAGTTAAGAAGTCAAGTCTAAATCTATGAAGCAAGTTAAAGTAAAGTTTCTTAAAGTTTCCAAGAGTCTTAATTAAATGTTTTAACTTTATTTTAAGGCTCCAGTTTCAAGTTCAGTAAATTGTACAGAGTTGCTGAAACCTGAAAAATTTGCCTGTTCAAGGAGATATTGCCACCATACATTCTTTTCTTTCTCCTCTTCCATAACTCCCACAGTCGGCTCAAGGCCAGAAATTGGAACACATTGATTCCACTCATTCCCGTCCTTTGCTTCAGGGCCTGTCCCTTGGTGTGGTCAGTACTTCATACTGTCGGGCAGCCTCTCAATGTCTTAGATAGTTAGTTGTAAGTTAAATAATACTAGTAACACATACGCCTAGATTTATACAGTTAATGTATAAATATACATTGTATAATTTGGTTTGTATAATTATTAAAGTGTTAAAAAACATATATAATTGTCACGATCCGAGAGCACACTCGAGTCATGACACGGCGTACATGACCTGGAAGGGGTCTTGTACAAGCCTCTTAGCATTCATTCATCACATAGGTAGTAAAAATAGTGTGGATTTAAATATTTCTCAATAAAGTCAATAATCGAATACTGATTTATACAATGACGAAATACGAAGTCTCAACATAGTTTTCTTAGACACCATATCAACATCATAGGGACACGACCCTTTATAATCCAAATAAACTACTAAGAGTCTATTACATAACAAAGAGAAATGTAACAGTTCTTTGTCCTCAAATCCATGAGGACGTACTAAGTCTCGGGGATCAGAAATCTAAGCCTTCAACTAGATAATGCACCTAGCAACCTCAACCTACACTTGTAGTAAAAATATGAAGAAGATGGTTTTAGTAGAATTAAACACTAAGTATAATGACCATGGAAAAACATGCTGAAAGGGACGCTTTTGTTGAAAGTCATGCTTTTATGTCATTTTGTAAAACTTCATGATTAAGGCATAGTATAAGTCACTGATATACCGTGGTTTCACGGTATAATTAATACCTTTTCCTTAAGTTTAGTGTGTCCGAAAGTCTTTTTGTGCTAATTTTTATATAAGTTTCTCTTTGTTTTGCAGGAAATCTGTCCAAAGCTGAATGCGGAGATTTTGAGCGAATAAATGCTAAAGAGACCACCTACGGAGTTTATGACGGTCCGTGGTGCTTGCGACGGTCCGTAGGTGGCAGCGTAGTGCAGCTGCTGAAGGAAGATGGGGAAGTCTGACCAAGTGTAGGGTTACGAAGCTTGTGACGGTCCATCGTGTCTATGACGATCCGTCCTACAGGTTCGTCATGAAGTTCAGAGAAGTGATCCCAGTACCCAGATTCCAAGAGTTGAAGTGTTTTGAAACGAAGACCCTCGACAGACCGTTGTGCCTATGACGGTCCGTCATACTTGCCGTCGAGGGGAATGAAGAGAGCAGCAGAAGAAATTGCACAAGTATGGGACGACGGAGTCCATGACGGTCCGTCGTGACCACGACGGTCCGTCGCGAGGTCCGTCGACCCAGCCGCGTTTTGGAAGATTTCCAGCAATTAGAATCCTTGTTAATTAGGTTTTTGTTTTTTAATAAATAGTTTGAAAAACCTCATTTTTGAGGTTAGACTCCGTATTGTTAGACTCCGTATTGTTAGACTCTTAGATTGTTTAACTCCGTATTGGTAAACATTGTATTGTGAGATTCTTGATAATCATTAGACTTTTTGTGAGATTATTGATTACTTTGAGATTCTTGCAAGTGATTTTTGGAGATTAATCAAGCAAACTTTTGGATTTTACTCTTTCTCATTGAAGTAAGTACATGAATTCTTATTTACTATATTTGAATATTGTGCTTATGGCTATGAGTAACTAAACTCCATAACTAGGGTTGTGGGAACCATAGGCAAATAATGAGATAAGTCCTAACTAAAATAACAATTCTAGAATAGTGTCTTGCATTTATTAATAATTCTTTCGCTTAGAAGTCCTTTTAACGGATGGCCAACATTAGAACTCGCCTTAATGCTATTTGCCGGACCAAGGAGGTAGATAATAGGAAAAGAATTATTAACATAGATTTAGTGTATACTATCTAATAGGCTAGTATTGATTGGTACGAGGTAATAACTTAGTCAAATATTGAATACGATGCTTAATATGAGGTAAGGATAAGGGTTAGGATAGCAACACACGTAGCCGGACCAAGGTGCGGAGTGAGATTTTCTAGATGCCGGACCAAGGATTTAGAAATACATAACTTATCACTTCGCATGCAAGATACTTCGCATGCAAAGTGATAAGTTATGTATTTCTAAATCCTTGGTCCGGCATCTAGAAAATCTCCCTCCGCAATTTGGTCCGGCTACGTGTGTTGCTATCCTAACCCTTATACTTACCTAATATTAAGCATCGTATTTGATGTTTGACTAAGTTATTACCTCGTACCAATCAATACTAGCCTATTAGATAGTATACACTAAATCTATGTTAATAATTCTTTTCCTATTATCAACCTCCTTGGTCTGTCAAGTAGCATTAAGGCGAGTTCTAACGTTGGCCATCCGTTAAAAGGACTTCTAAGTGAAATAATTATTAATACATGCAAGACACTATTCTAGAATTTTTATTTTAGTTAGGATTTATCTCATTATTTACCTATGGTTCCCACAACCCTAGTTATGGAGTTTAGTTACTCATAGACATAAACACAATATTCAAATATAGTAGATAATAATTCATGTACTTACTTCAATGAGAAGGAGTAAATCCAAAAGTTTGCTTGATTAATATCCAAAAATCACTTGCAAGAATCTCAAAATCCAACACTAATACACAAAGTCTAAGAATATGATGTCTAACTATCTGCTGTCTAACAATATGGAGTCTAACAATACGGAGTCTAACAATATGGAGTCTAACCTCAAAAACGAGGTTTTTCGAACTATTTATAAAAAAAACTAATTAAACAAGGATTCTAATTGCTGGAAATCTGCCAAAACGCGGCTGGGTCGACGGACCTCGCGACGGACCGTGGTGGTCACGATTGACCGTCATGGACTCCGTCATCCCATACTTGTGCAATTTCTTCTGCTGCTCTCTTCATTCCCCACGACGGCAAGTATGACGGACCGTCATAGGCAAAACGGTCCGTCGAGGGTCTTCGTTCCAAAACATTTCAACTCTTCGAATCTGGGTACTGGGATCACTTCTCTGAACTTCACGACGAACCTGCAGGACGGACCGTCATAGTCACGACGGACCGTCACAAGCTTCGTAATCCCACACTTGGTCAGACTTTCCCATTTTCCTTCAGCAGCTGCACTAGGCTGCCACCTACGGACCGTCACAAGCACGACGGACCGTCATAAGATCCGTATGTGGTCTCTATGCATTTCTTCGCTCAAAATCTCCGCTTTCAACTTTGGATAGATTTCCCGCAAAACAAAGAGAAACTTATATAAAAATTAGCACAAAAAGACTTCCGGACACACTAAACTTAAGGAAAAAGTATTTATAATACCGTGAAACCACGATATATCAACTGGTCTAGCTTGCAAGGGTCCAAAAACTAGAGGCACAAATGTCCACTCTTCTGCATCATATCCAGCCGTGGATGCAAAAGTCGATTACTGAGTCCGAAGAGCTCCTAGAGAGGAAAATGATGCAGTTTACAGAGCGGAAGATCGCTAAGTTAACCAGCGCTTGGACGCCTTTGAGTTGAGGGTGCTAGCCCGACCAGCCCCTCGGGTGGATGTGTCGACCCTTCAGGCTGCAGTCGACAGTCTTCGTGCAGATATCGACACGATCTTAGAGGCTAGGGTGCTGGATTCTGAGGCCCTTTCTGTCGAGCCTGCTGAGGACACAGTGTTGGCGGCCCTTTTTGCTACTTCTGACATTCCACCACCTCCCCCTCGAGAGAGTTCCAAAAGTCGTAGGGGTCGAGCAGAGGACGAGTCGTGAGCACGGAAGAAGGAGCGCCGAGAGATAGAGGCTGCGAGGAGAGCCTCCCTTGCTGAGGAGGAGAGCGCACCAAATGAGAGCATCAGAGTTAGCGGCTGGGGCGTCTAGCGCCCGCACTGTGGAGATAGCAGGAGGCACTACTGATGGTGCAGTTGTTGCTGAGGACACCACTGAGGGTGTCCAGATGGTAGAGGACGTGGGTTCCGGGGAACCGGACCCACCATCTTGCTGATCGACGGCGCTTTGCTCCACAGGTTTGCTTCACCTACCACTCTAGTATTTAGATTTTTATGCATTGGGGACAATTGCATGCTTTTTTGTTGGGGGTGCGGTAAATGGATAGTGAGTGTTAGGGTGAAGTCTGAGTAGCTCAATTCACTATCCTCTTTTGGGGTTTTCTTGCCTGTGTTCTTTTTCCCCAAAAGAATGATTACTTTTTCTGTTGAACCGGCATGTTTATATATTTTGTACATAGTATAATTCTGGATCTTGATGGCTAAAATGATATCCTGATAAACTGGAAAATAATGCATGACTAGGCATAGTAACTGATTATTATGTGGCTCTAAGCATGAAATAGAGTTACACCATTGCATTACCTTAAGTCTTAAATTCAAACTAGGTGTCTGATAATCTGGTATAGTGATGAGATGTCAAGTGAGTGTGAGGAAAATTTGAATAGTCCACTATTGGTACTGAGCTAGAACTTGCCTGGTTAGTCCTGCTAATAGACAATTAGGAAAGGATCATAGGCCCTTATTCAATGTAGCCCATTTCTAGCCTAAATAAAAGAAACCAAATGAAATTTATCCTTCTTTGATCCAAATAATTTGAGCTTAAAATTAGACCTTTCTTTTTCACCCCAACTTATCTTTTCAGGGAACAATGTGTTGGCCCTGGTCCCTCCTTGGACATGCGCACCTCAGCTTATGCCAAAAGCATAAGTTGAGAGTGGCAAATGCATAAACAACCTTCGTTATGGCCCTGACCCAACTTTGGGTTTTGTGTACCTTGACTCATGGCAAAGCCATGAGTTGAGGGTGGCTATTATGAGGAATGCTCTGGAAAGTGGGGTTGAAAGAACAAAGAGAGAGAGAAAGAACAAAAGTAAAGTGACTCAAGAATTAGTTGAAAACAAAAGTAAAGAAAAAGAAAAATACACAAGAAATACAAGCAAGAAAAGAAGAGAGTCACTTACACAAATGAAGAAAGAAGAGAAAATAGCAAGGTGAAAGAATATGAGAAACTGGGCGAGATAAAATTATAGAAAGTGGAAGGTTTAGCCGATATGTCAAGGAGGGCAAAAAGTCACTAAAGTATACCAAAATAAACCTTACCTGACCCCGAGCCTATGTTACTAGCTAAAAAAGTCCTATCGTGATCCTAAGGGTTGTATAGCGAACTTAAGGCAGTGAAAATAAGGGCAAGCTTATGGCAAAAGGTATGAATGAGTGTGACTTTGTTCTGAGAGCGAGTGTTGAAAAGTAATCCTTATACTCAAACTGAAATCATTGTGTGAAAAAGGAGGATTTTGTTTTAAAGTGAGGACACTAGTTGCAATACCAGAATTGTTAGCACCTCGGTGAGAAATTGAAGAGGATAGGTGTTAGTGCATGGTGAGTCTGTGTCATGTTCTGATCCCACAAAATTCAAGACTAATAGTGATAGCATGCATAGATTTGATTAGATTAATCGGGATTGATATCCAAATAATTGCAAAGGATAAAACATGGATACTATTGTACAAAGATTGTGTAGTGAGTCATAGTGCGTCGCTTGAGGACAAACAACAAATTTAAGTTGAGGGTGTTGATATACCATGGTTTCACGGTATAATTAATACTTTTTCCTTAAGTTTAGTGTGTCCGAAAGTCTTTTTGTGCTTATTTTTATATAAGTTTCTCTTTGTTTTGCAGGAAATCTGTCCAAAGCTGAATGCGGAGATTTTGAGCGAAGAAATGCAGAAGAGACCACCTACGGAGCTTATGACGGTCCGTAGGTGGCAGCGTAGTGCAGCAGCTGAAGGAAGATGGGGAAGTCTGACCAAGTGTGGGGTTACGAAGCTTGTGACGGTCCGTCGTGTCTATGACGGTCCATCCTGCAGGTTCATCATGAAGTTCAGAGAAGTGATCCCAGTACCCAGATTCCAAGAGTTGAAGTGTTTTGGAACGGAGACCCTCGACGGACCGTTATGCCTATGACGGTCTGTCATACTTGCCGTCGAGGGGAATGAAGAGAGTAGCAGAAGAAATTGCACAAGTATGGGATGACGGAGTCCGTGACGGTCCGTCGTGACCACGACGGTCCGTCGCGAGGTCCGTCGACCCAGTCGCGTTTTGGCATATTTCCAGCAATTAGAATCCTTGTTTAATTAGGTTTTTGTTTTTCTATAAATAGTTCAAAAAACCTCGTTTTTGAGGTTAGACTCCGTATTGTTAGACTCTTAGATTGTTAAACTCCGTATTGGTAAACATTGTATTGTGAGATTCTTGATAATCATTAGACTTTTTGTGAGATTATTGATTACTTTGAGATTCTTGCAAGTGATTTTTGGAGATTAATCAAGCAAACTATTGGATTTCACTCTTTCTCATTGAAGTAAGTACATGAATTCTTATCTACTATATTTGAATATTGTGTTTATGGCTATGAGTAACTAAACTCCATAACTAGGGTTGTGGGAACCATAGGCAAATAGTGAGATAAATCCTAACTAAAATAACAATTCTAGAATAGTGTCTTGCATGTATTAATAATTCTTTCGCTTACAAGTCCTTTTAACGGATGGCCAACGTTAGAACTCGCCTTAATGCTACTTGCCGGACCAAGGAGGTAGATAATAGGAAAAGAATTATTAACATAGATTTAGTGTATACTATCTAATAGGCTAGTATTGATTGGTACAAGGTAATAACTTAGTCAAATATCGAATACGATGCTTAATATGAGGTAAGGATAAGGGTTAGGATAGCAACACACGTAGGCGGACCAAGGTGCGGAGTGAGATTTTCTAGATGCCGGACCAAGGATTTAGAAATACATAACTTATCACTTTCCATGCAAGATTCTAGGAAAGAATTGTTATAGTTAGAGTTATCAAGTTATGAACCTGTGGGGAACACGTAAGCGCTAGTTACTTTGATTAATTGATTAAAATCCAACATTCAAAGTTGTTTAGTGTCTTTGTCAAGTTTGTTAATTAATTTTACTCATTTAGAAATAGAAACCCCCCTTTATTGTTTTTACTTTCCAAGGAAGTCATTGACCAAACAATAGTAATAACAGGTTGAAGTTAAGTCTAGACTATTTTCCTCGTGGGAACGATCCCAACCTCACTAGTTGGGTTATTTATTTGACACGACCGCTTTACTTCTTATTTGAGAAGTAAGTTTGAGCATATAAGTCACAAATAACATTCAAGTCACAATATCTCATTTATATAATCACCCTTCACTTTTTCACCTTCATCATGAGTAATCATACTCCAACTAATAAAAACATGCAATACATCAACATATACATTAAGAAAGACATAAAGTGGCAGCCCATACTACCTCTTCATTAAGTGTCATCAAGGCCATATTTATACAATAACCTTTACATTTCAAGATGACATGCTAAGTAACTCATTTCATCAATATAAGAGAAATATGCATCACATTATAGAGATAATAAGTCAAAATTCTTTATTAGCTTCATCTAGAGAACTATCAAACATTAGTCATAAAGACTTAGGGAACTCACTCAAGCACCTTCAAAGCATATTCGTGCCATGTGTAGATAGCATCCCATACTACTACCTACACATTGTAGTACCTTTCTAGTAACTAGAGTGTACATCCCATAAGATGGAAACTGACATTAACCGACATAAACCATGAGAGCTAAATCATGGAATCCGGTGTTCTAGCCCTACATCGTTAAAAGGTGTTCAACTTGCCAAGGGTAGAACTAAGATATCCTATGTATACACGTTTTTTATGGGATATCCAAAGATGTTCATTAGACTCTAACCTAATGTTGAGAAGAGCCACTATTTTAACCAAATCTACTTTGTGCTTAGCCTTAGTTTGCATAGAGTATTTGTATTAACAATAGAAAGGTGTGCTTGAGAAGACTACTAACATTAGGCTTACCGAACCAAGACACATACACATGAAGGAGGCCAACACCATTAGGTCTACTACTGCAAGAAATAAAGGAAAGCTTATTGATCTTCCTAGGAAGAGCCACCACCATTAGGTATGCCGCTCCTAGGTTCATCATTTCACACAAGAAGGAGGCCACCACCATAAGGTCTACAGCTTCAAGGTTTACATTCACAGTTAGCACCTTGCCACAAAAGGCTACCACCATTAGTTCTACAAAAAATAAGGTTTATCCTAGTATACTTCAAGATTCTTTCATTTATAGAGAGTATCAACAATAGGTCTGCCAATTCATGATCATTTAGACATTAAGTCAGATACATTTATTAGCCTAGAAGAGGATGCACTAGCCTACCAATCAAATATACACATTCACACTCTATATAAGATCATTACTCTATCATTGGAATCACAAGTACATATAATTTAAGACATAATCACCTTGACTTCATTGAAATCACATTCATATATATATATATATATATATATATCACAATTCTGTATCGATAAGAACCAATCTCAATCCATATATTCAAGATACTACAACAGATAAGACAATTGACGTATTTCCATAATCCATTCCATCACCAACATAAGCAACTCAACATGAACTCATTCATAAATTTTCTTTCTAGGTCATGATCCTTATATCATAAATAAATCAATACGTTAACACAGTAATACATTATTAATGACATAAATCAATAAACTAAATTCATATAAACACATACCATTCATTATACTTCAGATCAATTTAGGAGTTTAGAGGAAGACATGGGTTCTTGAAGGAATAAGATATAAAATCAACTTAAATAATCAATAGAACCTTAATTCATCAATATAAATGCTTTAAGAATATTTCACCAATGAACCCATGCTTAAATTAGATAGTAGGATTTTGACTCTTATGAAAACTTTTTTGAATTAATTCCTTGAATGGAAGATTAATCAAGGATGAAGGATCACCATACCGTCTTAGATGAGAATCCACAAAAATAACCTTTAAGAAATTCACCTTGGAACCTTGAGTTCTTTACATCAAATGGAGTTCTCCTTGAGAGAGATTTTGGAGAAAAGAGGTTTCTAAGTTTAGGGGTTTTGAAATAATAAAGTCAAAAACACATTTTAGATGTTTTAAAATACCTAAAAATTCTTAAAATAACCATCCATGCATTTAATTATCCAAGGGTGAAATTTACCAAATCAGGACTGACAGCAATGTAAGTGCCATCTACGATCCACCATCTACATACCGTAAATGGCTTGATAAGTTGTACTAGAAAGTCGTCATTTTGGTCAGAGAATTGTCAAATGAAGTTAAGGCTACCTAGATAACGTCTTGACCAACGGATCCTATCCTTGAACCGTAGATCCATCTACTGGTCGTGCATTGCAACGATAGATCACCCAATGTTGGTAGCTTGGGGTTTAAACTTAGGGTCGTTCTCAATTACCCTCAGGGTCTTCCTAGGGGAGTCGTATCCAGACGTCTAACTCCTAATAATGATGTTCTAAGTGTGAGAGTCACCTTCATTCATTTTAGCCCTCATAAAACACACCAAACTTCAACAACACAACACTAGAACACATTAGCTTAAAAGACTAGTTACCGGACGTCACGGTTGGTCCTTGACGTTTGATCTCAGAACTCTTTAAACTAAACTTCCAAAGTCATAATTCATCTTTTAATCAAGTTACCAACATCAAACCCACATATGAGGCTCTAGTTCTTCCTATTCAATTTTATGGTCATTACATTATCCCTACTTGGGAATATTCGTCCTTGAAAGACACTTTAAACGCAAAAAGGTAATGACTAAAGACTAGCAGCCTAGAATCAACAAGTAATCATCAATGTAAGAGTACACTACTACGAGGAAACATCCACTACAAGAAAAATCCTGATTACCTGGGAATTTTCCTCGAGATAATACAATAAAATCTCCAAGTAATTTGGTTATTTGCGGATTTTCTTGCCAATTGAAATCCGATGGAAAACCTTCCTAGGTAACTATTACTTACGGATTCAAAAAAATCCCTAGGTAAGTTAGTTGCAGAAATAAATCCATATGTACCTTATTTGCGAATTTATACGATTAACTATCAAAAATTCACAAGATTTTTTTTTATAAAACTTCATATGCAAAGGAATTTACCTACAGATTATCATAGAAAATTCTACAAGTTATTCCCCATGAAGATTCCCAAGTAAATCCGTAAAAGGGTTGGATATTATAATTCATGCTTAATAAATTTCTTGCAGGTTTTTATGAAATCATTTGGCAAGAAAATTTTTATGAAATACCCAAGTAAATCAGCAAGAAGAAATTCTCACAAAAAATTCATGAATATTTTATCATATAAATCCCCATGTAAAATCCCCAAATAATAATTCACATTTAGCCTGCTAGATAAACTTCACAATTTAACAAAAAACTATTCAAAACATCCAATAATTCTCAAAATCTTCATTCAAAATAAAATTGTTCCAACTAACAAAAAACATAATTCATAACATCCATGTCAATAATGTATGATTCTTAAATGGTCCAAAATAAAAATACTTCAAATTTGAATTCTCAATAGAACTACCAACCATCTCAATCATAATTATGATCATTTTCATTCACATAATCAGGGTCATTCATGTTATTAGAGTCATCATCACTTTCATTCTCATTAGTTTGGTTGTCTTGAGAGATTGCTCATTTGAAAATGATATCTTGTATACATCATTCATCAACAAGTATAATTCCTTTTTTTATCTTCTTATCTTTGTGCCGCTCATTATGCAACTGAGCATACAAATCATCATTTGAAGCATTTATTTGTGACTTAATCATCTCATCAATATCTTCAGGCAAAGTTGATATTGATTGCTTTGATGTCTTTAGAGTTTGACCTAGGGATCTAATACCTTTGACTCTTTCTTTTTTTCTTTCCACCAACAGATTGCACCCAGATATCCATTTGACTTAGTTGAGAAGGTTGATTAGCTTCTCCCTCCCCATCCAATGCATTTTGAGCAGCTAATTTCTTGTTTCTTTCTTTCAAACTTTAGCTGCATAATGATATAATATATTATTCGATGTTTATTTTCACTAGAAAATATATATAATTAGCAAAATATATTGGATTCTAGCATCAAACATAAGCACACCAAGAAAAAATGAGAAACGGTAACTCAAATGAACAATTTAATTTATGTAAATGATATCATCATCTTCACAACTAGTAAGACAACATCTGCTAAAATGATGGAAAGCATATTTCAAGCCATTTTTATAACTAAATAATAAAATGAGACAGAAATAGAAATAAATTTTATATATACAAAAATATTCTTAGCACACAAATCAAACAAAGAAAATAAACTTTCGATCTCACTCGATTGAAGCTAAATGTCTTAATTAAGTTTTCAAAATGCAAAAAAAATGAATGTTGGATTCAATTATTCTAAAACACATCGAGCTGCAGAGATAAAACAACCTACAGAACCTGAACGTAAATAAACTCAAGCTGAATCTAAATGTTTTAACTAAGTCGAGTGAATAAAATATATTCAGTTATATTTTTTTCCTTTCTAACTTTCTAGGTAGTTTTCAAGTAGAATTTTTTTAGTATGTCTATACAACATATTTAATGTTCCGAAGAACCTTCTCATTGTGTATAGTTGTAAGAACAAACAAACCCTTAGAAAAAAGCTTGTGCCTGAAGTGAGCACAAGTGCAATTCAATTCTTTTCAAATAAAAAAAATAGCACCACCTTTTACCCTACAAGTAATGGTTCCAACTACTCCAACTAGAGAACATCTGCAAGGAATTATCCAGGTTGAAACGAGCCTAAACTGCTCGTCCTAACAAAACAAAAATCAACATTTTTTGCAGCTAAAAAACAACATTTCACAAGTTAAGAAGATTATTTTAGCCATAAAGATAGTATTTCAACATATAAAAAAATATAGTACTTTTCAGCAACAATATATAGCATTGCAGAAAGCAAAATATATAGCATTACAGCTGCAACCTAAAATAACATTTCAACAACAAAGCAACCTAGATACTCTGCATATTTATATTCAATGAAAAGAACCTCTTATCCACCTAGATATTAGGCCCTAATGATACTCTGCAGCACAATAAAATTAATAACTAGTGCGATCTACAAGCTTCCCTGTGACTAACTTGATGTGTACTTTTATTCTATTACTTAGTTTATAGTTAGGTTGCTTCTATTTTTTAGTCAACGAGATTAGTTTAGCTAGTTTACTTATGTGCGGAAAAATATTAAATCTTACCTCTTTTCCAGTGGAACTCTGCACACTCTGCACTTTTGTATTAGTAAACACAGAGTTGATGTAAAGAATAGATGATAAACCCTAATCATAGACATTTTGAAACGAAACAGGTAACAAGAAAATAGAAATAAAAGAAATTCTAAAATTAAAGGAACTAAAGTACATCATAAACAAAGGAGTGAGATAATATATTCTTAAACCAAATAAGTAATTGGAAAATAGAGTGAATGAGCATTTACATAAGCAGCTTCAACTTTCTCATTTACACAACTTTTATCACTTTTCTTGCAATGAGTTTGGAAATAAAATTCTGAAGTTGATGAATCTTTGCCAGTAGCTTCTTTCTATAATTAAAAAAGATATTTATGTTATCAATGCTGAGTATGATGTTATTTTCTCGAAAGAAATATATTTTAAACAAGATATATAATTACCATTATTTTATAGATCAATCGATGAGGTATGCAACCACCTTTGTGAATGATGCACCAGCATTCAAATCCCGATTTTTGTAAATTTTGTTGAGACTTTTTCTTGAACTCATCCGACTCCCAACTCTCTTTCATCTCCTTGAATACCGCATCCCCATCCAATTTGGCTTCAGAGGCAAGTGTTTTCTAACATCTTGCAACGGTTGTGTCAGTTTTGAAGATGTCTTTTCTAAAAATTAATCCATATAGCATCATTATATTGTGCAAGACATTTGAATCTCTTCTGCATACGTCAAATGAATATCATATTAGTTAGTAATCCAAGACTTCTACTTGAATATGCACTATCATTTATAAACTTTTTTACCTTGAATTCCTCAAACAACATCAGGTGAGTAGATTTTGGAAACTTCTTTCACGAAGGTTTAGCAAATTCAAACTCAGTACAAATGCAAATAGCAATACCATCAATAACTATCTTATGAGGATCAAACCCACATGAAATACCATTTACAGTGCCTAGGGGCACGCACTCAGGGTCACGCTCATCATCAGAGCCAATGACCAGGCGGGCAGAAGGGGCGACAGACTTGGATCGCCCGCAGGCGTGGACTCGATCTTGTTTGGTGTCATAATAGATAGTACTTGTAAAGAATCAATATTAGTACAAGAAGGAGCAAAAAAGACAAACAAAACCACACAAAATAAATAAAAGAGTTAAGATGTAATGACATTTCTATAGTAACAGTGAAACACGACGGACTAGGTGATGGCTCGTCATGAGTATGACGAACCGTCATGGGGTCCATCATGTCTTACTTAAACTATGTTTATATGCTGAACCCTGAAGGAAAGTTGATATATTGTGGTTTCACGGTATTATTAATACTTTTTCCTTAAGTTTAGTGTGTCCAAAAGCCTTTTTGTGCTAATTTTTATATAAGTTTCTCTTTATTTTGCAGGAAATATGTCCAAAGATGAATGCGGAGATTTTGAGTGAAGAAATGCAAAAGAGACCACCTACGGAGCTTGTGACGGTCCATCGTGCTTGTGACGGTCCGGAGGTGGAAGCGTAGTGCAGCTGCTGAAGGAAGATGGGGAAGTCTGACCAAATGTGGGGTTACGAAGCTTGTGACGGTCTGTCGTGTCTATGACGGTCCATCCTGCAGGTTCATCATGAAGTTCAGAGAAGTAATCCCAATACCCATATTCAAAGATTTGAAGTGTTTAGGAACGAAGACCCTCGACGGACCGTTGTGCCTATGACGGTCCGTCATACTTGTCGTCGAGGGTAATGAAGAGAGAAGCAGAAGAAATTGCATAAGTGTGGGACGACGGAGTCCATGATGGTCCGTCGTGACCACGATGATCCATCGTGAGGTCCGTCGACCCAGCCGCGTCTTGACAAATTTCCAGCAAATAGAGTCCTTGTTTAATTAGCTTTTTATTTTCTATAAATAGTTCGAAAAACCTCATTTTTGAGGTTAGACTCTGGATCATTATTAGACTCCGTATTATTAGACATCATATTAGTAGACACTGTATTGTTAGACTTTTAAGAATCCTTAGACTTTTTGTGAGATTATTGATTACTTTGAGATTCTTGTAAGTGATTATTGGTAATTAATCAAGCAAACTTTTGGATTTTTCTCTTTCTCATTGAAGTACATGAATTCTTATATCATATATTTGAATATTGTGATTAAGACTATGTGTAACTATACTCCATAACTAGGGTTGCGGGAACCATAGGCAAATAATGAGGTAAAACCTAACTAAAATAACAATTCTAGAATAGTGTCTTGCATGTATTAATAATTCTTTTGCTTAGAAGTCTTTTTAACGGATGGCCAACATTAGAACTCGCCTTAATGCTACTTGCCGAACCAAGGAGGTAGATAATAGGAAAAGAATTATCAAGTGTTAGCGGCTGAGGAGGATGAGGACGAGGCGCGAGCACGGAAGAAGGAGCGCCGTGAGATGGAGGCTGCAAAGATAGCCTCACTTGCTGAGGAGGAGGCACACCAGATGAGAGCATCAGAGTTAGCGGCTGGGGCATCTAGCTCGTGAACTGTGGAGATAGCAGGAGGCACTACTTATGGTGCAGTTGTTGCTGAGGACACCACTGAGGGTATCCAGATTGCAGAGGACGTGGGTTCTGGGGAACCGGACCCACCAGCTTGCTGATCGACGACGTTTTGCGCCACAGGTTTTCTTCACCTACCACTCTAGTATTTATTTTTTTATGCATTGGGGACAACTGCATGTTTTTTTGTTGGGGGTGGGGTAAATGGAAAGTGAGTGTTAGGGTGAATTCTGAGTAGCCCAATTCACTTTCCTATTTTGGGGTTTTCTTGCATGTGTTCTTTTTCCCCAAAAGACTGATTACTTTTTCTGTTGAACCGGCATGTCTATATCTTTTGTACATAGTTTAATTCTTGAGTATGATGGCTAAAATGATATCCTGATAAATTGGAAAATGATGCACGACTAGGCATAGTAATTGATAAATGTGTGGCTCTAAGCATGACATAGAGGTACACCATTGCATTACCCTGAGTCTAAAATTCGAACTAGGTGTCTGATAATCTAGTAGAGTGATGAGATGTCAAGTGAGTGTGAGGAAGATTTAAATAGTCCATTATTTGTATTGAGCTAGAACTTGCCTGGTTAGTCCTGCTAAAAGTAAGTTGTAATAGACAATTAGGAAAGGATCATAGGACCTTATTCAATATAGCCCATTTATAGCCTAAATAAAAGAATACCAAATGAAATTTATCCTTCTTTGATCAAAATAATCAGAGCTTAAATTAGACCTTTCTTTTTCACCCCAACTAATCTTTTCTGGGAACTACGTGTTGGCCCTGGTCCCTCCTTGGACATGTGCACCTCAGCTTATGCCAAAAGCATAAGTTGAGGGTGAATAATGCAGTAAACAATCTTCGTTATGGCCCTGACCCACCTTTGGGTATTGTGTACCTTGACTCATGGCAAAGCCATGAGTTGAGGGTGGCTATTATGAGGAATGCTCTGGAAAGTGGGGTTGAAAGAACAAAGAGAAAGAAAGAACAAAAGTAAAGTGACTCAAGAATTCATTGAAAGAAAAGTAAAGAAACAGAAAAATAT
Organism: Solanum arcanum; assembly: GCA_027789145.1. NCBI lineage: Eukaryota > Viridiplantae > Streptophyta > Magnoliopsida > Solanales > Solanaceae > Solanum > Solanum arcanum. The sequence continues at coordinate 22,892,992 of CM050943.1, forward strand.
ACAAGAAATACAAGTAAGAAAAGAAGAGAGTCACTTACACACATGAAGAAAGAAGAGAAAATAGCAAGGTGAAAGAATATGAGAAACTGGGCGAGATAACATGATCGAAAGTGGTAGATTTAGCCGATATGTCAAGGAGGGCAAAAATTCACTAAAGTATACCTGAATATACCCTACCTGACCCTGAGCCTATGTTACAAGCTAAAAAAGTCCTATCGTGATCCTAAGGGTTGTATAGCGAAACTAAGGCAGTGAAAATAAGGGCAAGCTTATGGCAATAGGTATGAATGAGTGTGACTTTGTTCTGAGAGCGAGTGTTGAATATTAATCCTTATACTCAAACTGAAATCATTGTGTGAAAAATGAGGATTTTGTTTTAAAGTGAGGACACTAGTTGCAATACCAGAATTGTTAGTGCATGGTGAGTCTATGTCATGTTCCGATCCCACACACTATCAAGCCTAATAGTGATAGTATGCATAGATTCAATGAGATTAATCGGGATTGATAGCCAAATGATTGCAAAGGATAAAACATGGATACTATTGTACAAAGATTTTGTATTGAGTCATAGTGCGTCGCTTGAGGACAAACAACGAGTTTAAGTTAAGGGTGTTGATATACCGTGGTTTCACGGTATTATTAATAATTTTTCCTTAAGTTAAGTGTGTCCAAAAGCCTTTTTGTGCTAATTTTTATATAAGTATCTCTTTATTTTGTAGGAAATCTGTCCGAAGATGAATGCGGAGATTTTGAGCAAAGAAATGCAGAAGAGACCACCTACGGAGCTTGTGATGGTCCGTCGTGCTTGTGACGGTCCGTAGGTGGCAGCGTAGTGTAGCTCCTAAAGGAAGATGGGGAAGTCTGACCAAGTGTGGGGTTACGAAGCTTGTGACGGTCCGTCGTGTCTATGACGGTCTGTCCAGCAGGTTCGTCATGAAGTTCAGAGAAGTAATCCCAGTACCCATATTCCAAGAGTTGAAGTGTTTTGGAACGAAGACCCTCGACGGACCGTTGTGCCTATGACGGTCCATCATACTTGCCCTCGAGGGTAATGAAGAGAGCAGCAGAAGAAATTGCATAAGTGTGGGACGACGGAGTCCATGACGGTCCGTCGTGACCACGACAATCCGTCGCGAGGTCCGTCGACCCAGCCACGTTTTGACAGATTTCCAGCAAATAGAGTCCTTGTTTAATTTGGTTTTTATTTTCTATAAATAGTTCGAAAAACCTCGTTTTTGAGGTTAGACTCTGGATCGTTATTAGACTCCGTATCATTAGACATCATATTAGTAGACACTGTCTTGTTAGACTTTTTGTGAGATTATTAATTACTTTGAGATTCTTGCAAGTGATTATTGGTGATTAATCAAGCAAACTTTCGGATTTTACTCTTTCTCATTGAAGTAAGTACATGAATTCTTATATCATATATTTGAATATTGTGATTATGACTATGGGTAAGTAAACTCCATAACTAGGGTTGTGGGAACCATAGGCAAATAATGAGGTAAAACCTAACTAAAATAACAATGCTAGAATAGTGTCTTGCATGTATTATTAATTCTTTCGCTTAGAAGTTTTTTTAACGGATGGCCAACGTTAGAACTCGCCTTAATGCTACTTGTCGGACCAAGGAGGTAGATAATAGGAAAAGAATTATCAACATAGATTTAGTGTATACTATCTAATATGCTAGTATTGATTGGTACGAGGTAATAACTTAGTCAAATATCTAATACAATGCTTAATATGAGGTAAAGATAAGGGTTAGGAAAACAACACATGTAGCCGGACCAAGGTGCGGAGTGAGATTTTCTAGATGCCGGACCAAGGATTTAGAAATACATAACTTAGCACTTTGCATGCAAGATACTAGGAAAGAATTGTTATAGTTAGAATTATCAAGTTATGAACCTGTGGGGAACACGTAAACCCTAGTTACTTTGATTAATTGATTAAAATCCAACATTCAAAGCTGTTAAGTGTCCCTTTCAAATTAGGTAGTTATTTTCATTCATTTAGAAATAGAAACCCCCCTTTTATTGTTTTTACTTTCCAAGGAAGTAATTGACTGAACAAAAGTAATAATAGATTGAAGTTAAGTCTAGACTATTTTCCTCGTGGGAACGATCCCAACCTCACTAGTTAGGTTATTTACTTGACACGACCACTTTACTTCTTATTTGAGAAGTAAGTTTGAGCGTATCAAAAGTCTCTGACAAGTATGACGGTATATGTAGGACGGACCATCACAGGTATGACGGTCCGATGTAGGTGTCTGTGAGAGGACACTTGAGTAAAATATGGAGACCCTTAGGAGAGGGGTCTCTGACCGTCATAACGGTTCCGTTGGAGGACACTTAGAAAAGGTGAGAGACCCTTAGGAATAGGGTCTCTGACAAATAAAATGGTTGTGCAGGACGGACCGTCGTGGGAACGACGGTCCGTCGCATGTATCTGTTGGAGGACACTTAGAAAAAGTGAGAGATCCTTAGGAATAGGGTCTCTGACAACCAGAACGGTTATGCAGGACGGACCGTCGTGGGAAAGACGGTCCGTCGCATGTGTCTGTTGGTGAACACTTGGAGAGAATTGGACAGTGGGGTGGTAGGGATGTTGGGACGGACCAAATGACGGTCCGTCGTGAGTACGACGGTCTGTCATTGGGGTCTCGTTTTGTCATTCAGTGACAGAACTGGGGATGCCCCATTCATCCCCTATGACCAAAATGGAATTGTTGTTTTTTTTTCTTACATTTGTCTAACCCAAATACCTAGTAAACTAGCAATACTAAAGCACCTATTTCTAGAGTTTTAACACGACAATTATGAGGATTCTAAACCTAGGTCAGACAGAATTTGTATTAAAGAATGAACCCCATCAATAAGATTTCGGCTAGTACTAATTGATAAACAAAAATGCAAAGTAAATGGGTAGAAATCAGAGACACATACCTGAGAATATGATAAAAACAATCGAGGAAGATACTTGGTAATCAAGTAGAGACCCACAGCGGCAGCTCCGACTAATAGATAGTGAATTTTAGGAATTGGGGAATTTGGGGAAAGTAACCGGTTGTAAGAGAGGGGGGTTATGATGTTTGAGAGTTGAAAAGGGAGTGAAATGGGAGGAACCGGGTCGGGTCGGGTACACTTCATTAATGACGCGACGAGTCCCCGATGACGGTCCGTCGCATGTGCGACGGCTAGTCTTTGGTTCCGTCGTGTGTGCCCTAGTTTGAAAATAACAGAAAGACGTACCTGGCATGATGGATTCATGCAACGGTCCGTCGAAATCACAACGGTCCGTCGATGTATCCGTCAGTGACTGCTGCAGAGTGATTTTCTGCAGAATTTCCTGGTGATGTGCCTGCAAATTTAAAACCCATTAATAGAAAATGCTACCATTACTAAAAAGGAAAAAAACTATAAGTATTGGGTTGCCTCCCAACAAGCGCCTGATTTAACGTCGCGGCACGACTGAGGACACTTGATTACTCAGGCTTCATCAAGTTGGTATGCATGTATCACTTCATTCACCGATGCATTATGCCCAAAATAGAGTTTTATTTGGTCTCCATTCACCTTAAACCGCACTCCCTCCTTGGTTTCTAACTCAACTGCTCCATGAGGGAATACTTGGGTAATCAAGTAAGGGCCAGTCCGTTTGAACTTGAGCTTTCCCGAAAGCAAACGCAACCTAGAACTGTCTAAAAGCACTAAATCCCCAACCATAAACTCTCGTTTTCCACTTTTTAGTTCATTATCCTTCTTCATCTTTTCTTTGTGGGATATGGCAGATACCGATTGGAGCTCACCACTCTGCCTCATGGACCTACAAATGTTGAAGGTCGCTTCTTCATTGTTCGACCGAAATTTCATTCGCCCCTTTTCCATATCAACTAAGGCTCTACCCATAGCAAGAATGGCCTCCCAAGAATAATAGGCACTTTAAAATCGACTTAACAATCAAGAATAACAAAATCTTCCAGAAATATGAATGACTCCACTTTTACTAGCACGTCGTGGAGTATCCCTATAGGCCTTTTCACTGTTCGATCATCCATCAGTAGCCGCATCGCAGTGGGCTTTGGGTCACCCAAATCCAACTTCTTGTAAATCGAGAGGGGCTTGAGATTTATGCTTGCCCCCAGATCACATAATGCTTTCACAAAATGTAATGACCCGACTGTACAAGGAATAGTGAACGCACCCGGATCTTCTTTCTTTTGTACGAGAGATCTTGTAGCAATAGAACTACCATGCTACATTCTATAAATATCCTCGAAAGTGACCGATCTTTTCTTTGAAACCAGATCTTTCATAAACTTGGAATAACCGGGCATTTGTTCTAGAGCTTCTACCAAAGGGACATTGATAGAAAGTTGTTTCAGCATTGTTATAAAACGCCGATATTTACCATCCTCGATCTTTTTCACTAATATCTGAGGAAAGGGGGGGTCTAGGCATGGGAATTACCTTTATAGGGACTTCTGCATCTTTTCTAGTGGTATCTTCTGCTTCACCACTACCCTCTACCACCTTATCATTATCCTTTCTCACCTTTTCCTCATTAGACGGCATAGGTGGGTCAATGGTTTGCTTACCACCCCGAGTAGTGATTTCCATACAGTGTGCATCATTTTTTGGGATTTTGGACAGTGTTGCTAGGAAGAGTGCCTGGTTGTCGTGTCTTCATAGTCGCAGATAATTGGGCCATTTGCAACTCAATCTGCTTAATCGATATTTCATGTGTATCGACTTTTTGCCCAATACCCGCTAAATCACTCCTTAACTCTTTAAGGGGCTCATCACTAGCATCGAACCTCATCATCATTTTGTGCAACATATCCTCAACTCGTGCCATACTACCTCCACCATCCCTAAGAGTAACTTCACAATTTTAAGGAGGAACATAGGACACATTCCTATCATTTCTATTACCATAGTTACCCCTGTTGAAGTTGTTGTCGCGGTTGTAATTTCCATCTCGGACATAATGGCCCTCACGCTTATAGTTACCATAGTTCCGACCTTGGTTCCCTTGACCTTGGTGCCAATTCTCCTTATTAGAGCCTTGGACACTTGGTCGGAAACCCCCGTCTTCTCATTTACCGCATAGGAATCCTCCTCATAATAGCACTCATCATTTTGTGGCTGTGGTTTCGACAAGTAAATGACTGCATTTATCTTTTCTACACCCCCAGTGACATTTTTTAGTACCAACCCAAGCTCAGTTCTCATCTGAGCCATTTCTTCATGAATCTCATCTGTGGCTGGGTTGTGAGTGGACTACACTGCGAAGGTATTTATCCCGGTATCTAACTTCCTAGTACTCCAAGCTTTATTATTCCGGGAGATTTTCTCTAATTTTTCAGCAATCTCAGCATAAGGACACTCCCCATAAGATCCACCTGCTATAGTGTCCAACACCGCTTTATTATTATCATCATGTCCCCGATAGAAGTATTCCTTCAGTGACTCATCATCTATACGGTGATTTGGGACGCTTCTAAAAAATGAGGTGAATCTATCCCAAGAACTACTAACTGACTCTCCTGGTAGTGCCACAAAGTTGTTCACTCTATCTTTGTGGTTTAGTTTCTTGGAGACCGGGTAGTAGCGTGCGAAGAAAATGTCCCTTAGTTGGTTCTAAGTGAAAATTGAGTTGTAAGGGAGCTCAGTGAACCATATAGCAGCCTCTCCCGTCAGTGAGAGAGGAAACACTCTTAGACCTATTACATCTAAGTCCAAGTCAGGCCTCCCTACACAGCTTTTACACACTGCCCTAACCTAAGCTATATGGGCATGTGGATCCTCAGAATGTAGCTCTGAAAACAAACCTCTGGCAGTGAGTATTTACATCAGGCTACTAGTTACCACAAAGGTGTGGCCTGGTGGTATAGGGGGCAAGACAAGTGGCCCATCGGAGTCTGCTATATTTTCATAGCCTCTGTAGTATTCTTGGGGCCGTGGAGCGGGATTTTGTCCCCTCCGTTGGTGTTCACCCGGAGCATCGGGTAACAACTAACCATGAACATCAACTGGAGCTGGGATGTTCTGGTTTGGATCATCATCATTAATTCCTATGTTTTGATTCATGTTGCATAGTGTACATTCTAATTCGTGATCGTAGGGAAACAAGGGTTCTCTTCCTCTCAGTGTATTTGGCATACAAGGAAGATGGTTCTGCAAGAATCAAAAATAATAAAACAAAGTAAAATCAAGAAAATATCAACTAAACTATAGTAATAACTTTAAGTTAATCTAAAAGCTGCTTTTCCCGACAGCGACGCCAAAATTTGATACGCTCGAACTTACTTCTCAAATAAGAAGTAAAGCGGTCGTGTCAAGTAAATAACCCAACTAATGAGGTTGGGATCATTCCCACGAGGAAAATAGTTTAGACTTAACTTCAATCTATTATTACTATTGTTCAGTCAATTACTTCCTTGCAAAGCAAAAATCATAAAAGGGGGGTTTTCTATTTCTAAATAAATGAAAATAACTAGCGAAATTGAAGGAGACAACTAACATCTTCAAATGTTGGAGTTTAATCAATTAATAAAAGTAACTAGGATTTACGTGTTCCCCACAGGTTCATAACTTGATATTTCTAACTATAACAATTCTTGCCTAGTATCTTGCATGCAAACTGATAAGTTATGTATTTCTGAATTCTTGGTCCGGCATCTAGAAAATTTCACTCCGCACCTTGGTCCGGCTACGTGTTGCTATACTAACTCTTATCTTTACCTCATATTAAGCATCGTATTCGATATTTGACTAAGTTATTACCTCGTACAAATCAATACTAGCCTATTAGATAGTATACACTAAATATATGTTGATAATTCTTTTCCTATTATCTACCTCCTTGGTCCGGCAAGTAGTATTAAGGCGACTTCTAACGTTGGTCATCCGTTAAAAAGACTTCTAATCAAAAGAATTATCAATACATGCAAGACACTATTCTAGAATTGTTCCTTTAGTTAGGTTTTACCTCATTATTCGCCTATGGTTCCCACAACCTAGTTATGGAGTTTAGTTACCCATAGTCATAATCACAATATTCAAATATATGATATAAGAATTCATGCACTTACTTCAATGAGAAAGAGTAAAATCCAAAAGTTCACTTGATTAATCAACAAAAACCACCAACAATCAATTACTGAAATTAATTGAAAAACAAAGATTCTCCAAAAGTGTAACAATAATCCTCAAGTCTAATCCACAAAAGAAGCTCAAAAATCAAGAGTCTAACAAAGAGTCTAAAAATAATCAAGGGTCTAACCTCAAAAATAAGGTTTTTCAAACTATTTATAAAAAATAAAAACCTAATTAAATAAGGACTCTATTTGCTGAAGATCTGTCAAAACGCGGCTGGATTGACAGACCTCGCGATAGATCGTCGTGGTCACGACGGGCCGTCATGGACTCCGTCGTCCCATACTTGTGCATTTTTCTTCTGCTTCTCTCTTCATTACCCTCGACAGCAGGTATGACGGATCGTCACAGGCACAAAGGTCCGTCGAGGGTCTCCGTTCCAAAACACTTGAACTCTTAGAATTTGGGTACTGGGACTACTTCTCTGATTTTCATGACGAACCAGTAAGACGGATCGTCATGGCTACGACGGTCCATCACGCACTACGTAACCCCACACTTGGTCAGAATTCCCCATCTTCCTTCAGCAGCTGCACTACGATGCCACCTACGGACCGTCACAAGCACGACGAACCGTCACAAGCTCCGTAGGTGATACTTTTCAGTATTTCTTGCTCAAAAACCTCCGCATTCATCTATTAGACAAATTTCCTGCAAATAAAGAGAAACTTACATAAAAATTAGTACAAAAAGGCTTTTGGACACACTAAACTTAAGGAAAAAGTATTAAAAATACCGTGAAACCACGGTATATCAAAAAAATGTGGTTCTACAAAATTGATTATTCTGAGTTTCAGTAAGCTTTTCAGCTAACACATTCATTATTTCAATATTTGTGTAACACTGCATGTGAGGTGTGCGTGTTGGTTTTCTTTTCCCTTAAAACTTAGCAGTCTGTTAAAAAATGAATATACAATTTTACTAAAATATACATGTATACATAAGTAAGACACAAATACATATATTAAGCTATATAAAATATATTTAAAATAAAAATAACCTATACAAATTTTATAAGAAAATTTACATTATATACAAACTGACTTCAATTGTATAAATGTTTATATTGTATATGTAGATAAATTGGTGTACTACTACTAATGTAATAATTATTGATACGATACTTATACAAACAAATTCAAATGTATAATTGTTTACATAGTATATATAGTAAAATACAAACAATTTATGTATGTGTATAAGTGTGTGCAATTGTATATGGTTAAAGGAACATTATACAAAAAGTATACTTATACAAATGTAAAAACTTAAACATAAACAAATGCACAAAATTGTATACAAATGTTTATAATATATATATATATATATATATATATATATATATATATATATATATATATATATATATATAAAAGTTATTGTAACAGTACTAATACAATAACTATAAATATTATTATATATTACAAATGTATAATTGTTTACCTTGTATGTTTAGTTAAATAGTTATATTTTATACATTTAGTTTGGATATTAACATAGTGACTATACACAATTGTATAAATAAACAGATAGAAGACATGAATTAACATAGTAAGTATAAGAATATTATACAATCATAACATAAATAAAATAATGAGTATACAAATACCTCATTGTGCTCCAATCGGCTAGAAATAACAACTTCCTTTATTTTGGCATTGTCATCTGTGTAGTTAGTTATTTTTTCTTTTCTTTTTTTACTTGACCCAGCATGAGACTGGTCTTTCATACCTCCATCCACGATTCTAATTCAATCATACTTCAATTTTGATATGATCTCTTGAATTGCATTAGATTTGGATATTGAACCTGAAACCTCCCTAAAATCCTTAAATAGACCCAAGGAAAATGATAGGTGTTCAACACTATTCGACAGCAAAGGTATACCTCTTGTGAATCTCTTTGCTGGAGAGTGGCATCCGTTGTTTGAAAAAAAATCGATATGGCTTAGAACTGATGTGAAAAATAACACGAAAAAATTAAAAAAATAGACAAAAATTTAAATTAATAAATTTAAAAGTTTCAAGTCCAAAACTTATCTCTATCAATTAATTAAAATTTTTGTCTATTTATTTTTCTTGTTTTTTCAAGCTATTTTTCACATCAATTCATAATCCATATAGATGTTTCTTCAAACAATGGATATCCAGTCTCCATATAAGAGATTCACAAGAGGTATACGTTTGCATGTCGAAAGTAGTATTCAACACCCATCGCTTTTCATGGGTCTAATTCAAGAGTTTGTGGAGGTTTCAGGTTCAATGTCCAAATCTAAAGCAATGCATGAGATCAGATCAAAATTGAAGAATGACACAATTAGAATTGTAGATGGAGGTATGAAAGATCACTCTGATGATTGGTCAAGCAAAAAAGGAAAGAAAAAAAAAACTAATTATATGTATGGCAATGCCAAAAGAAAGGAAGTTGTCTCTGACTGATTGGAGCATGATGAGGTATTTGTATAATCATTATTTTTGTACATGTTACGATGTTGATTCATGTCTTCTATCAGTTTATTTATACAGTTGTGTATATTCACTATATTAATATCTAAACTAAATGTATAAAATATAACTATGTAACTATACATACAAGGTAAAGAATTATACATTTGTAATTGGTTGTATAATGCATAATAATATTAATAGCTATTGTATTAGTACTATTACAACAACTTATATATATATATATATATATGGGAAAATTGTATTAATAGCAAACTAATAACCTAAATTAAATGGAATAGCTAGGGTTTGATTTAATTGTGCTCCATAGAAAACATTAGCTAAAATTTGCCAGCGTCTCTCTCCCAAAAATCTCGCTCGCCACTCTCCATTCTCGCTCGCCTCTCTCGCTTTATACACAGAAGTGTATAATTCTGTTTCTGTTTTGTATAAAGCGAGAGAAAATTGTATATACACATGCAAAAATGTATATCTTCGTGTTATACACTTAATTATACAATTTACAAACATTTTACTTCAAATATTGCAGAGAAAAAGGCCAACGAATTATACAATTGCGAATTATACAATTGCAGCGAAATACAATTTTCACTAGCTTTATACAACAAAAGTGTATATATTGTGTTTCTGTTTTTGTATAAAGCGAGAAAAACATATATCTTCTTGCTATACACTTATAATTATGCAATATACATACATTTTAGTTCGATTCAACTGTATGCAAAACAAATTATACAATTGCAGCGAAATAGACCAACGAATTATACAATTTAGGCCAGCGAATTATACAATTGTATATGTATAGCAAATTATACAGTTTTATGTTTGCTATGGAGCGCAATTATGCAAAGTTTGCTATAGCATACAAATATGAATTTTTTGTTTGCTATATGTGAAAGTTGCCCTATATATATATATATATATATATATATATATATATATATATATATATATATATATATATATATATATATATATATATATATATATATATATATATATATATATATATATATATATATATATATATATATATATATATATATATATATATATATATATATATATATATATATATATATATATATATATATATATATATATATATATATATATATATATATATATATATATATATATATATATATATATATATATATATATATATATATATATATATATATATATATATATGTATGTATATATATACATTTGATACAATTATGTGCATTTGTTTATGTATAAGTTTTTGCATTTGTATATGTATAGTTTTTGAATAATGTTCTTTTCGCCATATATAATTTCCACACTTATATTCATAAATGGAATTGTTTGTATTTAACTAAACATACTATACAAACAATTATACATTTGAATTTGTTTGTATAAGTATAATATCAATAGTTATTGCATTAGTAGTGGTACACCAATTAATCTATATATACAACATAAACATTTATACAATTGCAGTCAGTTTGTATACAATGTAAATTTTCTTTTTAAAACTTGTATATGTTATTTTCATTTACAATATATTTCATACATTTTGATATTTGCATTTGTATCTTAGTTATGTATACATGTATATTTTAGTAAATTTGTATATCCATTTTTTGACAGGTTACACAAATATTGAAGTAATGAATGTGTTAGCTAAAAAAACTTATTGAAACACATTATAATCGATTTTTTGGAACCACATGTTTTCCCCAATTGTGTAGCATCTGTGGTGTCATGTTCAAGCACAACTTATTAGGTTCATGTTTTTTAGAGAGATTGAGGGAAGCTCAAAAGATGCAATCCTGATACATGTGAATGTTACCACTCTTTGATTCATCATTCATGACTTTGCTATCATTTTTGGGTAACGCTCAGACAATAAGAAGGATTTTGTTTTGTATATTGAAGAACAAAACAGAATTATTCTTCAGTATTTTGGTATCGAAAAAGCAATCACCATGAAACAATTGGTTGAAAATTTCTCTAAGAAGGTTTGGGGGATAATAATGATGATGCTGTGAAGTTTGTAACATTTGTAGCATCTCGTAACTTGAAATAGCTAAGAATAATCTATGAAAAACGGCCTAAAATATCCTCAAAGTATTGGAAATGGTACAAAATCACCCTCCATCCACGTATTGGCTCCAAAATGTCATTCTCATCCACCTATTGGCTCCAAAATACCCTTGTCTTCCACCTTTGGGTTCAAAATTGACCACTTATTTAACTGTTTTAAAATTAAATTGTTTAAATATTTGTTAAAATACTTGGCGCTCAACTGTTGATTATAATTTAACTTATTAATATAATTTATAAATCAACTTACTACCTACTCATTACTAACTAAACCCCACCCATTAATAAACCGATTATAATATCAAAATTGTCATAAATACTACTAAAACACGATGAAACTATAGATTCCTAAAAATGACATTCAAAATTATTCGAGTCTGAATCAAAGCCCCTATTAAACTTAGGTTGAACCGCTTATTTAAGAGGACATTTTCAATAGTATTCTCTTTCAAGCTTGAATTCAAAATTTATGATTAAAGGTAAAGAAGTAGTACATCCTGAATTAATTCATGCACTTTTTTTAATATAGTTTTATAAATATTTATGATTTGTTTTAAAAACTTTATTATATTATTGTTTAAAAAGAAAGTTATCCATGAAGTAACATTACATAATTGAGATGAAAGAATATCTAAGATGAACATAGTCAGACTTTTAAATTTATCGGCAATTTTATTTAGACACTTGAATATATGAATTATTTCTATAGATAATTTCGCCTCTAATTTTTAAAAATACTTATTGGCAGTAGTTTTTCTGTTATTGCATTAGTAATGTGACGAGTTTATTAATTTCGTGGTGTTCAATTAGTAATGGGTTGGTAGTGGATTGATTTATAAATTATACTAATAAGTTAAATTATAACAAATAGTTGTGCGCCACGTATTTAAAAAATATATTTAAATAGTTTAAATTTATAACCGTTAATTAAGTGGTCAATTTCGAACCGAAAGGTGGATGACAAGGGTATTTTGGAGCCAATAGGTGGGTGGGAAGGATATTTTGGAGCCAATAGGTGGATGGAGGATAATTTTGTACAATTTCCAATACTTCGAGGGTATTTTAGGTCCTTTTCTGAATAATCTAAGAAACTAAAAATAATCACTTTTGGAAAGAAATGGAAAAATCAGAAAAATTTCCTACGTTAAGGAAGTGAGTTTTGGTCATTTTCAAACAGCCATAACTCCTATATGAGTTAGAGGTAATTCTTGATATGGTTGGGAAGTAATTGGAGAGATCTTTCCAATGCCACTGAGTTTGCGCATTTTCGATATGGTATGAGGGATATATGCCTATCGAAAGTTGGGCTATAGGATTGAGAAAGGTCCCAATCCGAATTTAAGAAAGGGAAGACTAGTCTTATAACTAATTAATTTCCTATTTCATTTTAGGAACTTATTTGGTTTGAAACAAGTTTTAGTTCAAATTAGATAATTAAACTTTACGCTTAGGGCTTCGTGAAGAGAGAAAAGGAGAAGAAAAGGGAGAAAAATAAAGGATTCGCCAAGAACACCAATGATTTGCGAGTAGAATTCGTTGGGAGTGATTCCTATTGAGTTATGTGAGATCTTTTCTGTTGGGTTAATTCACACAACAAACTTGCTTCAGTTCTTTGGTGTTAGAATTGTTTACATGTTAACAAGTGAGTTTTGTTGAATTCTTGTTGGATGAGTTGTTTGAATGTCCATTGAAGTTGATTCGTAATTTTTGAGTTATGTATATTGAGTATTGGAGGTATTAATGATACTAAGGGTTTGGGAAAAGAACTATGGAGGTTTACAGGATTTAAGACTAGAAGATGAGTTGAAACTCACCAGGCGCCCCCATAGCGCCAGGAAGGCTGGGAAGGGCACGTGCAGTGCGCCCAAAATGAGCCCCAATCATTTGAGGCTAGCGCGGCACACCCCGGATGCACCTAAATCAACGTTTTTCGTCCAGTTTTCTAGTTTAGCCTTTTTAAATCCTTCTAAGGTATATTAACACTCTCTAGTGATTCTAGTTGCTTCAAATGGTTTCTAAACACCTAGGAATCACCAAAAACTCGCATCATAACTTTGAATTCATAATTTTATTCAAGGAAAGTTAATATTAAAGTTAAAGGAGTTAAGAGTTAAGTTTAGAAGTTAAGAAGTAAGTCAAAGCAAAGTTCTTAAAGCTATTCAAGAGTCTTTAATAAACGTTTTAAGAGTTGTTTTAAGGCTCAAGTTTTGAGTTAAGTAAAGAGCAAAGAGTTGAAGATCTTCCCTCAAAGAAATGTAAGGGAACTAACTATTCCCTAAAATTTGAGTTCATTTCTTAAAAGTTATAAGGGAAATAAGTATTCCCTAAGAGTTTATAAATATTTTCACATTTAAGTTAAGAGGAAACTAAGAGTTCCTAAAGAGTTTTGAATAATTAAAAGGGAACATTGGTTCCAAGAGAGCTTTTAAAGCTAAGTGTTGAGCAATTATCTCGACCCAAGGAAAGAAGTTGTTTTAAAAACACATGAGCTAAAGTACATTTTGGAAGTAGTATTGAGCACCAATTTGGGGATGATAGTTCATATTAACTCAAGTCTCCAGGAAAATCATGTAGTCATCATGGGTATTAATGGGTCATACTTTTTAGATGATCACGTAAGTTAAGCTAGTGGATCCAGTAAGTTATGTAGTTCTATGCATCAACAAAGTATAATGATAGTTTTGACAGCGTGGATAAGACATTGTATCACTTCTTAGGCTCATAGTGGTGGTTATTGGTTAGAGAATCTCCCACATAAACTATATTTACTTCATATATAAGTAAAGTAAATTTGTTATTGCATTTCTTTAATGAACTAAGTGTTTGCCATTGTTTTTCCAAGCTTTTATATATTGCATATATTTTATTGTTTTATATTAAGTCAAGTTATTCATGAGTCGAGCAACAAATAGTGTTTCAAGCTCAAGTTGTTGTTAGCATTCTAACTCGCATACTCGTACATTCAATATACTGATGTCAGTTGGCCTACATCGTATCATGATGCAGACGCAGGTAACTAGGATCAGCATTATCCAGCGCCTCGTTGATCCAGCTGAGCACTTGGAGTCAGTGGTGAGACTCCTTGCATTTTGGAGGACACGTTTACATGCTTTTCAATCTTTCATTTATAGGATGTTGTGGGGTCTGCTCCAACATCCATCTTAGTATTATAAAGTCTTCATAGATAGTTAGACAGTCAGACAGTTTAGTTTTGAGTTTTGTTCTTTGTATTGCAGATATTTTGCTATGAGACTTTAGTGTCATATTGGACATGTTATTTAATTCGAGTTACTTTATGAGAATGTCTTATTATATTGAGTTAGGTCTTCCGCTGAGTTAAGCAAGTCAGGTCAAGGATCCGTTCAAAGCAGTCATGGTCATTGAATGTTGGGCACGTCCAGGGTGTAGCTCGGAGCGTGACAATATTATTCTACATACATTCGTTTATCCTTTCTAAAGAACCAACAACTATTGTAATTGATAGCAGATACTTTGAATTAGTTGAAATGGGAAAATACATCGACTACCTATGGGGTAAAAAGACTTTCGACTTTCTAATTCTATATTTGCACACCAAGATTAAACATGATGGAAAGTATTTCAGGCTATATGGTTTCCCACTTGCTTTGCAAGTATAGTTTTATGAATGTTGTTTGAATGTTGATGAGGAAATTGTTGTCAAAATATCTGATCACATTCTTAGGATACACAATTGGAAGACGAAAAAGAATTTTCCTCTCCTAAATTATTTTGGTAAGGGAATGTTTAGAGACGACAACAATCTAGTATGCATTGTGTTTATATATATATATATATATATATATATATATATATATATGTATATATATATATATATATATATATATATATACCTATAAGTATGTGAACTGTATAAACATAAGCTTATGAATATACTATAAGCTTACATATAAGTTTGTGCAATGTATTTATGTTTGTAATTTTTTCACTTTATAATTTTGTGAATTGTCTATCTATAAACTTTCACATTTGACTAAGATAACCTTTTATATAATGTTCATTTAGACATTATTATTAAATTCTGAGTAGGACAGTGCAAAAGCCATGTAAACAGACCTTTTCCCCTATATCTTTATATGCAAGCAAAAGTTTGAATATAAAATTTTCTGCGCAGACTGGTAATTCTTCATAGATCCATTCAATAAACAGATTTAACTCTTCAAAAAAGAGCGGATCTTTGGATCCTTCCATCAGACAGATTGTAGGATAAAATAAATTGAAAAAGTTATACTAAACATGCACTTCAAGAAAAGCTCTCAAAAGCTCTCAAATTATAATAAGAACAAAGGGTAACATAACAGAAAAAACTAATACATTTAACGGCAACCTCATAAAAGTTAGTCTTGGTATTAGAGCAAAGCCTATTCCAATCAATCATCCAGAAATCTTACTTGGAGGCAAGAGATCAAGAGGATTTTTTGCCTTAGGCTTGGGTGTTGTTTCCTTCTCTACAAGACTTGGTTCTTCCTTATTGACCTCCTTTGTTGGCTCCTCATTAGCCTTGGTTTTTTCAAGTTGTGTGGGCTTCTTGGATTGCACAGCTAGGATAGATTTCGCTTCTTTCACTTTACCCAATATCTTGCTAAAGTTTTGCTGATTAACCACAGTCCATAAGTATCTCTCTACATGTGGGATTTCCTTGGTAAAGCTCTTGGTCATTATCATCCTAAAACCAATGCTCAAGTTGCAGACAACAATGCTGTCAGCCAACGTGATTAAATGCTCAACCAAGTATTTTGTAGATGCAAGATGGGTGTTCAAAGCACCAAGTGCTCTCTTCAATGCAGATACCGCAGCTTCCTCAGACTTTTCGCAAAATAAGAAGAAATTCAGTTGAGTTGTGTGTTTCTAATGGTTCAGAAAAAATTAATAATGTATAGTAAGATACATACCACAGGGATGCACACACGAAAGGCAAGGTGTGGTTACAACCATTGTCTAATGTTTGCATCAACTTTAGTGGTAGAAAAATCATTCTATTGTTCAATTTGCGCCTATCAAAGAGAAAATGGACATAAAGAGAGGAATAAGTATTTCACAAATGAAAATATAACTGCGAAATGAATGAAAAAGAAACCAAATAAACTTGAAATACTTACATATTCAAACAATGAAGAGGCAAAAGAGGATTGTTGTGCATTAATTTGGTAACTACGAGATTTAGTAAAGTCAGTGTCAAAACTATATTTTGCTATATGATGAGAGCTCAAATGAAAGAAAATGAGACATGGCCTCACCCTAGAGTGTGATAACATTGCTTTCAAAAATAGATCCATCGGGTGTTTCAAGCACAGGAACCTGAAGGACGGAAACAACTCGTTGTGACTAGCAAAATCTTGTCAAGTACATAAACAATGTATATTAAGAAGAATAACATACCTTTCCTATTGGGTTCATCTTAAGAAACTAAGGTGTATTGTTTGATACACCATCTGGAAGTCCTTTGGAACTTCAACCTTTACCCTGCGTACTCAGTTGCAATGAGTGTGTTTGAGGCATTTTTGTTGTTATTTGTTGAGTGCAAAATTTGCAACATGCGTAATGAAGACAATTTAAATGCTAGTACATCAGTTAAGATATAAAATTGGGCATATCATCAAGCATTGGTTATCACCACACTTGAATCATAATGTCTCATTGTTACTCAATGAATTTAGTGTTGCCTTTCTAAATCAAAGAGAGTTTGGAAGAAACCAATTGATTCTATATGAGTTAGACTCGAAATTGAACACTAAAATATGTTCGATTTCTAGACCCCAATTAGGGCAATGCGCCCCAAAGTACTCCTAGTACTTTTGGGGCTGGCGCGACACGCCACTAATTTCTATCTGAACAGACACGTTTGAAAATCAACTTGCAACATCTCCATTATAATAACTTAAATTCAAAATACTGCAGAAATGTATTTCCTTTTCAACTTCCAAGCAAAGAGTTCATCACACTAACAATGTGAAGCCAAAGATCAATCATGCCTTGGCTCTACTCACTAATTGAGTGATTGATACATGTAGACAACTTTCAGAGAAGAGAAACATAAATAGCAATAGATCGCAAATTCAGCAAAAATAATTAATCGACTTACTAATAAAAACTATCAAATATACCCATTTGAACATGTCAAAATAAAGTAGAATTACAAACCAACAACCAGAAAAAATGAAATATACTGACAGATTCAGAAATCAACAATAAACATGAAATCTTTCGTTATAAATTCCTCATATATTGAAATCTCAGATTTATATTTTACATTAAAAACAAAAAAGAAACGCTAAGCAACTTACCAGAGACATGGCCACGGTTGAAACCTGTTCACCCTTCACCAAAGGAAAGGAGAGAGGTTCACCAAGTGTGTAAGCGGCGGTGAGATCTAAGCATAGAAAAATGAGCTAAAAGTATCTTGCAAGTTCTAAATTAAAACAAAGGAACAGGTGGGCCTCTTTTTATTTTTCTTTTACTTTTTTATTTTTAATATTAATAAAAGGACTAAATTAATTACATTTTTCGTAATTGTCTGGACAATTATTGAAGTCGTTCAGACAACTGTTGTCTAGGAAAACATTTTCCTTCATACCAAGCACACCCTAAATTATTCTATTTGGTTTCAATGGATAACTATGTCCTTTAATTTCGAGTGTGCAGAAGTAGACACTTAAACTTGTATAAAATTAAACAATTAGACACAAGTCCTACATGACATTAATATACGTCGGATGCCACGTAGGACACAAAATTTCGATGTAAGGTGTCATGCAGGACGAGTGTGTCTATTTATTCAATTATATACAAATTTAAGTTTTACTTGTGCATACCCAAAATTAAAAGTCATAGTTATCAACTGACACTAAGTTAAGGATTATGTTCATATATTATGTCTACTATAATTTTTTTAAAAGGGGTCACATGGAGTCATGGACCCATATAATATAAAATAAAATAAAAAAGAGGAAAATTGTATAAAATAACAAACTATTAATTCAAATTAATTGTTGTAATCACAGTTTCATTTCATTCTAATATGTAGCAAACATCGCCTCTCTCACTTTGTACAATACAAATATATAAATTGCATTTATGTTTGTATAAAACGAGAGAAAACTATATATACAAATACAAATGCATATATTTTCATCATATATTATACAAAAACAGATCTTTCGCTGCCATTTCTCCTTTGTTGTTCTCTCTTTCTCGCTTTATAAAACCACAAATTATACATGTATAGAGCGAGAGAGATTTGATATACAAATGTTTTATTATTCAAGTGTATACAAATTCAAAGTTTATGTGGATTTACAAACATAAAGAACATATACATATATAGTCGCAATTTTCATAGACACAGATGTGCAATTTTATACAAATGTTGTGATTTATACAAATTAGATCATGCGATTTTAAACAGATCAAAATTGCCTGCCATTTTTATATATATTTGATGCTGCAGAGCAAACATAAAATTCACTATAAAATACAATTATGTAAAATATATCTATAATATATAAATATGACTTTTATGTTTACTAAAACTAAAATTTACTCTTTTTAAATCCTAGTGGAATTGTATACAGGATTTATCCTAGTGGAATTGTATACAGGATTTGTATATGAGGTAAATCCTAATGGAATTAGGAGTATTAAATATTACGAATTCTTATCTAAGATAAAATAATGAAATCAAAAGAAACTACAGATCAATTAATTGTGAAGAATTTTACCCAAAATGGCACGTGGGAGAAAAAATAAATACTATAAAACTTTTACCTAAGATATGCAAGGATTTTCACATTTAATAATGTATTTAATTGGTAATTATATGTGTCTAATAATACGAAACTACTTAATTTTCATAAATCTTAGGAATCTAGTAAAAGAAAAATACTTAATTTTTAAAAGAATTTAGGCTATTTTTGTACGTTTTAGCATTTTTCTTGCACCTTTTTCTTCTTTTTTTTTTTTTAATACTTTTTGACTATTTTTATTTTTGACATTCCTACTGAGACAATTTTAGGAATAGGGAAGATACAAATATCTATAGCTACAACTTTGTTATTTGTGCTCTATAGTCAAATTATATCTGCTATTGAGCATTTGATTTGTATAAATTATGACGATTTGTATAAATAGAACATTTTATCTATGAAAAATGTGTTTGTATATGTATATGCTCTTTGTGTTAGGCTATAGTGGCGAGCGAGATAGAAGAGAGAAGAGAGAGGCGAGCGAGAGAGTGGAGAGAAATACATTGTATATGTATATGTATGAAAAATGTGTTTGTATATGTATATATTCTTTGTGTTAAGCTATAGTGACGAAAGAGAGATTAGAAGAGTGAAGAGGGAGTCTCGAGAGAGAGGAGAGAGGTAAATTTTGTATGTATATATGTATATTATGATTAGAAAATTGTATATATGTAACTATTATGTGTATGTAGCAAAGATTGTGTTTGTATATCTACATAAAATTTGAATTATTATACAATTGAATCAAGTAAAAAATTTATATTTATATATCAAATCTCTCTCTCTCTCTCTCTCTCTCTTTATATAAACACAAATCATATATTGTATTTGTATATTTTATAAAGCGAGAGAGAGAAAGACAAAAGAGAACTGTACAAGGTATTTGCATAATTATAAGTGTATAGGATAGAGATATATGTATTCATATTTGTGTATACATTCTCTCTCGCTTTAACAAACACAAAGACAATTCATATATTTTTATTGGTATAAAGTGAGAGAGATAAGGAAGAGGAGTGAGAGTGGCGAACGAGTGTCAAGGGAGAGAGGCGAATGACAAGAAATTTGTTGCGAATTGGAACTAAATGAAATTGT
The DNA here is from genome assembly GCA_027789145.1 of Solanum arcanum. NCBI lineage: Eukaryota > Viridiplantae > Streptophyta > Magnoliopsida > Solanales > Solanaceae > Solanum > Solanum arcanum. The sequence goes on from CM050943.1 coordinate 22,913,581, forward strand.
ACCTCTAACATTTATTGTGAATTAATATTTTGCTATGATGCACAATTTTTTCTTTTTTTAAACCTATTCTAATTGAAAAAAGATTCTCTGTGTAAAAAAATTATTATAATAATAACACAATTTTTTCTTTTTTTATACCTAGTCTATTTTAATTGAAAAAAGATTCTCTGTGTAAAAAATTATTATAATAATAAAGTTTTCTGTATATAATTTTTATTATGTTTGCGGTCAAGTGTACATATTTTAATTTGTACGTGTGTATCACGTGAGTTAATAATAAATATGTACAAAAATAAATTGTTATTAATGTTATATTATTAAAGCGAAATGGTCTTGTAAACCCTTATACTTGTATCGATTTGTATAATAGGCCCTTCCACTTACCTTTTTGTCTTCTCAACCCTTTAATTCAATAAAACACAATTTATCAAACTCCTCTGACCATTGACCAAACTTATGTGACTTTAAGATGGTTGAATTGGCGAAAGTATGTGACTTCACAAGCCTTAAAGCGAGTGAGTACTATATTTCAATTTTAAAAGTATTAGTAAAATAATAAAATTAAATTAAATTAAAAAATTAATCAAAAAGCTTCCATCTTCTTCAACTCCATCTTCATTTGTAATCTCATCTCCATGCATGACCCCTTCTTTTTATCACCGTACTCTCGTCATCATCTTTAAGAGATCTTGGCATTGAAACTTTCTTGAGTCCATTCATTTACTGGTGAAGGGTAAGGTCGATGGTGATGGTGCTCGTCGAAAATAACGGGTTTGGTGTAGAATGAGAAAGACAGTGCTAGTAAGTGGAGGGGAGAATGAGGCGGGTGAGGATTAGAGGATCTACTTACCACAAAGAAGTGATTTTCGACCAGATCTGGTGGGGGCGGCAGAGATTAACCCATAAGAAAGGAGAAGAAAAAATGCAGCAAGAAAAATAATTTTGGGGAAAATAATAACGACAGAAAATCCAACAATTATCAACAAAAAATAAAGAAAATAATCCAAATTTGTAGATTCAATCATCAAATGAAATGCCTTTTGACTGTTTAAGGTTGGGATTGGGGGAGAAGATGTAGGAATTTCAAAATTTTATTTTAAGGAATAAATGTAAATTTTATTGTTTTACTTTTTATTAAATAACTTTGGTTAATAAATTTTTTTAAAAATAGTTAATAAAGATAATAATGACATGTCACTGATATAGATGAATTGAGTTTAAAGGTTCAGATGACAAAGCGTTAAGTAGAAAGATCCATAAAACAAATCGATACAACTACAAGGATCCACAAAACCATAAATAAAAATTAATGTAAAACTTAAAAAGGAACACAACTTGCAACGCCACTAACAAATAAGGAGTAAAATCATATATACGTTGAATAAAGTTTTGCGTTGATATCAAATGTCAAAATTATGATGATATTGAGGTACGAGACTAAGTGCTACATCAAAAATCAATTTTTTTCAAGATTAAAAAATGCATAAAATAATAATAAAATGTTGTCATATCTCAGCACAACTCATCAAGAGTGTGTTGTATGTTATTCAAATGTTTTGATCTCAAATATTTTTCTTCCCTAAGAAGGTTAATTCACAAATTGGAGGCTAGGCTATGTATAGGAGAATCTTATGACAATATGGAGACTTCAAGGTAGGCTTTGATTTCATTGTTGCCCCAAAGCAAATAATAAACTGCACTTTCTTGACATATTTACATGGAATACCGCTGCAATCGAAAAGCTGATGTGGAATTTATGCCAAAAAAAGAAGAGATAAGGCATGGATACATGTCGAACATACAAGCAAGTAAAACAAGTTTCTTGAGCAGGTCAAAGAAACTTAAAATTAAAGTTGCTCAATATCTCCAAGAAGCTGGTTATACTGAGGCATGTATAAAAAGCACTCCATTGGCAAAGTGTACAAAGTATAATGAAAAAAAAAGTAGAGTGGAGATAAGTGGATTGAACAATTGTGGGTGCGCCTAAATGATTATTCATCATGTACCTAATAGTAAAATGAAAGGTTTGCGACTAAAGATAGATTAGCTAAATGAGGTGTGATACAATCAATCCCCTGTATGCCCGCTAGATGAATGAGAACCTCGATCGACCATTGTTCTTTCAATGTTCATACAACTGAAGTCCAGTGAGAAATTAAGTATATGAAGGGTAAATGTTGATTAGCACTTGTTTATAAAATGGCAATGGCAAGTTTCTTATGGCTCAAGTGAAATAGAAGGGTATTCACATAGAAGAAGCAAATATCAAGCACAATAATTATATATGCATATCGTTCAATAGACGAATGGAATTATGAAGTAGATATCCCATATTAGCTACCACAAACATGCTTTGAATATGTATCCGTAAAGGGTAGCTAGTTAGATTTGAACATTCTATTTTAGCAAGGATGAAAACGTATGTCCATGCCTGTTGATTTCCTGATTTGTAACATTTACTTGGTAAATAAAATTTACTTACCAAAAAAAATAATGTAAAAAGGGGTTAAATATTAGGTTAAATATTATATGTTGGTGAAGAATATATATATATATATATATATATATATATATATATATATATATATATATATATATATATATATATTAAAGAATGATAAAAATAAAAAAATAAACTAGAAAGTACTCTGATGTAGGCATGAAAATGATTAAGGGCGAACTCTGTTGGATAATGTTAGACCCGTAAATTACTTGATATAACTAAGTGCAGGCATGACAAGGACTTGGGCATTGATTTTGCCATACATGAGGGAAAGATAGTGCAACAAAGGTTCAAGGTGCTTGGATGTTGGCAAAGCAGCTTGAACGTGCAAGGCTTACGTGTGGACAGGAGTCATCTGTAACGACCTGTTTAGTCGTTTTGAGCAGCAGATTTTATTTCTGAAAAACTGGCTGAAACGACGGACCCCACGACGGACCGTCATGGGCACGACGGACCGTCGCAGGGTCTCGTTTCAAAACACTTAGAAATTCTGAAATTGGGTACTGAAAATCGACTCTCTGAACTTCGTAACGGAATGGCAGGACGGACCGTCACAGGTGTGACGGACCGTCACAGACTTTTTAGAGAAATTGAGTCTCTGAAGTCTGTGACGGAGCAGCAGGACGGACCGTCGCAGGCACGACGGCCCGTCACAGGCTGCGTAATCCCAGGCGAGGTCGAATTTCTTTACACGTTTTAAGGGACGTTTTGGACTATTCCTACTTTAATTATAAAGTTAGAGGGTTAAGGATTATAAGTCTAATTACTTAGGGGTTAAAAGAGGTAACCTTAAGTTAATTAGTGGGTTATTATTGCCATCTTTTATTCTTAATTATATACTAATTAGGGTAAAAGAAAGAGGGTTTTGATAAAAGAAAAATAGAAAGAACAAGAGAGAGAGGGAGAATCGAACGAGGAAGAGGAGAAACACAAAGCTTTGGGAAAATTCTTGCTTGATCACTAGTCTTCGGTGGAGGTAGGTTATGGTTTCTCTTACGATATTCGTAGTAAACTCTTAATAGTGAATGATATGTATTGATAGTATTGTAAACCCCTCTATATGCTTAATTGTATGCTTGCATGAATATTATTATGTAATTGTGAATAAACAAGCATGATGAAGCTTTTGAATCCCAAATCTTGAAAGAAACCCTAGTTCACTTGTTAATGATGATGCCTTGGTGTAAAAGAAGGCTTGATGAATTAGGGGATCGGGTGCCACGTTCCGGTACCAGGATAGAAATAGAGGATCGGGTGCCACGTTCCGGTACCAGGATAGAATGAGGATCGGAGTGTCACGTTCCGACACCAGGATAGAATATGGATCGGGTGCCACGTTCCGGTACCAGGATAGTATATGAGGATCGGAGTGTCACGTTCCGACACCAGGATAGTATATGGATCGGGTGCCACGTTCCGGTACCAGGATAGAATATGGATCGGGTGTCACGTTCCGACACCAGGATAGAATGAGGATCGGAGTGTCACGTTCCGACACCAGGATAGTATATGAGGAGCGGAGTGTCACGTACCGACACGAGGGGAATAAGGATAATGAATCTTGAAAGATGATAATATATTGAATCTAATGAACCTAATTCCTAAATGAGTATGATATTGAGGCTTGAGTCCTCATGTGTGAACTTGACGGTAATTGTTAATGATATAGTACTTGTTGTTGCTACATGTTGAGTATCATAGTTGAGTTTATGATATTACTTGGTATATATTGTTTTCTATTTTGAGTTGGCCGATGATATCTACTCAGTACCCGTGTTTTGTACTGACCCCTACTTTTATGTTTTCTTCTTTGTTATTTGTGGAGTGCAACAAAGGTGCCTTCGTCTTCGACTCAACAATAATTCAAGCCAGTCTTTACTACATCGGAAATTCAGGGTGAGCTAATGCTTCTAGCTTGGACTGGATCTTCTTCTTCAAGTCTTGATGCCTTGAACTTCCGGCATGGACTAGCTTCTTATGTATTTTTAGCTTCTTAGACATTTTTAGTTAGTAAATTGATCATAGATGTTCTTGTGATGATGACTTCCAGATTTTGGGGATAATGATAAGTTTTGAGTTATAGAAGTTGATTATTGATTGTATTAATAAGTTTAAGTCTTCCGCATTACTTTCTGTCGATATTGTATTGAAATGTTAAGGTTAGATTGGTTAGTTCGCTCACATAGGAGGGTAAATGTGGGTGCCAGTCGCGGCTCGGTTTTGAGTCGTGACATCATCGAAAAGGCAATGTGTTGGCTTGACAAGTCAAGGCTGTGAAGACTCGATGATGGCAAGACAAAAACATTCAGATGGATTGTTGAAATAAAACTAAGTGTTGGGGGATAACTGAAATATTCAAAGTGTTGGAAGTAGGCTAAAATATTCTAAGTGTTGGAATGTAGGTTGAAATATTCTAAGTGTTAGAATATTGTTATTTCGTTTGGATAAGGGTAATTTGAATTATATTCTATCTATTAGAAATATAGTTGTTTGAAACATTAGTTTAAATAATGTGATGACAAGTGTCGAACAGATGTCGCTTGTAATTGCCGTTTGTAACTGTTGCACGTAACATAAATTTTAAAAGGTGCAAATTTCGTCTAAGGCAAGGGATTTTTGATTTCTGACCTTAGACAAAATTTGTGAAGTCTTCCTTGTATTGATTCTGAGATTAATAAAGGTGGGAAAGAGTTTTCATATGTTGGCTGTGTTGTTATAATTATTGTTGCTTGAATAAACAAAGTAACATAATTCTATATTTAATTAAATTCGTTTGAGAGTAAGGCTAGAATTTATAGACTACCTAGGAATGGTGCTAGATAAAATAAAACCGATCCTCTTTCAAATAACTACAATGCTTAACAAACATTATCACCTAATTAACCTACTCGAATAAAGTTTCATTAATAACATCTCTTCGAATCATTTATTACTTTTTTTTAAAGTCCTTACATTATTCATGAACTTTTTTATCCATATTTAGAAGTATTCTCGTGCAACTAGGATTCACGTAAATTTTTCGACAAAACATTTCCTTATTGCCTTACTTTACCAATTATTTTGGATATTATAATCAATAAGAAAAATAGTAATAAGATGATATTATTTAAAATGAAGTTTTTTAATAAAGGGTAAGAAGTTTAATCAATGTTTTTATGCATATTCATGCTTTTAATATAGTACAGATAGAGTGCAAAATTTTGCTATAAAAAATAATAAATAAAAAATATCATTAGAATTAGTATTTATTTATGAAAAATACTCCTCCAAATGAAAAGTGACATGAATACACAACTTATTTTACCATATTCTCTAAAATTCTCTGTCATTTGAAAAAAATTAAAAGTATGTACTCTCCCCATTATCAGATTCATCCCTTTACACAATTGTATCAGGATATCGAGTGATTTATCCAGAACTGAGATGCGATGCATCGGAATTTTGAGGAATGTAGCTAAAATTAAGACGCCATGTATCGAGACATTTCGAAATGTATCTAAATTCCATCAAAATTAAGAGATTTTTGTGATTTGAAAAACAGTAAAATTTTCCATAATTTTTCCTTCTTATTTTGCTAGCCTAGTCCAACATTGAACCAATTGTGTTACTTTTTTTTTTATTATTAATATTAGTGGTAGAAATTCCATGGACAAAGTGAGTGATTCAGTTAAGTATTTTCCTTAAGACGTTTTGTACATTTTCATTATCTTTATTCACTACACTTTCAAATAGAACACGCAATTTAGCTAAGTGGTTTTTTTGAATGTTCATCATTAAAATTTTGCATGTATGTTTCATTAACCACTAAATAATCAGTCTAGTCAATAATTCGCTTGAAATCAACAATGATTTTCGAGTGTTGACAATGGCTAGGATGTAGATTCGGAGCGTGACAATAATTACATAATCTAATTGTCGATTAACGATGACGAATGAACTATAATTTTTGTAAAGTTGTTTATGAAAGCTTCTCAAATGGTTTTTAAGTTTTCATTGATCTTGATTATGACTCATGAATTATTTAAAGGTCTTACTATCCTTACTTGGTCGTGCATATCATGTTTAAACTTTGTCATATGACCATGCCTATATTTTTATGCATTTTTCCATACTTAGTATATTCACTGTACTAACACATACTTATACCTATATTGTCTCATAACATGGGTCTAACACTCCTTCTCTCAGATGTACTTAGATCGGAATTGCTCGGCTTGATCATTAGATTAGTGAATGTTGTGACGAAAAAATGAGAATGCAAATCTAACAATAAAGAACACCTAGTTTAACGTGGAAAACCCCTTCAAACCGAATGTAACCACCACGGAGAATCGACAAGATCCGAATTGCTTTACTATACCAATTAGAGGGTTACAAATATTATTTTAATGGCTACACAACAAGTGCCAAAAGAGAACAAACAATAGCTACACCAACAAAAGATAAATAGAAAGAAACACCATTCAAATCCAGCTTCTGTTCGGGACCTAAAATAGGATCTTTCTGACCTCCGAATTCGATCTCCACCATTCAAATCAACCACCAAGATATCAGGAACACTCATTCCAATTCATCCCGATTCAACGGTTAGTTAATCGAAAAACATGATTTGAACGTTGCTGGTCGGAGAAAAAGACTGCAGCAAAAGAACCATTTTCTTTCTCTCTATCTTTTCTCTTGTTGAAATCTCTCTAAAAAAAACCTCTCTTATGTTCTAAATTCTTTCAAAGACAATATCAATGATTAATTAATTATTCTCTCAAGATCATCCTCTATTTATAGAGTTGTACTTTTCCTTACAAAGCCAAAATCAACTACAAATGGGATTACAATTCCAATCCTTTTCCTAATAGAATTAGAAACCAAATAAAGAGAACAAATTCCATCATTTTCCAAGTAGGATTGGCCATGGGCCTTTGGCTGGAGAGTTCAAGTAAAGGATCTTTTGGCAAGCTTCATGCCTGCCGCACTTCTACAAAACTGATGCTTATCTATGATCACCACTTTCGTAAGCATATCTGAAGGATTGTCATCAATGTGTATCTTCTCAACCTCAAATAATTTCTCTTCTAGGGCCATTCTAATCCAATGATATTTTCTAATAATATGCTTGGACTTAGAATGAAAGGTAGAGTACTTGGTGAGATAAATATCACTTTGATTATCACAAAATAAGACAAATCTTGATTGTTCAAAATCAAGATCTTTGATAAACTCCTTCATCCAAAGCGATTCCTTGGCACCTTCAGTAATGACAAATATTCGGCTTCTGTGGTAGATAGAGCTATGCACTTCTGAAGTCTTAATTGCCAAGAAATAGCCCCCCCCCCCCTCCAAAAGTGATCAAATAGCCAGAAGTGGATTTTGAATTGCCAAGATTTCCTCCCAAATCAGAGTTCGTGTAACATACTAGTTCAGACTTGCCACTATCAAAGCACAACTCCATATCTGACGTACCCTTCAAATATCGTAGTATCCATCACTGCACCCCAATGTTCTTTTCCAAGATTGGAAAAAAATCTGCTAACGGTACCAACAACATGTGCAATATGGTCTAGTGCAAATCATAGCATACATCAAACTACCAACCGTGGAAGAATATGGAATACTCGACATCTCATTCTTATCTTTATTAGTCGATGGACTTTGAGTCATACTCAACTTAAAGTGTTTAGCAAGAGGTGTACTAACCACTTTTGTCTCTGTCATGTTGAACCTCTTGAGTACTTTCTCAATATACTCTTTTTGGGATACAGATAACTTCTTCTTGTGTCTATCTCTATAGATTTGTATGCCTAACATCTTCTTTGCTGGCACCAAGTCCTTCATCGCAAACGAATTGCTTAACTCTTTCTTCAGGACTGCAATTCTAGTTTTATTTTCGCCAACAATCAGCATATCATCCACATAAAGTAGTAAGATAATAAAATCATCATCAGAGAACTTTTGAAAGAATACACAATTATCTGAAGAAGTTTTCTTGTATCCGTGATTTTCAATGACAGATTCAAACTTTAAGTACCACTGCCTTGGAGTTTGTTTCAAGCCATACAAAATCTTTCTCAATTTGAAAACATGGTTTTCTTTCCCATTAACTACAAAACCTTCAGGTTGCTCCATGTAGATCTCCTCTTCTAAATCACCATGAAGAAAGGCAGTTTTGACATCCATCTGCTCAACCTCTAAATCTAGACTTGCGGCTAAGGCTAGAACCATACGAATGGAGGACATTTTCACAATAGGAGAGAAAATTTCATCAAAGTCAATCCCCTTTCTTTGAACAAAACCTTTTACAACTAACCTAGCCTTGTATCTAGGTGCAAATGTATGTTGATCTTGCTTTAATCTAAATATCCATTTATTTTTAAAGCTTTCTTACCTTTGGTAACTCCACTAGCTCATATGTGTCATTCTCGTGAAGTGACTTTATCTCGTCTTCCATGGCTTCTACCCACCTATCTCTATGAGTATCTAGCATGACTTCATCATAACCTTCAGGTTCTCTCATGTCAGTCAAGAGGATATACTCATTAGGAGAATAATGTGTCGAGCTTCGCTTTTCTTTATTAGATCTTCTACAAAAGGTTTTTGGATCATTCGAAGTGGTTATCTCACCATGAGTTGGTTGATTATCAACCAAAACATCATAAGTAGGAACATTTATATGTTCTACACTCTGATAATTATCTGGATCATTACCTTGGGTTCCCTCATGTGCAGAAGATGTATCAATAATAGGGATTGGATTAACATCAACTAAGCTCTCATCAGTATGAGAATCTAGTTTCTCAGTCTTGTTAATATCTTCAATAGTTTGATCTTCAATGAACACAACATCACGACTTCTAATGAGTTTCTTATCAATTGGATCATAAAAGCGATATCCAAACTCATCTTGACCATAACCAATGAAGATGCATTACTTAGTTTTAACATCCAATTTCGATAACTCATATTTTGGAACATGCACAGAAGCTTTACTTCCAAACACTTTCAAGTGATCATAAGAAACATCCTTATCAAACCAAACTCTGTTTGGAACATCACCATCCAAAGTAATAACAGAAGACAAATTGATAACATAAGCAACAACGTTAAGTCTTCAGCCCAAAAAGAATTTGAAAGTTTAGACTCTGAAAGCACACATCTAACTCTCTCAACTAAAGTTTTGATCATCCTCTCCGTCAAACCATTTAATTGAAGAGTTTTTGGAGGAGTCTTCTGATGACGAATTCCTTGCGATTTGCAGTGGTTATCAAAACGACCAATATACTCACCACCATTATCAGTGCGAATACATTTTAATTTCTTTCCCGTTTGTCTCTCTGATAAGGCTTGAAACTGTTTAAACACATCAAGCACTTGATCTTTGGATTTTAAAGGATATACCCAAATCTTGCGAGAATGATCAGCAATGAAAGTAGCAAAGTAAAGTGCACCACCTTTTGACTTCACTTTGAAAGGACCACACAAATCTGAGTGTACTAGCTCCAATAGCTCAGACTTTCTTGAAGGAGGATGACTGTGAAAGGAAACTCTTTTCTGTTTCCCTGCCAAGCAATGAACACATCTTTTCACCTTTGTTTATTTCATACCAGCAAGCAAATTCTTCTTAGCCAAACAGGTGATCCCCCTCTCGCTCATATGACTAAGCCTCTTGTGCCACAATTCTGATAAAGTCTCGCCCTCCACCAAATTTATAGAGTAACCAAGAATCGATCCTGGTGTCACGTATAAATTTGAATGTTTTCTTCCTTGAGCTAAAATCAGTGAGCCTTTGGTGAGCTTCCATTGGCAATTGTACAAGTCATTATGATAGCCATCATCATCTAGTCATCCTACAGAGATCAAATTTAAGGGAATGTCTAGAGCATGCTTGACATTCTGAAGGACCAACGTTGAACCGGTATTGGTTTTCAAACAAACAGTGCCAACACCAAACACCTTAACCTCACCAGCATTACCCATCTTTAACAACTCAGAGTCTTTTCTTGATGTGACATGTGATGTGGCTCCAAAATCTATTATCTAACTTGTATCTTGAGATACAAAATTGATGACGTCTTTATCACAAGCAAAGAGAAGGTCATCTTGGACAACATCAACAACATTATTTTCATTGTTTTCTTCCTTCTTCCCTTCTTTAAGATCTTGCTTCAATTGTTTATAAAATCTTTTAATATGTCCTTTCTTTCCACAATGATAACATATAATATTTGGATTCTTGAATTTTGACTTGCTTCTGCTTTTACCTCTACTCCTCGGATCTCTTGTCTTATGTCTCCCTCGATCTTCTGTATATAGAACATCTGAATGTGAAGATGTGTCTTGAGATTTTCTTCTAACCTCTTTATTCAACAAACCACTCTTTGCACATTCCATAGTCACCTTTTCACTAGTGGCAGAATTTGTTAAAGAAACACGAAGAGTTTCCCAAAAATCCGATAGAGTATTAAGAAGTCAAAGTCCTTGTATTCCATCATCAAAATTAACACCTATTCGTGATAGCTGATCAAGAATACCCTGAAAATCATTTATATGATCAAAAATAGGACTGTCCTTCTTGTATTTAAAGGTCATCAATTGCTTTAACAAGAACAACTTGTTATTGCAAGTTTTTTAAGCGTAAAGCGTCTCCAACTTTTCTCACAATTTTCTAGCATGTGTCTCATTCACAATATGGTTGCGAACATTATCTTCAACCCATTGTATTATATATGCACATACTTGTTGGTGCTCAAATTCCCAATTTTTATCGGTCACATTCTCGGGTTTATGAGCAGAAAAAACCGGAAGACGCATCTTCTTTACGAACAATAGATCTTTCATCTTATTTTTCCATGTGTTGTAATTTTTTTTGTTTAGACATACCATATTGCTCATATTTCCCCCATGTAGATAACCTTAGCTCTGATACCAGTTGTTGTGATGAAAAAATGAAAATGAAAATCTAACTATAAAGAACACCAAGTTTAACGTGAAAAAACCTTTCAAACCAAAGGTAACCACCACGGGATCTACAAGATCCAAATTGCTTCACTATACCAATAAAAGGGTTACAAATATTCTTCTAATGGATACACAATAAGTACCAGAAGAGAACAAACAATAGCTACACCGACAAAAGATAAATAGAAAGAAACACCACTCAAATCTAGTTTCTGTTCGGCACCTAAAACATGATCTTTATGACATTCGAATACGATCTTCACCGTTCAAATCAACCACCAAGATGTCTGGAATACTCAGTCCAAATTTCAGCCCGATCTAACGGTTAGTTAATTGGTAAACACGATCTGAACGTTGCTGGTCGGAGAAAAAGACTGCAGCAAAAGAACCCTTTTCTTTCTCTCTTTTATCTTGTTGAAAACTCTCTAAAAAAAACCTCTCTTATGTTCTAAATTCTTTCAAAGACAATATCAATGAACAATTAATTATTCTCTCAAGACCATCCTCTATTTATAGAGTTGTGCTTTTCCTTCAAAGCCATAACCAACTACAAATAGAATTACAATTCCAATCCTTTTCCTAATAGAATTGAAAATCAAATAAAGAGAATAATTTCAATCATTTTCCAAGTAGGATTAGGCCATGGGCCTTTGGCTGGAACATGGGCAATAGTCCAACATCCTGATGGTTTGAGGAAAAAGTCATATATACTTTTATTTCTTTTATGGTCACTTTTGTTTCAGACTTATGCATGGTGTATTAGTTATGTTCCACCACTCTTATGATGTTAAAAAAACTTGTGTTAGACTTAGTAGTATTTCACATCTCTTATGTACTATGTTGGTATTTCTTATTTCATCTTGTGATTTGATACTTATATTGATAATATATCTTTAATTGTATTGTTATTACTGAGCTTATGTCAAGTGACTTGTCTAGGATCTTTTGGGGTCTTATATATCATGTTAAGTCTAGGGGGTACTTTAGATCGTGACATTAATTTAGGCACAATGCACTTGACAACTGCAGTCCACTAGGCAATTAAGTATATGAAAAGTAAGGGTACCACAACACACGCTATAAAATGACAATGACAAGTTCACTATATCACTTATGGTTGGAGCGCAATAGCAGGGTATTCATACAGAAGAAGTAGTTATCAAACATAATAATTAGGCATATCATTCAAAAGACGCATAAAAAAGAAAGCAGATATCCTAAATTAGCTGGTAAAATTACATGCTTTGGATATGTATTTATAAAAGGTAGCTAGTTAGATATGAACATTGAGTTTCATCAAGGAAGGATAGTATGTTCAACATGCTAATTTCTTGATTTGTAACGCTTACTTGGTAAATAAAATTTACTTTTAAAAAAAAAGAAAAAAAGTTGGACATAATATTAGCTTAAATGTTATATGTTGGTGAAGAAAGAAATATATATTTCAAAGACCTACATGATTAAAAAAAAGGTGGAAAGTACTCCAATGTAGGCACAGAGACGACGGGGGCATAAATCTTTGGATAAGTACAGTGCTTAACATGCATAATCACCTACTTAACCTACTCAGCTAAAGCTTCAATTAATTACATTCGTTTGAATTATTTATCACCTTTTGAAAGTCTTTACTTTATCGGGGGCGACTTAACGTGATTGGGGGCTTAAAGCGAAATTTTAAATCGGGGCCTAAAATATAAACAAACTTTATATACTTATTTATTCAACATATTTTTTTTACACTATTTAGATAAAGATTATTAGTGTTTTTTCAATTGTTAATTTTAGGTAAGATTTTATCAACTCAATAATGAAAAACATTATTTCAGTGAAATTATTATATGAATTGTTAACATAATTTTATAAGTAATTAATTGACAAATATTAAATAAATATAAGAGTTAAAACCATAAAATTTGACGCAAGAAGTTGATAACTTGATATATTCCATTTTAATATGATTTTAATAATGCTTGAAACTAAAATTTAAAAAGAAATAAAACAAAATTTGTAACTCACTATGTTTCACTACTAATTCTTATTTTTAACAAAGTAAAAAAATATTAAAGTGAATAAAATAATATAAATTTAAAAAAATTATACTTTTTATCATAAATAAACAATTTTCGTATAAAACTTATAACTCATAATTTATTCCTGATAAAAATTTAGGAGCCTCGGAAATTCGGAGGCCCAAGGCAAAGGCCTTATTTTGCCATGCATAGAGCCGGCACTGTACTTTATTATGGACAAAAGTTATCCATATTTAAAAGTATTCTTGTGTAATTAGTTCAAATAAATTTTGGATAAAATCTTTCCTTACAACCTCACTTACCAATTATTTTAGGAAATTACATTATAGTCAATAAAAAAGAAAGGAAAAATTACTGAATATAAGTCTTGTGTTTCTCTTATTTCCAATATTTTTTTTTATAAATTTCTAAATTTTTTTAGTTCTTTAATATATTCGAGCTACATATTAATATATTCGAATCAGTTTTTGATGTAACTGAGTTACATATTATGTATCCGGTTTATTTTATAATATATTCAAGCTGTTTTTTAACGTATCTGAGTTACATATTATAATGTACCCGAGATACTTTTTAATGTATTTGAGCTACATATTAATGTATGTTGTTTTACTTTTTAAGGATTAATGTAATTACAAACTAAAAAGTATAGATTGTAATTTCATAATACGTAGCTCAAATAAATTAACATCTAGCTCGGATATACTTTATGTAGTTCTCCTATAATAAAGAAATAAGAGAACTTGGAGAGTTTAGAAATAAAAGGGATAATATTAAAAATAAGGAAAATTTAAGAAAGTATTGTCGAGATATTTTATCTTTTAGAGACTAGGCTTGAAGCATTAACTGGTTACTAATTTCACCTTAGTTAAAAATGAATTATAATTGAATTAACAATGGTAATCCTACTCAATTTCATATTCACATATATGTTTTATTGCCCAAGCCAAAAAGAAATTGTAATTGAACTAGGAATTGTAATCCTACTCAATTTCATATTCATATTGTGTTTTATTGCCCAAGCCAAAAAGAAATTCGAATTGAACTAGGAATTGTAATCCTACTCAATTTCATATTCATATTATGTTTTATTGCCCAAGCCAAAAAGAAATTGTAATTGAACTAGGAATTGTAATCCTACTCAATTTCATATTCATATTATGTTTTATTGCCCAAGCCAAAAAGAAATTGTAATTGGACTAGGAGAAGGATTCTATCCCACCACATGACATCTATAAATAGATACATTGTCTCCATAATTTTATCTTCAATTACAGATTGTGAGCCTACGACGAAAAGGGCATACTCAAGGTAATTTTCCTTTTTTTTTTTATTTATTTTCGTCACTTTTTTACAGCTTGACATGTCTGTCGTAGAAAATTCATATCTCATCATAGAAAAATCAAAATCATGAACCGGTTAATTTTTCAGAAACTAGACTTTTAGATCTCCAACATACCAGAAATTCAAAATTTAATACCTTAAGAATCTTTTTTAATGATTTTTTGAAATTAGCTCTAGATTCTGTCATGCTAAAAATTCGTCACTTTTTTTACAGCCTGACATGTTCGTCGTAGAAAATTCATATCTCATTGTAGAAAAATCTAAAT